>CM028244.1:65377765-65725980 GCA_016432835.1 Brassica nigra
GGGAGTACACAAACAAAGCCTCACCCCACGCTCCAGTAATCTCCCAGGAAGAACCTTCATTATTTCCACAGCATGTTCTCTTTCCACAAAGAAACTCACTTTGTGCTGCTCTTGGCTCTTATCTGGCTATAACAGACCAAAGACAAAGAGCTTTAGAACAACCAATTAAATGCTACAGATCCAATATAACAATTCAAACAGTGAAACAAAAACCACAATCGAGTTTCATCTATGCCAACAATACCAAATCCCATTATAATGTTAAAGAGACGGTGCTTAAGAATGTTGCAATCATAAAAAAAAAAAACTTTTTACTTGACTTTAAACAGAAAGTCAAAGTCAACGCAGCCAAGAACCAAGACATCAAAACAGAATGCTGCTCTTGGCTCTTATGATCTTATCTGGCTACAACATAACAATTTTCAAACAGTGAAACAAAACTACAACCCAGCATCATCTATGCACAACAAAACCAAACCCGTTTTTACCCTTAAACAGAAAGTCAAAGTCAACGAATAAAAGAAACAAGACATCAACCACTCTTACACGACAAAGACAAAACAGGAAAGATTACCTGCGGTTCGAGTTGAGGGAACTTGGAAGTTTCCTCGAGGACAATCTCTCTGTTCCACATTTCACCCATACGAGCCACCCAAACATCATCCGACACCATCGACTCACCACCACCGCCGTACGCAATCTCGGAACCGACAGAGGTTATGGCGATGTCCGGAGTCAACAAGGGCTTCTTGTTCCTCAGACTCAGGTAAGAACGCATAGACCTTCCGGTGGAGTAAACGAGGAGCGAGTCATGGCGGTAGTGAGCTTCCCATAGGGCGTTGAATCTAAGGAGATCGGTGTTCTCAGGATCATCGTGATCAACCTGAAGAAGGAATATGATCGTTTCGCTCGAATCTTTGGAAAAAGGTAAGAATGATAGAGTCAGAAAGTGTGGTTGAGAGGGAGTTACCAAAGTGCAATCAAGATCAGTGACTAGTATGAGCCGTGGTGGACCATCAAGCCTATCCATCGTTTTCGAAAACTCCAAAGATTGAGATTTTTCTCTTCTTTGCTTGGCTTCTCCTCTTGAACAGTTTTTTTTTTTCAATACTTTTCGTTTGTCTTGTCTTGACTTTCTTGTAAGAAGACTTCGTTTATATATAACGCTTGTTTTTCTAAGCAACTATGTTATATATAAGAAAGACTATTGCTGTCTGAACAAAAAAAAAAGAAAGACTATTGCTGATGATATAATTTAAAAAAATTGAGTTGGTTGTATACATGTTTATGCATCAATTGTTATTTTATTTATTGAGAAAAATTATGGTTTAAAATGGTTGTCATTAACAGAGAATTAGTGAAAACAGAGATGAATGAGATAGAGATTAGTAGAATATGGATAATGGAGGAAAATTATCATTTAATCCTCTGAGAATTAGTGTGAGCATGAGGCTTCATTGGCTTTTGATGTTCATCATGAGCAACGATATTGAAAACTTTTTTATATTGGCCAAAGGTTTAAGCATGAGTATATGTTTGCGAGCTTGAGCAAGATTTTTATCCAAAGGTTTATATTGGCCAAAGGTTTAACCAACAAAACGTACTTACTTAATGAAGACAAACACCATTATATTTTATTAATTTCAAGCATGCTTAATACTATAAGAATTTGCTTGAAATACTATAAGTTAACTACTATTTTCTTAAAAACAATATCTTTAATCAAAAACAGTCTTATATTTGATTTTACAGTTTATTTCTTTTGTGTTTAATATTTAAGGAGTGTGGTTGAGTTTATAAACTTTTATAAATGATTATTAGGTATTTGTCAATGGTTTAAAAGAGTTCGTTTAGTCTATTTTTTTAAAAATCACAAATCTATGAGAGTTATGAAAATGATCGTCTTTTAAAAGTAAATTTGAAACTTTATGATAAAATTAAAATTTTTACAAAAAAGTATATGTTATATTGCTATCGAATGATTAGTAAATTGGGGATGGATGATGATAATGTTGATGCGCATAAGAAGAGTTTCAATTTCTTTTCCTTATTAAATAAAGAATTAAGAAAAAATAAATAAACTAAATCAATTCGATCAATCAATATCGAGTGAAAAAAATTAAAAATAACGAGACAGAAATAAAAAAACATCCATAATTGGATATTTTGTTGAATTTTGATACCATATTGAAATTACTATTATGAAAATTGTGAATTATATTTTATTAGATTAAAATTGAATGTTTAAGGCAACTATATATACATGTGAATATGTGATATAAGCCTTGTCAATCTCTTATATAGTATTTGAAAAACATTTAACATTTGTGCTATATTGTTTTGTTATAACTAGAATAATTTTTTTACGTTATTATGAAAATATTATTCTCTAACTTTTTGTGTGTGTAATTTTATACTATCTAAATACACCTAATCAAACATACTAACCATATAATAAAAATATAGTTATATATATTGTATATTATTTTTTTAATTTTTAAAATAATTATAAATTATTAAAATTGTTAAAAGTTCCATAGTTTTATAATCAGTGACTGGATGACAAAAATTGGTGATTCAGCTATTTTTATTATAAAATACAAACGATCCTAAAACTATATGGATAAAATCTTCATTTAATAGTTATCTAGTTAAAAGTATATATATATGTTTAATATCATTTAAATTAAGTTATATACCATATAAAAGTTCATAAATTTTTAATTTCAAAATTTTAGAAATATGCATCACACATTAATTTATAAAATAAATAATTTTCCAATTTTATTTAGTTAAATTTTAATATGTTATATATATTTTAAAAATTATTTATCTATTTAATAAATATTTTATAAATATATATCTCATTTCGTGCGTGGCACACAATTATCAATACTATTAAAACAAAATGTCATTTTTTGAGGTGTCCTTCTGTTTCAATAATATTTATAATTTCATGCCACTGGTTTATTTTAAAGCTATACTTTTAATTTAATTCTGTATTTCCGATTTTCTTTTTATTTATGCAATATAACTCACACATTTAATTCATTAATTGACATAAACACCTAACAACTTTCGGCAACCATTAATTTAAAAAACACATGCCTCTCGGAAAATTAACATATCATAGTTACAGATGTTTTAGAACAAACTTCAGCCACTATAACACACTTGTTTTCATTTAGAACAAACTTCAGCCACTATCAATTCTGCTGTATATTTATAATGATGTACATGAGCACCAATGCTTCAACGTTTATTATAAACTGCAAAATTCCAATCATTTCTGATGTTACAAACGATTGCATCATGAAACATAATACCTAAGCTTCAATGTTTTACAGGTGACAAATGATTTTCCATAATTCAAAATTGTTAAAATCAAAACTTATAATTTTCCTCACTGTTAGTATATGTTTGTGTGCACTTTATCTTTATATTTGTATATTATTTTATACAACTGATATCATAAAACCCAAATTATTTTTAAATTTTCATATGAAAGAAAATATCAATAACAACCAACGAAAACAACAAATCACAAAAATTGTTAGCTTAAATATTAATTATTGAATAAAATTTTACATCATAAATACACGTAATCAAAACAAGAATTCACAAAGATTTTACAAACCAATAACAATAAAATATAATTTAAAAGCAAAAAATACTTAATCAACTAAATTTCTGGAATTTCCATGCATAACAAAATCGAATATTCTCAATCATAAATACCTATTTTTCGAATCAATAACCGTATATGTCTAAATACTTAAATAAAAATCTTACCTTTAAACTAAAATTCGGTAAGTGGTTAAATTAAGCAAACGGAATATAGTAAATCGTAAATAGCTGAGCAATCTAAGTATTATCATATATTCTAAATATCAGTAACAACCAATCATAACATAAAAACCACAGCATTTAGTAACTTAAATCTATATAATTAAAAACAAGAAAATCTAATTTACCATAACTTGAATAAACTTGATTTGCAAGATATATGATTCACTAAACACACAACTAGTTTTCTCAAACAATATTGAATTTGAATACCCTAAATCGTCGACCTTTTATTTTCCTATATATACAGCATTTTAACCTCGAAGCAAACACAGATTTCAATACATTTCTCAAAATGTCCTCTAAGAAAAAGATCGTGTACATTGATGAGATTAGGCTGTGGAAAACAACATGGATGATTGAAGCCAAAGTCCTACACACCTGGAAACCATCACACGCCGGTTTTGGTGAGACTTTAGAGGTCATTCTTGCAGACAAAAAGGTATACATTGCAATATTTTTTGTTTCCAATTTATTATTTGTTTAACATATATCGTCTTCTAATGTGTTATTCTTTAAATTTTCTTCCAGTGATCAAAGTTCATGCTACTTGTTGGAAGAACTATTTAAGATCTTTGGGGGACCAGTGCATTGTTGGCGAATAGAAAACTATTGACAACTTCCAAGTTAGTGGCTTAAATGAGCATTGTTTTCCATTTCTTGGGACCTCGAGTGAATTTGCAAGTATACAATGATTTAAAATGTTAATGAGGTTCAGGGTCATGAGAACCGACAGTACTATACTGACAGTATTCAATATAAAAGAGGAAATCTAGATAAAAGGAAACTACAGACCTTTAAAAGGAGGAATTTCAAAGATAATTGATTGTTTTGATCAGCATAAACGTCTTGAATCTTATTGAACAGAAAATGATCTGCAGAAATTAAAAACACACAGATGCATAACATTGTTGCAGAAGTTAGCAAACAAAATTATAGTTGCCATCAAAAGGATAGTTGCCATCAAATATACCTTAACATTATTTTAGCGAGATAAACCTTGAGCTTAGTGAAAGTAGATAATGTAGCTACCAAAGAAGGTATTCACATTCCATGTAGTGAAAGCAACTATTGTACCTTACATAAATAATCCCACTTTTTGATATTCATGTGCGTTATCCTTTTGTATCAGAACCATTGATTCATCTTTGGTTTAGTTATTTCTGTTTAATCTGTCAATAAGTTCCGTTTAATGTATAAAGCTCTTTTAATTTAATAACATATTGAGAACAAAAGAATATAACTCACAATGCTTTGCGATATTGATTTAAGAATACGTGAACTGATGTTCCAACTGAAGCTGTGTTGTCTTTCTTTATTAAGTAACTCATACTAACATCTTTCTCCAGAAATCTTTATATATAAAAAAAAGTTCTTTCTCTCCAGGTTGTGACACGTAAGACGCCAGGTTATAAAATCACTTCTTGAGGAGACGACACGTGTCTGGCTCTAATTAAGTTTCTTTGTTTTTTGTTTCGATTGTATATGGGCTCTTAATTTAAGATGAACTGCACTTACTAGGCCAATTGTCGGCAAACCCATATCATCATCGTTGTCCCCTCGCATACCCTAGCTTCCACAATCTATTCGACGCCATTGAAACGTCTTATTCAATCTATCTAATAAATCTTCATGTTTATGAACCCAAACCTATTTAGCATTTAATTATTCAATCCCACCGCCTTTGAAATTCTCGGAATTGTACCTATAAATACGGATGTCGACTTCCATGATTCTCACCATTTCATCATGTTCTTCACAAATTTCTTCGTCTGAATTTCTGTTTACCGCATTGACATCTTATCTTCTCAACTCCTGCTCTCTCGATTGAAATATGGTCGTTGTTATCAAAAAACCTTTTTCTTCTAGGAGGCGCGTAATATCAAAAAGGCGGTGAACTCATCGGCGTCGCCATGATATTCACTGACAAAAGGTAATTGTTTTTAATGAAATGGTGATCCCGAGAAATCAAGGCTATGCTGTCATAATTGATTTTTCAGATAAATTTTTTACCTGAGTTGGTGATGGAACCGTTCTAAACAACCACCAAGCCGCTTATACATCGCTAATGATGTCTTCGTTGTCTTGGGCAGGGACGATAGAGGAGATATGAAGCTCTGACGGGTGCGGTTGCGGAGATCGTTAATCAGTGAATCGCTGCAAGACTGGCAGTAACCAGTGAATCGCTGCAAGACTGGCAGTAACCAGTGAATCGCTGCAAGACTGGCAGTAACCAGTGAATCGCTGCAAGAAGACGGCAAATTAGGATTTGTTCGCCGCTAGCGTCGGAGATGAAGTGGATTGTGCAGCTGTGGAGGGTACCGACTTATGGATCCCAGGTTAATCCCTCCCAGTAGAGACTCGGCGACCAAAAGTTGATTACATTATGCTCTGTGGAGCAGAAAGTTGGAAATTGGTCATAAACACGGCGTTAAGACTGAGAGGACAAAAGATGATCGTTTTCGAATGACATGTTCGCTTTTTTTTTTTTTTTAATTTTGCTTTAGAAAATTTTAGAAAGTGCCCTGATTAAAAAACTTAAACAGATCAACTAATGAGCCATTTATGTCACCAATGGGTTTTATATTGTCTAAAATTTTCGGATGGCTTAAACCCCATTTCCCGCTTTACTTCAATTATGTAGTACACTATATTATACTTGGACATTTGGATTTTCTGATTATATTCAGGAAATCAGATTTACAAATAAATAAAGTATTCTTATATTTCAAAATTTACATACTACTTGAAAATATCATAAGATAATTTTACAAATGAAACTTTACATGTTTTTCTTTGGAAAAAATAATCTCTCTTTATATTCACAATAAACAATTGAACATTTTCAACTTAAACCAATTTTATTTTTTAAAAGTATAAATAAATTATTTCAAAATGGTTTTTTAACAAATATAAATTTATTTAATTTGGTTTTATAAATATATTTATATTTTACTTATTTTAAAGACTTTAATTTTATTTTAAGAAGTAAGTCAAATTCGATAATCAATATTATCACCATCATCTATGTTACATATTTTAATATTTAATTTAAAACATTTTAAATATATATGTGTAATTATATTATGTAAATGTTAATAAATTGAATTGAAAAATGTGTAAAAGATAGAAAGTTATTCTACTTACAATCAAAATAAAACAACTGACAGCGTAAGAAAATAATATGTCCACAATTTTTAATGGTGAAAAGAAAATAATAAAATAAATAATGAAAGTTGTTTTAAAAATTAGTAAAAAAATACTTACAATTGATAATAATTAAACATTTTCCCTAAAAGTTAATGGTAAAATATATATGATTTGTAAGTACATCCTACTAATATAAACAAATGAAAAAATTGTTTTGATATATTGAAAAATATGAAGTTATTGTATTCAAAAAATATAAAATGTTTTTTTTTTAATAAATTACGTATTGAACTAAAAAGTGAATTATATTTTTAATAATGAAATGATAAAATACTTAAATATATAATTACATAATATGAATGAAAGACCAATTAAAAAGTGAACTTATATGATTTAAAAGAACAAAATGATAAAAACATATACACCACCATAATAAAAATAGAACATACTCTCATTCAAATCATTATAAAAATTTAGTTAACTGCAACATGACTAAAACTAAATCTTATTACAACAAAAAAATTTAATAGTAAAAATTACAAAAAAAAAAACTAATCATATAAAGAACAATATACGCATAATACAAATGTATAATGTGTATATATATATATAAAGCTGAATCATTTACTTTCGTGATGGCATTTCATCAAGAAAAGTTGTCTAAAAAACTAACACTATAGTTTTTAAAAGTTTATTCAGTATTCCACATTCTCATCATCTTATTGTTTTAAACCAAATTTATTGGTAAATTATTTAATAATCCAAAATTTGTTTTTGATCAATATTTTATTTTAGATCTAACAAAACATTTGACATCAATCTAAAATAATATTTTAGCACATAATTAATAATTTAATATCAAATACATAAATTTTAAAAATATTTCTAAGAAAAAAAATACAATTTAAGATTTTTGTATTAAAATTATTTTACTTATTATCAAAATTATCATAATTAAAGTAGAATAAATAAAGAAAATATGTAAAACTATTATGTATTCATGAACATTTTAATATTAAGATGATCATATGATCAATAAAAAGAATAACAAAACATACACAATAAAAGTTAATATCACCTTAAATTTTAAGTAAGTTAAATATTTTGAAAACTCTTTAACTGATATTTTATGTATTTTTGGTTACTAACACGCCCTTAGGGTGAAGAAAGAGAGAATAAAATTAAGCTAATAGTAAAAATTAGTTGTTTGGTTAATTTTAAATTAAAAAATAGTATATTTCATATATATCTCTTGCAAATGTAAATCTAAAGAACAAACTACAAATCATATAAAAAATAATAATTTTAATTACAAGTAAAATATATCCCGCCCGTAGGACGGGATGATCCTAGTACTATATAAATGGCTATTTGATTTTCCTATTTTCCTTGATTAGTATCTGAAACCAATAGAAAATATCATGCATGTGAAGCATCTGAATTGACAAAATCAAAATAGTTCAAACAAGCTAAATACATATTTAGACAGGTAACAAAACATTCTATAATCAACGAGAGCTTACCTGTTTTATTTTCCCTATTTGTCCTCTCTGTGTTCAATTACAATCGCCTTTGGATGATCGGTTGACCTTCCACCTTCATCTACCAATTTCTAGAGAGAAAATATCTATTTTATATTTCATCGAGTGTTTTTTTCTTTTTCTTTGTTTTCAATTCGTGAACTGTCATCAGAGAAGCAATGACATTACATGGGCTTTACTGATTCAATCTCTATTTTTGGGCTCTTTAATTATAGGTTGAGTCAATTGAAAAAAAAAGAATATGGATCAATCAAGTTTGGTCGGGTATTTTAGTATGATCCTAATACAAGATATTTATATAACCACTATTTTATATGTTTGCTGCAAACATAAAATTAATCACCTTCATATGTTTACAAAATCATATCGTTCTAAATATCAATATTCATAAGGTGTAGTTACAACTTTTTGTTTAAGGAAATTAATTATTAGATACATACACAAAATTGTATATGATATTCATTGGATACCATTGATACAAAGTTGATAAAAAAGTTAATTATATTTTCTAACATATTTTGCTAAGTTTAAAGCAATGTTTGGAAAACCAGACCAGACATTGACTCGGCATTGTAGTTGGATCAATGGTCGGACCGGTCTAATCGGTTCAATCAGATTTTAAATTTTATTTTTATTTTAAATTAAATATATATATATATATATGTATATATGTGTATAATTATAAAATTATTTTTATAAAATTTTATATCTTTATTAGATTCTAACTAAAATGATACAAAAATAAAATGAAAACTTAAAATAGTACAAAAATAATTTATTTAGGAAGATATTTTTAAAATATGACTTTTAGTGAAATATTTTTAAATTTGCAATTTTTTAATTTTTAAATTCTAATTTGAGTAAATAGCTTTTTGATCTTGAACTGGGTCACTGGTTTTACCAATTTTGGCCGGTTTTTAACCGGGTTTACCGGTTTAACTCAAATTTGATTTTTAGTACAACCTGGAACTAGTTAGAAGAACGAGTCACTGTCTGATCGGCTGGTCCATTCTGATTTTCAAAACACTGGTTTAAAGTCTTGCACAAGTATAAAATTAAGCGATAAAATCAATGTTTAATATTTATTGGAAAAACAAAACAATAAATTAACAGTTGCTCACGAATTGTTCTCAGTTGGTGAAGATGGTTTCGGAACCTGAAGAATGGTCGGCATTTGTAAGTTATCTAGAAGATATCAAGATTCTGAAAGAAAATTTCCTCAACTCAAATATCATTCATGTACCTCGAACGCAGAATATCAGGACAGACAGTCTAGTACGCAATGTCAAAATACAGCCGTCCTTCGTCGTTCACATGGATGCAGAGTTACTAGTCTGGTTTATAGAATCAGTATGAATCTGTATATGTTGATGACAAAAAAAAAATTAGCAGTTGCTCATTTTGGAAAACACTATAATTATAAAATTCAAAATGACCTTCTCTCTAATCAAAACATATAATTTTTTCTTATATTTCTTAAAATAATTAACCACAAATATACACGCGCTTACAAAGCGCGGATCAAAATCTAGTAACTAAATTAAAAACAAACTCAACGGCAATCGATAGAGGAGACTAAAATATGAACTAGAACTAAAATTGGAGACTAAAATACAATAGATAGCAATCTACAAACAAAACAGAAGTTTAAACGCTAAAATTAAAAAAACAAACTCAACGTCAATCAAAGCTTGTAGACGACAGCAAGGATCTCCACATCAACCTCCTCCACGGCATCCTCCTCAACCCCATCCAGCCCATCTTACCTCTGAACCGGCGGCCCAGCTTCCCTCTGACCCAGCAGTCTAGGCCCAATAACCATTATATATGTCTAAAATAATGATATGACAAGGTGATGCAGCAGCATCTCTCACTTTGGCGCCAACATAACGACTTTGTGTGGATTTATATTTCAAGGCTTTTATGATTTTATTTTAAGTTAAAGATAACTATGCTTTGTTTTCCTTGTTCCCCTAGTCTTAAGTTTCCTATTCTCATTAGGGTTTTGTTCATGAGAATAGCTATATAAAAGAGTCTAGACGTCTTATTCCAGACACACTTTTGAATATTAATTTAGAGCTTTGGCTTTTATACCTTGTGCGACTCGATTCAATTTGTCTCTCAAGAAGTTGGTCTCAAGACGCTATCGCAAGAAACTCTTGATCGATCCAAGAACAGGTCTCGAAAATCCTAAGGTTTCTAGATCGACCGTTCACCCATTCGTATGCTGCGCCAGGTTGGTATCAGAGCCAGGTTGTGTATGTGTCCAGCCGAGGATGATATATGTTGTTAAGTGGTGCTGTGTGACTGTTTTAGAAGCACACGAGCTGATATGGATCAGCTTTCGGAATGAATTGTTTTGTTTTTTAAAGAGCAAAAGCTACCGGTGGAGTGTTGTTAAAGGGCGAGGTCTTGGGTTCAAGGAACGTCAAGCGCGCCAATAACCTACCGGTGGATGTGGAGGAGTTTCCTCCCATGGTGAGGGGTTAGGATTGGTGCCCTGCAGGGCTGTGAGTTTGGGTCTACGGGACGGTGGGTCCACGGGGCGGGTTGTCACATAAAATCGAGTTATCACCAATTGAGCTGCAGTTCAATTGGTGACAACTTGTCTTGTGGGAGAGTTGTTAAAAGGTGAGGTCTTGGGTTCGAGGAACGCCAAAAGCGCACCAATAACCTACTGGTGGATGTGGAGGCGTTTCCTCCCACGATGAGGGGTTAGGACTAGTGCCCTGCAGGGCTGTGAGCCAAGGGATCCGACGGACAGGACGGGTTGTCACATAAAAATCAGTCGGTTATTGGGACGGTATGTGTCCAGCCGAGGATGATATATGTTGTTAAGTGGTGCTGTGTGACTGTTTTAGAAGCACACGAGCTGATATGGATCAGCTTTTAGAATGAATTGTTGTGTTGTTTAAAGAGAAAAGATCAGAGTTTGCGGACAGTTTTTGGAGTAATATTGGCATATGCTTACATTTGTGACAATCATCTTCCTTGTGTGATATCTGACCGTATAAAAGGGGTGTTTCTTATGTTGGTTCCACATGTGTTAGTGATGACCTTTACTTTTGAGGACAGAGAAGAAACAAGGTTTTCAAGTGGAATCATTATGAGTCATCTTCAAGTGTCTCCGAGCATATTGATGCTGATTTTTCCAATCTTTTTGCTTACAATTGTCTTGCATTGTGGAGCTTTGACGCTAAAAAAGAGATTTTCTTCGTCAACAGTTCGTTTCTGGTTGCACACACACGACCTTAATTTGGTGGAGTGACGTTACTTGCAAGTCAAGCAAGATTTTGTATGTCTTGGATGACGACGTGTCTTTCCGTAAGAATACCTCGTTTTCAAGGAGAGGTGCTTTTGAATGTGTTCACATATTCTTACATAATATGGTGGATGGTAGGGAGCTTTTGCTTATTTAACGTCTCACCCACTTCTACAACATCTCTTGGATATGCGGTGACCTCTTAACCTGTACTCAAGTAAGGTATACTACACAAGGACAAATTAAATTTCTTAGTGCGGACGTGAAGAATTCAGCAGAGAGTGTAGCTGAAACAACGAGGATGCTTCTATTGGAAGTTTGGGAGCAGAGATTTTCTTTGGATGATTCGATGAACAAGACTGCAGCAGATGTTCATCGTAGGCGCCTTGTCTTTGACGTTGGTGATTTGATCTGGGCATATTTCACTCGTGATCGTATGCCAACACGTACCTATAAAAAGCTTAAGGCAAAAAAAGTTGGTCCACTTGAAGTTTTGGAACGCATCAATGATAATGCCTATCGATTGAAGCTTCCGTCCGATATCAATACGTCTGATGTCTCTAACGTTAAGCATTTGACTCGCTATGTTCCCGCCAGTAGCAGTTCTGATTCGGGGTCGAATCCTTCTTACCCGGGGAGTCCTGATGCAGCAGCATCTCTCACTTTGACGCCAACATAACGACTTAGTGTGGATTCATATCTTAAAGCTTTTATGATTTTATTTTAAGTTAAAGATAACTATGCTTTGTTTTCCTTATTTCCCTGGTCTCAAGTTTTCTATTCTCATTAGGGTTTTGTTCATGAGAATAGCTATATAAACGAGTCTAGACGTCTTGTTCTAGACACACTTTTGAATATTAATTTATAGCTTCGGATTTTATATCTTGTGCGATTCGATTCAATTCGTCTCTCAAGAAGTTGGTCTCAAGACGCTATCGAAAGAAACTCTTGATCGATCCAAGAACCCTAAGGTTCCTAGATCGACCGTTCACCCATTCATACGCTGCGCCACAAGATGATATATTATACTAACCATTATAACAAAACCATCAATAAATTATACTAACCAGTATACCAAAACCATCAATAAATTTATAAAAGATAGATCAATAGTATTTTTTTGATGGATTTTTAGTTCGTTAATTATATGGTTTGTCTTACTATCTAGAGGAAAAAATAAATATTTGGAAAAAATATGTAAAAGATTAGAAAAACATTAGCAAAAATTTAATAAAAGACAAAATGATAACGAAAAAATAAGAAGAGGCCGAAGAAGATGTATAATATGCGTTGGAGAAATTTATGTGATAATTACATATATAATTTCAAAAGTTTTTTTATTACTAAATATTCATCAATTATTTTACTTATGGAAATTTTACGATATTCTATACATAATATATATTTTCATACAATATCTATATCCGCGCATTCACAGTCAACCACTAGTTAAAAGTTAAAACAGATAATATGTACAACAACTACATTGTAATACATATGCTCATTCATATTCAAAATTTAATACCAAATAGAAGATGTCAAAAAAATTAATGCAGAAGAGAACATGCAAATAAAAATTGGCTGGTTTGATGAAGAAGATCATTATTGATACGATACGTTCTGATTTGTAGATAGATCTAATATTCATTAATTAAAAAAAAAAATTCTGCTATTATTTTTGATTCATCAAT
Organism: Brassica nigra; assembly: GCA_016432835.1. Lineage (NCBI taxonomy): Eukaryota > Viridiplantae > Streptophyta > Magnoliopsida > Brassicales > Brassicaceae > Brassica > Brassica nigra. Next base: position 65,391,256 of record CM028244.1, read on the forward strand.
TTTGGTCATAGTTACGAGAAGAACGGTTTTATTCCCAACGAAAGAAAAAATAACGGGTTTTCCCCATTTGTTGTTATTATTTTTTTATAATTATTAATCAATTTTTTTTTTGCAATTTATTTATTTTTTTGTTCGGGAGGCCAAAAAGAGGAGGAGGAAGAAGAAGGAAGCCAAGCAGCATTATATATCAGCATAAGCATCCTCTCTTCTCTTCACAGCCCTCGCAGCCTAACCCAGGTATCCAAAAACCCTAATTTAACTTTCCCTTCCCTTTTTGAATTTGTTATATTCCCTTTCTTCATCCCTCGAATTTTCCCTAGAAAATCACGAGGATAAAATAGATGGGAAACGCCCGAACAAATCGAATTACTATAAAAAGCTTTTCGATATTCCAATTTCGCAATTCCTGATTCGATTTTCGTTTTCGCGATTTCGTGTGATTGATTTATCTACAGTGTGTGTGTTGTAGGGTTAAGTTTTCGGCAAAGTGATTGGATGAGCTTGGATGTGGAAGTGAAGCCAAGAAGAGGTGCACTCTTGTTCTCGTCGTCATCATGGCTCAGCAACAACAATCTTCGCGACTCAGTCGTCTCCTTACATTGTTGGACAGTATCCTTTTTATTATTGCGTTTCTTCGTTTTTTTGATAATGTCTTTACTCGCTCTTTATGCTAATCTTCGAAGCCATAAAATGTTTCTCCTTAATTTATATTCTCTTGTTAGCTGGTTCAACACAAACTACTCGGTTAACTGCAGCCAGGCAGATCGGAGATATTGCAAAGTCTCATCCTCAGGACTTGAGCTCTCTTTTGAGAAAGGTATTTCCTTTTCTTGATTTTCTCCTGTTTATGAGCGTTTTCTAGGAATAAGATTTCGTTTATGGGGTTTACTCTAAGGCATCTGATTATATAGATACAGGGCTTTATTTAATTGATTGTTATACCCCTGGGAAAATAACTGAGGTACCAATGAAAGTGGCAGTGGAAGTTACCTACATTTGTGTGTGTGTTTATGCCCTTCTCTTTGGAAGTAGTAATTTTTTCTAGGCCTGCTATTCTACCCAATCTGCTGAGTGTAGATGGGTATACAGAGTAGACTCGTGTATGTATATTAGTTGAGAATTTCAGAGATGATGAGTGTCATATCAAAAATTTGGCTATGGGTGAAATTCTACGGGTTTAGTCCTTATGTTTTCCAGTATATATCACAAGTCCCTGAACAGCTGGAGAAAGTTTGTTGCATAGTGTTTTACACAACTATGATCCTAGGATCAGTCTCCTGGTGTTTGACATCTAGTTACAATACATCTTTAATAGGCTGTTGACAGCATTGGTTGAACATACCCATCAGATAATTTGTCAACCCATACTGCTAAGAAAGAATGTCGGAGCATTAGAATCTAACGGGCTGATTGGAATGTTAAGTAGGGCGACCACCTACCTATCAATTAGTTTCAGGATTTAACTCGCATTTCTAGACTGTCTATTATTAGATTGAAGCTCAAGCTTTGTTTTGACTTCTGGTCTTATGTATTAAATAATATTTCTACTCAGGCTAGTTTTTTTGTTTCTCGAGACCTTGTTTCTTCTGGTTTTTAGGTATTCTATATCTTATAGTATTCTTCCGTCGCATTATAGTTTAGTTTTACTCTTTCTTAACTGCTAAGTTGTTGGCTACATTAGATTTTCCTATTTGTTCCCTTGGCCTAACTCTATTTCTTTCCGGGAATTAGGTTTTGCATTACCTACGTAGTAAAAAGTGGGATACGAGGGTTGCTGCTGCTCATGCTATTGGTGCCATTGTCCTGAATGTCAAGCATACTTCATTGAGTGAACTCTTAAATTCTTTGGCAACAAAGTTGGGTGAGGCCGGGTTATCTGGTAATGTAGATGAAGTGGTGGCTTCAGGCAATCTACAGTCCAAACTTCTAGAAAATGCTCCCTTCAGAAGGTTGTAAATATATTTGTTACCCAATACATGTCTTTTGATGTACTTGTCATGTTAAGGTCGCCTGATGTCTTTTGATCTCTCCTACTTTTGACATGTGCTAGCTTCGAGATGAATAAGGTTTTAGAGTTTGGCGCTTTGTTGGCATCTGGTGGACAGGTAACTTTATAATGTACTATTGTTTATCTGTCTATGCCAGTCTTTATGATTGCAGCTGATTTATCTCTGGTGTAGTTGCTTTACCGGTGTCTTGTCTTTAGGCCTAGGAAAAGATCTTTGTGGAAACTACATTATGTTAGCTTTTGTTATTGAGGATTACATCCTTAGCATGACTGAAATTATAATTTTTTTCACCAAATATTCTTTGTCAGCTGCACTCTGTTTGTTGCTAAAGGAAACTAAGTGCTTTTTCAACGCAGTTACATGATGCGACATGATAGCTTTCCCTCATTTGTTTGCTCCCTTTATTTCAACCTGTTTTTTCCTCATACATTTCTGTTTTTTTTTCCACTAAATATGTCGCAGTTTCTTTGGTACAAACACACATAGATTCAGACATACAGTACCCAAATTATTAGCTGTTTATAGAGAAACTCTTTTTGTTGCAGGAGTACGACATTTTGAATGACAATTCCAAGAATCCAAGGGATCGAATGGCTCGTCAGAAAAAGAATCTCCGGCGACGTCTAGGTCAGTGATTCCTTGCTCTTGTCTTCTTTTCTGTTATTCAATAACTATGGGGAAAGTGTTATGAATGATCCAATCAAATGAAATTTGATATACCAGGCTAATATATGTGTATATTTTGAAAACCATCGTTACCGGTTCTTCTAAGTCTATTATATAACGACTATTAGTTCTTCTCATTCTTTGTAAAGCTGACACTGTAAGCACTAAATATTTTTGTTTTACTTGATTGGTGCATCTGATTAGACTTCTGACAATAAATTGAACAGGTTTGGACATGTGCGAGCAGTTTATGGATGTCAATGAAATGATTGGAGATGAGGATCTTATTGAGCAGAAGTCCAATGTTCGTGCGAATGGAGTTGGAAACAGATTATACGCAAACTATTCTCCACATCACATTCAACAATTTGTTTCAAGAATGGTTCCTCGTGTCGCTCATAGGAGGCCAAGCGCAAGGGAATTAAATCTGCTGAAACGTAAAGCAAAAATAAGCTCAAAAGATCAAGCTAAAGGTAACTGCGAAGGAGCAGATGTTGAGATGTCATCATCTCATGCCTCTACCTCCAAAAGAACTTTGTCTGACTCAGTGGACTCTAACAAGGTATTTGGATACATCGTACTTGTAATGACGGATAACCAACTTGTAGAATTGAGTTGTAGAACGTTAGTATGGAGCATACAACCAATTTGAAGACTCAGGAGTTCATTGATATGCTATCCTAGGATTCAATTCTCTTTAGCGTGTAATCTCTAACAAACGTATAGCCCACACATTCCTTGAAAATAGATTCGCAGTTATCATACTTTATCTTAGCAATGAACGTCAAAGCTGCGTGATGAATTTTCCTTCTTGATTTCACTTATTAACCACTTCTTGATTTCAGCAGACCATATTTCATACTTTATTGTTTCTTTTGCATATGCTACTGGAAATTCTTAGGCAAACATTGGTAACGAAGATGATATGGAGCCTGATGCGGATGGAAGATGGCCTTTCCACAGCTTTGTTGAGCAACTTATTCTCGACATGTTTGACCCTGGTAAGGTTCAGGCACTTGTGTTGTATGCATTTTACTTTGTTTCTCACTCATTGAGTTCCAGTAAAATTGACTTATTATCTGATAATATGGTCAGCATGGGAGGTCCGTCATGGCAGTGTAATGGCTCTGAGAGAAATATTAATGCTTCATGGTGGTTCTGCTGGAGTGTCAACAGCAGAGTTTAACTCGGATAATGGGTTTGAATTGAAAGAAGATTTGAATAAACTAACACGAGAGAAAGAACTCGACTTGAATCTGCAGTTTTCAGTAAATGAGCTGGAGCCACTTCGGAAAAGACCTAAGATTGAAGATCCATCAAAATCATTTATTGGTAACACGGTTTCGGAAGTTATGGGGAGTGACTATGACAATAATGTTAAGGATGAAGATATTGAGTTTTTACTGCCACCAGTGAAGGTCAATGGTCAAGTTAACTTTAGTTCTACCAAGGCAGAACCTGAATCTTCTTTTGATGGCTCATCATGTCAGTCTGATAGAAATCATGTTGCAGAGGTTAGCAATCACGTTGAAGATAAGAGTTTTGTTGTGGAACCCCTCTTACCTACTAAGAATGAGGAAGAAAATATTGAAGTGTTGGATTTGGTTAAACAAGCTAGGCATTCTTGGATCAAAAATTTTGAATTTCTCCAGGATTGCACCATTCGTTTCTTATGTGTGCTTTCGCTTGACCGGTAAGACTTTGGTATTAATCATGGATTTTCTTCTCCACTATTAGTTGTTTTTGTTTCATAGCATCTAGGGTAGCACAGTTATTTATTAACCTTCCCATTCTAGCTGAGATTTGGTTGGGCATTTCTAAGTTGGTCGTTATCTTTTCCTCTATTGCAGTTTTGGGGATTATATTTCTGATCAGGTTGTTGCTCCTGTGCGGGAAGCTTGTGCCCAAGCACTTGGTGCTACTTTCAAGTACATGAATCCCTCGTTGATTTATGAGACATTAAATATCTTGCTTCAGATGCAGGTAAATGTTTAACTCTTCTTTTTGAAGTCATTTGAAACTAAGAAACGTGTTGCGTTGTCTATACATTATAAAACTGACTGGTTATCTTTATCATATATATCTGTGTAGCGCCGGCCTGAATGGGAAATTCGTCATGGAAGTCTTTTGGGCATCAAGTACTTGGTTGCTGTACGACAGGTAAATCTACCGTACATGAGTGCTAATTTTAAGAAGTTAACACATTGTAAAACTGAAAAAGGACATGTTTGGAGTCTTGTTTACCGTTTCCATATCCGGAGGTCTCTTCTTTTGGATATCATGATATGGGTAGTATTTTTTAAGCGTCTAAGGTGTAGCGCACTGGACTTCTCGAGCCGTTCTTTGTTTGTAGATATGCATGTCCAGTATTGACTTTCTTTCTTATTTACCCCTGATTATTATGTTTTGCAGGAAATGCTCCAAGATTTACTTGGCCATATTCTTCCGGTGTGTAAAGCAGGGTTGGAGGATTCTGATGACGATGTTCGAGCGGTAGCCGCTGATGCTCTTATACCGGCAGCAGCCGCTATTGTTTCTTTGAGAGGACAGACGTTACTTTCCATTGTCATGTTACTGTGGGATATCTTGCTTGAGTTGGATGACTTAAGTCCATCCACTAGCAGGTACGCTAGTGATAAAATTACATTCTCTCCTTTTCACTATTTATATTTGGTTAAATCTTTCTTTTTCTTGGTATTGGGAGATTTCCGTACAAGATCATTGTTGAGTCAGTATAATATTTCTTGCAGTGTTATGAACCTCCTGGCAGAGCTCTATTCTCAAGATGACATGACACTGGTGATGCATGAGGAATTATCAGTGGGGGAGGGACAAAATGTTGATCTCAATGAAATGATTCATGTCGAGAGTGTTAGAGAAAGAAGTGATGTCAAGGAAAGCCCTTATGCGTTATCTGGTTTAGCCCCTAGGCTGTGGCCATTTACGAGACACGACATCACATCAGTTCGATTTTCTGCTATTCGAACTCTGGTGGGTTTCTACTGTTTGTTTTACCGTCAAATCTCTCTTGGTGCTTGCTCTCTATGTTTGTCGCCACTTGCATAATTTACATGCATCTTGTGCCTTGAGTTTCTCTGGCTTATTATATATAACATATGTAAAATCCCTTTTTGATTACGTCAGAGTACGATTTTCCTATATGTTCCTTTCATATGCTTATCACTGGTTCCTAAATTTTCTCTGACAGGAGCGACTACTTGAAGCTGGATGCAGAAAGAACATTTCTGAGCAGTCCAAAAGTTCTTTCTGGCCATCTTCTATTTTAGGGGACACCCTAAGAATCGTCTTTCAGAATCTTTTGCTTGAATCAACTGAGGAGATTCTGGAGTGTTCGGAAAGAGTGTGGAGGCTTTTAGTTCAGGTATCTAGTTGCAGAGTATTGCTTTTCTTTCAGTACACCTATTTTTTTTATGTTTTTCTACACCCTCTGAAATATAGATCTCGTTCATGGTTTGCGTTGAACGTCAAATCATAGAGTAGGTTTCCAATTTGCTTGGTGATATGTGTGGTATTGCATATGTAAATTATTTGAGATTAAATCACAGGATAGATAGAATAAGTTTGCATCTGAATCCTTTTAGTAGCTGGATGTCTTTCTACTTTTTTAAGTTTACCCATAGCTGAAGTGCTTAGACTATCTCCAAACCACCTCTATAATTTTTCTGTAGAATAGAGCAACTGTAAAAATAGAGGTGGTAAGGAATACATTGGAGTGAAACCCACCCTGTTCCTCTATTTTTGAAGATAGTTATATAGGTGGGTTGGAGATGCTGTTAATGGCAGATTGGTACATGTCGGATGTGCGATTCATGTTGCTGATTGCTAACGAATTTGAGTCATGTTATATAGTTACCTGAAAACATGTAATTTTGTAACTTTTTACGACAGCTTTATTTTTTAGAATTTAGCCCCAGATTTCTTATTTCTCTTCTTATTCAGTGCCGAGTAGAAAATTTAGAAGAAGCTGCAAAATCATACATGGCTTCGTGGATAGAACTTGCAGCTACTCCTTATGGCTCAACATTGGATGCTACAAAAATGTTTTGGCCAGTAGCTCCCCCTCGTATGAGTCATTTCAAAGCTGCTGCTAAGATGAAAGCTGTCCAACTTGAGAATGAAGCTTCCAGCACTCTGGGATTTGATTATGCAAGGAGTTTTGCTTCCCTTGGAAAAAATGAAGATGCTTCTGCCAGGTCCACTAAAATTATCGTTGGCTCTGATATGGAAATGTCAGTAACTCGCACTAGGGTAGTTACAGCATCTGCGTTAGGTATCCTTGCATCCCGATTGAGCGATCGTTCAATGCAGTTTGTGGTAGATCCACTGAGTAGTACTCTTACCTCCTTGTCTGGTGTTCAGCGCCAGGTATGCTCTCTCGCTCCCTCATTAGACGCATGTTGCATGTTTTGAACTAAACCTCTGGCTTTGCAGGTTGCGTCTGTTGTGCTTATATCTTGGTTCAGAGAAATTAAAGGCAAGGTCCCTTCCCCTTCTGATGGGAGTGGAAGTTTGCCTGGTTTTCCTACTCCTCTTAAAAAATGGATGCTAGATTTGTTAGCTTGCTCAGACCCTGCATTCCCCACCAAAGATATACTTCTTCCTTATGCTGAGCTCTCAAGAACATACACTAAAATGAGGAATGAAGCTTCTCAGTTGTTACATACGGTCGAAGCCTGCCATTGTTTTGATAAGTTATTATCGACGATTAAACTCAATGTGGATAGCTTGAGTGCTGATGAGACAATTGAATTTGCATCAACACTAGCATTGTGGAATAAAGAGAGTGCTGAAAACGAATCCTTAGAAAAGCAAGTTTTTGAAGATGTGGAGTCATCTAGGCAACAGCTATTAAGTACAGCTGGCTATTTAAAATGTGTCCAGGTACACTGGAATATATTTTGATATTTTTCATGTGCTTTTTTATATCTTTGGTGTGCTAGATTATCACAGGTCATGTAAATCAGCATTTTCGTTTCTGAGGTTGAACCTTTTTAATCCTTTTTCTGAACTTATTTCTTGCAGAATAATCTACATATTACAGTCACTTCTCTGATCGCTGCTGCGGTTGTTTGGATGTCAGAATTTCCCGCTAGACTTAATCCAATAATCTTGCCGCTGATGGCTTCGATTAAAAGAGAGCAGGTAACAATTGAAACTAAATGTTTGTTTTCATGTACGCTGAACTGAACGCTCTCTACTGTTTTCAGGAACAAATACTACAACAGAAAACTGCTGAGGCTCTTGCAGAACTTATTGCTTACTGCGTAGATCGAAAGCCTAGCCCTAATGACAAGTTAATCAAGAATATTTGTAGCTTGACGTGCATGGATCCAAGCGAAACACCTCAAGCTAGTATCATTAGGTCTATAGATATTGTTGATGATCTGGACTTCCTGTCCTCGCGAAGTAACGCAGGAAAACCGAAGGCAAAAGTAGTGTTAGCTGGTGGCGAAGACAGGTCTAAGGTTGAGGGTTTTATCACCAGGAGAGGAGCTGAACTTGCATTGAAGCATTTAAGCGTGAAATTTGGTGGTTCCTTGTTTGACAAGCTCCCTAAATTGTGGGAGTGCCTCACTGAGGTTCTTGTTCCTGTAGTTCCTGAAGGTCAACAGAACTTTGACCTTAAAATAGAATCTGTCTCTGATCCACAGGTCTTGATAAACAACATTCAGGTACACCCAGTAAAGTGTTTTGCATAGATATGATTTTTTTCAATTTCTTGCGCCAGTAGGGATATTTTGCTTGAGTTATTTGAATGGTTAGTTTTGCGGATTGGCCATCATACCTCCTTTAGATAAAACAGTGAAGCTTGTTATTGAATATGCAGAGCCGTAACTTGATGTCTTTTATTTTATCTGTTTTTCAGGTTGTACGTTCCTTAGCACCAGTGATGGAAGAAACACTGAAACCTAGATTACTTAGTCTCTTGCCTTGTATTTTCAAATGCATTCGCCATTCCCATGTGGCTGTTAGATTGGCTGCTTCTAGATGTGTTATGACAATGGCTAAATCAATGACAACAAATGTCATGGCAGCAGTAGTGGAAAATGCTATTCCAATGTTGGGAGATTTGACATGCATAAATGCCAGACAAGGCGCAGGAATGCTTATTGGTTTGCTTGTCCAAGGGCTGGGTGTAGAACTGGTTCCATATTCTACTTTATTGGTTGTTCCCCTCCTGAGATGCATGAGTGATGTTGACAGTTCAGTCAGGCAGAGCGTGACACGCAGCTTTGCTGCCCTTGTACCTATGCTTCCTTTAGCTCGTGGGGTTCCCCCTCCTGTTGGGTTGAGTCAAGATCTATCCAGCAATGCAGAGGACGCCAAATTTTTGGAGCAACTACTTGACAACTCCCATATAGATGATTACAAGCTTTGCACTGAGTTAAAAGTTACATTGAGAAGGTAATTTTCGTAATCTAGACTCAATGAAAGCTGTTTCTCTGTTGTGCCTTTCTGTGTCATTCAAGGTAACTGTACTTTTATATGATTTAGTCGTTTTACTGTCGTTCATTCCCCTTTTGCCTTGGTATTGTCAGTTGCATCGATACAACATTGAGGGTCGTTTGTTAGCAATGGTAGGACCTTACACCTATTGTTTGGTTAACCAGAGTAAAATCTCAGGAAAAAGACATTCTGGTGTTCTCCCCGGTCCTTGATTGATAGGATTATTCGTATTCAATAACGTATATCAGTTTTCTAAATTGTTGATCTGAATTGAAAGGGAACTGTATTGCTTTTTGAAATGTTTATTCTCGAATATTTATCAGTTTTTTTATTTCAGGTATCAACAAGAAGGAATCAATTGGTTAGGATTCTTGAAACGTTTTAAGCTCCATGGAATTCTCTGTGATGATATGGGGCTTGGTAAGACGCTTCAAGCATCGGCAATTGTGGCATCTGATGCAGCAGAGCGTCGTGGCTTAACAAATGAACCAGATGTTTTTCCATCTATAATTGTTTGCCCTTCAACATTAGTTGGCCACTGGGCATTTGAAATTGAAAAGTATATCGACCTTTCTCTGCTAAGCGTGTTGCAGTATGTTGGCTCTGCTCAAGACCGCGTTTATCTTCGTGAGCAGTTCAACAACCACAATGTCATTATCACATCTTATGATGTAGTCCGAAAGGATGCTGAGTTTCTGACGCAGTTCTCATGGAACTATTGTATTCTGGATGAGGGCCACATTATTAAGAATGCGAAATCTAAAATTACTTCAGCAGTGAAACAGTTGAAAGCCCAACACCGGCTTATCCTTAGTGGAACGCCAATACAGGTTACATAGGAGTGCTTGATTTTTCAAAAAGTTTAATACATGTGCTTTTATCTTCTCACTGATAGTGTTTCCTTTTTCAGAATAATATCATCGAGCTGTGGTCCCTATTTGACTTTTTAATGCCTGGATTTCTTGGAACAGAGAGACAGGTAAGCGCTTATTCATATTCCCTGTTGTTATTTTGTTACAGATGACCAATTTCCTGTGTCGCTTTGGGATAATCTCTGTTGTCATAAACGAGCATGTTTTTCTTTATTGGGCAGTTTCAAGCATCTTATGGAAAACCGTTGTTGGCTGCTAGAGATCCTAAATGCTCTGCTAAGGATGCTGAAGCGGGTGTACTGGCGATGGAAGCACTCCATAAGCAAGTAATGCCTGTTTCTGGAGTTCATCTATTGCGGCTTTTGAAGTTTTTTCCCCTCTGTTGCATTTTGTTTAAAACTTTATGGTCACATTTCCTGATAACATTTTTGTATCACGTAGGTTATGCCGTTCTTATTGCGGCGTACGAAAGAGGAAGTCCTCTCTGACCTGCCAGAAAAAATCATTCAGGACAGATACTGTGACCTTAGTCCTGTCCAGTTGAAGCTTTATGAGCAGTTTTCTGGTTCGCATGCTAAGCAAGAAATATCTAGTATCATAAAAGTTGATGGATCTGCAGATTCAGGCAATGTGGAAGTTGCGCCAACAAAAGCATCCACACACGTTTTCCAGGTACAATAATTTTGTTTCCTGCATTGAAGACAACATAACATTTATATCACTCCCACCTTCAACATTTACAATATGGAGAGACCTGATTTATGTTTGGGTTTTACTTTTCCAGGCGCTGCAGTACCTGCTTAAACTCTGCAGTCATCCGCTTCTTGTTCTTGGCGAAAAGGTTTCAGAGCCGGTGGCTTCTGATTTGGCAGCAATGATAAATGGGTGTTCAGACATTATCACTGAGCTTCATAAAGTTCAACACTCGCCAAAGCTTGTTGCTCTTCAGGAAATTTTAGAAGAATGTGGTATAGGTTCTGACGCGTCTAGTTCAGATGGCACTCTAAGTGTAGGCCAGCATAGAGTTCTGATATTTGCACAGCACAAGGTAATTGCATATGGAATCCTTTATCTCTAAGTTCTTCTATATTCTCGCTATGTTTGTTTCCTTGCAATATTTTCCAAGATCTAACCATGTTATTCATGCAGGCTTTGTTGGACATCATTGAGAAGGACTTGTTTCAAGCCCACATGAGAAGGCGAGTTCAACTTGTGAATTCACACTTTTTTAATTATATAACGATGTTAGTTTATTGGACTATGTATTGTTTAAATGAACTCGTAATATCTCACTTGTTTGTTGTGATTCCAATGTTCCTATCGTAATTTAGGCTTCTTTAATATGTTGCTAATCTGTGTATGCCTTTTTCTGAAAAGCAGTGTCACATATATGCGACTAGATGGTTCAGTTGTACCCGAGAAAAGGTTTGAGATTGTGAAGGCTTTTAATTCAGATCCCACAATTGATGTTCTACTTCTGACAACACATGGTATGCTTTTTCCGCTTAGCAATGTAGTTCTTCTACAATCTAGAGTAGATGTTGTGACCAATTTATAACTGAAAACAATTTATTTCTACTCAATTCAGTTGGTGGACTTGGATTGAACCTGACCTCTGCTGACACGATTGTATTTATGGAGCATGATTGGAATCCTATGCGTGATCATCAGGTAAAATGTTTTGAATTGTTTTTGGATTTGTGGTTGTAAGCAAGGAGGAAGAGTTTCACATGGTGTCCACTTTCTATTTGAGTGGATTATTATTATGATAGTGGGGTTTGCTAACTATAGAGGAATGTGGCAGGCAATGGATAGAGCGCATAGATTGGGACAGAAGAGAGTTGTAAATGTACACCGTCTCATAATGCGTGGCACACTGGAAGAAAAAGTGATGAGTCTCCAAAGATTCAAAGTGTCGGTTGCCAATACGGTGATCAATGCTGAGAATGCTAGTATGAAGACAATGAACACTGATCAGTTGCTTGACTTATTTGCTTCAGCTGAAACTTCGAAAAAGGTAGCAACAGTACTTTATTTTGACTGCATGTATGAAGCAGTTTTGGTATCCGTCTGTAATCGGGTATTTATTGTATAGGGTGGTGCGTCTTCGAAGAAGGGATCAGAGGATAATGATCAGACAGCTGGAACTGGGAAAGGAATGAAAGCAATTCTGGGCAACTTAGAGGAACTGTGGGATCAATCACAGTACACAGAAGAGTACAATCTTAGCCACTTCTTAGCTAAGCTAAACGGGTAATAATAGCCACAACAAAAACCAGGATTGTCTGTACATATATCTTTCCAGCTCGATTCAGGAAAACAAACAACCATTTTTTTTGACGTTCCAAACAGATAAAAAGCTTACATCTCCACTCTCTTTTCCTCCTTGCATTGGATTTGTTGTCTTTAATCTTTTTGGATTCATAAAAGAAGAGATAGTTATAACTTATAAAAGGAGAAACAGAGATTGGAGGTAGGAGGAGACATTCGAGTCGTTAGTTTTGGCAATACGACCGGTCTAATGTTTGTGACCGCCAAAAATAGCTTTTGTAGTGATCCTGAATCCTGTAAATACACTTTTTAACTCAGCTTTTTTCTTGTTTCATAAAAAAAAAAAAGAACTTAGCTTTTTCCTCCGCTGTTTCAGCTTTTTATAGTTTAGGTGTGTTTTTTTTAGGTTTTATCTTCTTCTAGTTTTCTGTTAGCTTGTTTTGTCGGTGTTCAAGTCTAGAAGCATAATAAAGTTACTTTATTAAGACAGGTAGAAAGAAAAAGCATTACTCTTGTAACTGACAAGTCTCTCAAAACCGATCAAGCTTTTAGTTTTCTTGAATCAATCGATGGTTCACATTGTTAAAAACTTAAATGTGTAAATCACTTGGCCTCTTACGAGTTATCTAACATTTTTATTTTACCTACGAGAAAATGAGAAAACAAAGCAGCCTGATCGACAATCTGAACTCTATTTACACCAAATCCACTTCACCACAACACGCCAAGAGTTATCACAAAAGAAAAATAACAGTCAGTCCACAATGTCTCGTTGGGACATGAAGGAAGAGATAAGATCCGGATCACCAAAGTTCATAAGCAAGTCCAGATACTGCATAGCTTCTTGAGGAGTGAGACCCTGGAGTATAAAATCAAAGCCGTTAGTATGAGTCCCTCTCATAACCTCCAAGCTCTGATTCATCAGCTTCTTCTGCTTCTCTTTCCCCATCTCTGCAGCTTCCACCATTGGTAGTAACTCTTTCTCTTCCTCTTCAAAATGTGCTTTACACATCATCTGTTCAAACAAACAACAACAACTCCTAAGTTTCTTCATTACAAGAACACACACAAAAACTGAAGATTTGTTCTGTTAACCTGTAATGATTTGAAACGAGAAGCAAGACTAAAGAACTCTTCAGAACATATCCCAGAGTCCATCACACTAATCGATTTAATATACTCTTTGATTCCATTCATCATCGGTAACTCTCTCCCATGTTCTTCGTTTGCACTCTTACACATCCCTGCAAGAACTCGAAACTTCAGACATACAAAACCAACTCATGTGAAATCAAAAAGTCTCTCTTTACCTCGATCAACAGATTCAAGAACAGGGAAGAGAATCCTCTCTTCCATCCGAGCGTGCTCAAGCATCACCTCCTGCAACTGCGCATAGCTCCTCGCGAACTTCCTAATCTCCATCTTCGGCGTCCCCACGGACGGATCGACGGCTCTCCTCCCTCCACGTGCCGCCAGATCCTCCGACCACCTCAGCATCCTCTCCACGTGCCACGTCATGCTCCTGTGCTGAAGCCAGATCGCTTTCACTATCGGCGGAGTCGCCTCGTCGAAGCCTTCTAGGTTGAACTTCCATATCATGAGACGAGGCTCCGGGAACTTGTCCTCGATGTAACGGAGGAGAGCCTCCAGAGATCCCGACGTCTTCTCCGATCCGATTTGGATCGTCGGCTTCTGGTCTGAGGCGGAGGAGGAGGGGACGAAACGGAGGTTCGCGTTCTTGTGGAGGAGAGCGAAGCGGAGGTACGAAGTTACCAGACTGTTCGACGGTCCGTATAATTTCACTGTGACGGTGGAGGCTGTTGTCGCCGTCGCCGCCGTAGCTGTCGTTTCCGCCGGAGTAGTTGGGAGTGGCTGAGCTGAAACGAGAGTTTGTGCGGCGGCGGCGGCGGGAGAGGAGGCTACGACGGCGGGGGGAGGTTTGACGGCGAGGTCAAGCGGAGAGATCTCAGCCGTCGATACGGAAGAAGTGGAGAAGCAGTTTCCCATTTTCGTCGTCTGGAAGCAGAAAACGTGTGGGGGGAAATATAGAATCTAAAGAGAGAAGAAGAGGAAAGCAAGAGAGAGGAGTGAGAGGAGTGAGATGCAAGCAATTGGAGTGAGAAGAGAAGATTGTTGAGAAGAAAAAAGGTGTCACGACATTATCACACACACCAAAAGCTTAGGATACATGAATTTTATTCCTCTCTCCCCGATCATAGTGTTTCCCAGAATTTGGAATATTTAAATGATTTTTTTTTTTTGTTTTATTTCACATACACCAATAAAAACAAAACAAACAAATGAAAATTGTGAAAATTGAGATTGAGATTTCGATTTGATCGACTCTTTGGGACTTTGCGGGATGATCGATCACAGTAATAATGGTCTTCGTGACTAGACCCAATCACGTTAATGCTGCTTAGATTTGTTTGTTTCTGATTATATATTTATTTTATTTTAAGCAATTTGACCAATTTAGACAAATATCATTTTATGTTTTTATTTATGTTTGAGTCGTACGAGAAAGAAAAGAGGAAGAACAAATGTTTTTTTTTTCTTTATTGTCTTATTGATTGAGATTTTTTTTTTTTTAAGTGATTATGGCAACTAATTTTCCATTTATAGTGGATAAACAGAGATCTTCGTAATTAGTTCAAAAGTAGCATAATGGACTCGATTAGTTATCAAATTCGTAGGAGGATCTCTATACATAAATGTGTGATTCACCATCCCATATCTAACTTCTTTGGTGCAGCAGTATAATCCCAAAATCAAATCATCACTGTATGAGACCAGTTCTTGTTTTATTTCGATTATGATACATTATTACATTTTATCAGAAAATTCAATGATACTTTACACCTCTTCTGTGTATTCAGAACCGGCCCTAGATTTAGAGGGCTCTAAGTAAGGAAAAATAATTGGTCTCATAACTGTACATTTGGCCCACAAGACCCGCATCTATACAGCAAACGCTTTTTGCTCAAAACTCGTTATTCTCAGTTCACGTGGTTCTAGTTGTAAAGATGCAAATGTGCGGTGACTGCGGTCTAATACTATACCTACAAAATTGCAAAAAAAAAAAAAATTTCAAAGAATTCTATCTATCTATCTATCTATTAGAAGTAGAACGATATCTAATACCATCCAGACATCCTTAAAACCCGCACTTATTAGAGCAGCTGCTCATCAGTTACTATATGGTATTTTTAGTATTTGTTTGCTTATATAGTTATGTTCTCACTTCTCAATGAGGAGGACTACGTATAGAACAGAGACTACGTATGTGGGGATAATTTAAATTATTTCTTTCTTTAATTGATTTCATTATCCACTTTATAAAACGATAAACAAGTTGTATCAGTCATGGAGAATGACTTTGTGCCTTTCCCCTTTTTGTCCAGCCCATGTGTTGTTCTTTGCCCCTACTTACCTCACCTTTACGCCTCGCCTTTTGATCTTTGCTTCATCATCCACAAAGAGTTAAAGGTATTTGAGAAAAGACAATATCTAATATGCTTTTCTAAATCCCAATCTTGGTTTTCAACATCTTGAAAATGTATTTTGGAATTCTTTGATTTATGATACACAAAACTTAAAATCAGAAAAAAAAACTTTTTAATAGATAGCTCGTGGGAATCATGGTGATGATGATGATGATATGTTCCAACATATACAAACATGAGCATGTGTCTTACGTGTGTAAACAAGGTGATGATGATGATCAAACAGATAAACAAACATCATGACGAACATTTAAAACCTCCACAAGCAACAACCCAAACGATGAGAATAAAGGACATAACAGCACCTCCCACCATCAGCTTCATCTGCAGGCTCTGTATCCACATCTTCCTTCTCAGCTGCCTCCCTTGTCTCTGGAAACTATCCGCTTGGAACTGAAGGTTCTCCGTTTTGTCAACCAGAAGTTCGATCTTCTCTCCTCTGTCTAGAACCTGTAACAGAAACACCACACAAACCATTACAAAAGGGACACATTAACTGGTCCTATTACAGTTTTCTTGACCTTTTCCAGCACCAAAAAAACTGGATTATGTTAACAATTACTTGCAGATACTCTGCTTAGAACGTATTGGACTTCAAAACTTAAAGCAAACACAAACATAATCAAAAGTAACAGGTGATGACTTGACTCATCACTATATCACAACTGATTCCTGTTATGAGAAGCAGGGGTGTTCGTGCTATAATGATCTCATATAACATATCTTTTCCACTTCCAGAGTAAACTCCTATCCAGATTATATGACTCATTGGAAATACTAATGAACTAAAAGACATGCATTCAAAAGAGAACATCAAACACTACCATTTTCCTAGAAATTTCAGTCAAAGACTTATTAGCTGCATGCAACTTCTTAATTCCTAACAGACTCAGAACATCAAAGATTCATATAACAGAGTAATCAGCACACAATATACCTTACCAGATTTAGACTAATGAATAAATGGTTGCAAAAAAAAAAAAAATTGATAATTTTATCTGCAGAAAAACCATGAAAAAGAGAATCCAGTTCTTCAAGAAGTTGGGACATGCTTAGTATTCTTTCCTACAGTTATGTCTTCTACCTTGCAGATAAAACTATTTTCACCTCAAACCAAAAATACAAAGAGTGGCGTGCTACTACGTAAGCTAAACTATCTCAGCTTGTTTCCATCTGTTAATTAAAAACGACTCAATTGACCATCACTCAGCTGCTTGTTCATCTTTTCCTATAAACAACAAAAGCATATACCTTCTCAATGTTATCCATCATGATTCCCTTGACCTCAGTTATCTGAGCCTTCAACTTTGAAAGTTTACTCATCTCTTCTGGATGGCTCATACAATACTGCATATGCTCCTTAAGTACAGGCCTGTTAAAGGAAACCAAAGAAAAAGACTATATAACAACTTTTTCAATGACTGATAATCAGAATAGTAAAGGCTAGTAGAGACAGACCCGAACTCCCTGTCAAGATTGTACGCGATGCTAAACCGATCACCAAACAAATCATCATCTTCATCGTCATCATCATCAGCAAGAGGGTGTGGGTCATCGTTCTTTATACTGGCCTCGTACTGTTTCTTGAAGTCTTCTTTGACCCGTTCAAGAAACACAAAAGGTACACTTCTTCCGGTGGACTCATCAGCAACCACAAGAAACACTACACACAAATACAATCAAAGGCCTCATCTAACTAGAACCATACCACAAAGACAGCTTTTAACTAATATAAAACTGACCAAAACCAGTGTCGAGGAGGAAATTGAAAGTGTGACCATCGCAAGAGTAAGTATACTTGCTGCTACTAGTGGGAAGCTTCTGGAGGCATTGAACAGCGATGGTGCTAAAGTTTCCTGAGTAAGGAGTGTGCTCAGCTAGAACAACGGTTCCTTTCGCAACGAAGCTGTATATCAAACCCTTCTGGCTCATTTTTTTTTCCGAACTGTTAAGTCAACCAAATGTGCGATCAGATCTGGAAAAATGCAAAATACCAAATAGTTACATGGAAGCAGAATCACTGAGCAGGTCAAATCATAGATCACTACTACATTAAAACAAACAAAACACTAGAACAAATGAATCGGAGATGGCTAGTTACTACTGATCTTGTGGAGATAATCGAGAAGAATAGCACCGATTCGGAACCCGAAAAACATGATTGGATGCTCCGATTACGTAACATAAACGAAAAGATCGGCGCTAAATAAAGACAAAAACGATCGATGAAATTGAGAGAGAGAGAGAATCAAAACAAGCTTATTATTTCAGAGGGAGGTTAATTCTTTATTGTTATGCTAAAATTCTCTGACGAACTACTGAGGCGTAACTTGTAGCATTCAAATAGTATTTTTGTTCAATTGATTGCTTTTCGTTTCGGTTCACTCAGTTTCAGTGTATGCAAACCGTAACTGTGTTAAACTATTTCGATCTTTTTCGTTTAGATTAGATAAACCTCAATTAGCTGGCTTTTTAGATATCCAGCTAGTTGACCGTGTTAGAAAAAAAACATGGGAAACATGATTATTGAAAATCAACAGAATTATTTGTAGCCGTATGTTAAGATTACTGAGAGTCTCAAGTTTAAAAATCTTTGTCAGTTTAAGAGGTTGCGGAGGTGGAGGCGCTCTGCCTCTGCAAGTGGCTCTAAGGGAAGGAGATATTCGCATCCCAACATGATGATCTTCCTTGGGCTTCTCTTTTCATTGGGACACGTTCAAATAACTCTATCAAATTTGGAATTAAATCAATCCTTTGCCTTTTTTCAGATATGCTTGCTTCATCTTTAGCTTCAAATTCTCAGTATCTCTTTGTCCATTTACCTTGCTCAACAAACTGAAACTCATACGTTTAGGTTTAAGAGAATCTTGTTATGACCCATCCTTGGATCAAAATGGGGTGGGTGTCTACTACTTCCGGTCTAAGAAACTGAAAATCATCTTTCTTGTTTTTGTTGATATTAACCTTCAATATCACGAGAGAGAGAGGAGGAGTGATCGTCGAGGAAAAGAGAGAGAGAGGAGAAAAGAAGACGGTCAATCACAGCCTGTCAGATGGCACGTAAGGACCATCACGAAAAATTCTTAATTAAGCTCCATTTCTTTGGTTTATCACTCTTTTTGATTTATTTTTCGGCACATATTTGCTAAGGACTCAGCAAAAGGACGTCGATAGTGTTGGTCTAAGATCGCTTGATCTGGGCTCTGATTGGCATGTAGACTGTTGGGACTCTAAGATATTTTACAGTCGTCAAAGTTAAAATAAAATCAGTCAGACTTTTATCTTTGATTTTTTCTCTAAAGTTTTCAACGATCTGACTGTTAATTATTACTTGTTAAATATATGTTTGTTTTAAAGCTAGATGAACGAGACTTTAGATGGCTATGAAAAATCTTTTGCATTTTTCAAGTTTCTTTCTTTTTCTAATAAAAACTAAAACAATTAAAATAAAAATGTGCTACTTAACAAAAATAAAATTCAATAAAAATTAATTTAAATCAAATTAAGTAAATTTCAACTTAGATTTTTTGTACAAACATAAATTCTTATTTTTATTATTTTTATGACAACAAATAAATAAAATACATTTCGTGACAGCATTTCACTAGTTTCTTGTTTTAAATTATATAATACTCTCCATGTTTTAAAAGATGTGTATTTTAGAATTTTTATTGAAAAAAACATATGAAATTTTAATTACTAATACATTATTATTCCCTATAAATTTCGAATAATAATATTTTAATAATTACAAATTATGTTTTTTGAAATTTACAGTTTACCATTAAGTAATGTTTTGAAAGTAAAAATGTATTTATTGAAACAAGTTTTTTAAAAATCATGTTTTTTTAAGTGGAAGATGTATATTTTATAGACATGCATAAGTAAAAATAAATAAATTGAAAGAACTATTTACCAGATTTTGGAAATGATTCATACACATAGCCACAACTTAAAATATTTTGATACCAATCGTGCTTTTAAAAATATATAAAGTAACAGCTAAAGTTTTTAAAACCAAAATCTCTACAACCACGATTCTAAATTCAAGGCCCAAAGCCAAAGTCGTTACGAGTTGGAGCCTTGGTCACACTAATCACACTTTGTCCGTGTTCATCTATTTATAAATATCTATCTCTCTTCCAAGTGCATCCACACGAAGAACAGGGGGCCTTCGTCGGTTTCTGTGCCACTGCGACAGCTGTCTCTGTGGGTTCCTGTCCTCGAAGCTGACAAAATTTCATCTGAGCAGCCAGGTCTTGAGCTCGCTTAACAGCTTCAAAGATTTGTCTAGAAGTCAGTAGAAGGAGAACGTCCCTCACTGACTCGAGCACCACATAACCTAGGTTTCTTGATTCCTTCCCTAGCGCCCATTCTCTTCCTCTCTGTCTTTCCTCTTTTTCCTTGCTTCCATATCTCCTTACTTCCTTTTTTTTTTGTTTAGACCTCTCTCATGACGACGGATGCATGCTACTCGAGTGTCTCTTCTTTTCTTTGTCCATGCATGATGAATGAATGATCTGGGGAAATTCAAGTAAGCAAAAGGCATTATTCATTTCATTTCCCTATTGCAAACCGGAAAGTTTATGCGGTTTTCCATGTTTCTTTTTTTACTAAAACTCTACAAAAAAATGGAAATTTTATGTTGATAAACTCACAAACAAAACAAAAAAAAAACATTTGTGGAAATTTTTGATTTGTTTTTCAACATCAAAGTATTTATACCAAAAAGCTTATTTGGGGACACATAGGGAATCTAAGTTTTTCCACCGAAGATAACATTGGCGTTGGTACAAAGAGCTCCGACCAAACCTCCTGACGCCGAGGGATGTATTCTTTTATCACCTACGAAGTTCAAGTCCACGTCAACGACGCTGACTCCTTTGCATGCACGGTACTGATTTGCTGTACATGATCTGAACTTCATCTTTTGTAATTTTTGTTCCTCTTACGTTCTTGAACAGCACATTGCTTATCGCAACTCTTGAATCCTACAAAACAAACAAAAGCTATATTTTTGTAAGCTGCTGAATGATCAAGCGAAGTTTTGGTTTGATATTTTCACACGACCACCCCAACTCTTGATTCTAAGACCATTGTCAGTATCTTTCATGGTGCAGTTGTTAAAGTGAATGCCGGCAACATTCTCCTCGTTCGGGTACTTACCAAGACTACCGACACTTAGGCTGTGTCCTGGGCCTTTGCGTTGACCTAGATAATGTCGGAAATTTCAAGATTTAAGATGTTCCTGAATTTTAGAGACTGCATCCATGTGTGCGTATGTTCAGAACAAAAATATTTAAAGTTAATGGTAACTATTATTAACTTTATTCTTACCGTTGGAGGAAGATTGCAGTCGACTTTTTTACCACAGCCATCTGTTTTCCAAACGGCTTCACCTTTTCCGTGGAATGTGCCGAGTCCGGTGAGAACGACATTACCGACATGTTCGAGTAAGAACCATTCAGGAGTTGGGTATCCGCTTGGTGGAGCGAAGATTGTGCCTTCAACTTCGACGGTCACTTTGCTCTTGCATGGACCAGCAAAAATAACTGGACCAGCCAAGAACTCTCCTTTAGCGACTAGTAGCGTTGCTGGTACAGGACTGGCACACACTTGGAGCCATGTGTCTAAAAACGCCTGCTGTATCAACTTTTTAGAAGAAAGAGACAATTTATTATTGGATTAATGTTTCTTGTCATGTGTATTTTACTAATATGTTAATGTTATTGAAAATTGTTTTACCAAAAAAATGTTATTGAAAATTGTGTTTATTTAATTGATATAAGACTCTTAGACGGCAAATGGGTTGGAACTTTAGAAGGAAAATGATCATGCTTCCTTCGTTTGATAATCTATGTAAACTGTGAAAGTAACCAAAAAAACAAAAGAGAATACGGCAAATTCATCAATACCATATACTGTTTTTGATAAATCCTCAAATCTTATAAGAGAAATGATAAACACGTACACGCAAACAAAGTTAAAAAATCTAAAACAATAATATTATTATAAATCAATTACTTTCCCCAATCCAAAAGATACTGTGGACATTGCCACAAATTAAGATGAGCCAAAATGTGAAAAAGCAGCAAAGTTTGGAGTAGAGTGACAAAAACATGCAAACACACCAGAAAACAACAGTGACTACTACTACACTTGTGTCTTCAGAAAGTAGTCCCACACTGTTTTCAGACAATCTTTCAGCAAGTCTGAAACACATTTCCTCTCCACATTTTCCTCCTGACATTTCAAACAAAACCAAAAAAAAAAAAACTATTTGTCACTTAATTGACTATCACTATACAATTCAAGAAGCATGAATGTTACCTTGAGTAGTTTGCTTAAGGCTTTTAGTTTGAGAAAAACTTCCCTTGAGGTTCCTCCAATTCCAGTTCTGAAATCATACCGATCAGCCTCTCGGACTTGAAGCCTTAAACTCGAGTTTCTGTATGTAGTTGTGACGGTATGCCACACCCCGCAGACGCTATAACGATCAGCACATGATGATTTCCCAAGACCCCATTTTAACCCACCTTTAACACTTGGATCTATCACTGCTGAATCTGTCAGTTCTTTAAGATTCTTGATTTCATTCTCCTGGATACAAATCAAAAACAGTGTTTAATATTTCAAATAATCTACTTGTTGGATACTACATATGAAGCAGACTAAATTGACTCACTGGTAGATTGGTCAATGTCGTCTTTGAATCAACCAACAGCCTCATGTCAAGATCTTGATCAAGGCAAGATACATCAAGAATCAAGTGCCTCAGAGCATTAAGCTCAGCCTGAAGAAAGTACACGACACAACTTAGAATGTCATGCTTGAAAATGTGGAAACCAGAAGTGGAACAAATAAAATACTTGCCTTATAGAAATATAGTCGTTTACGTTGTTGATCAACCGTACATTTACAGGAGATGGTTATATCAGGACGAGTGTTGTCCAACACCTACAAAACCATACACCAAACCTTTAAGATTTACAAATTGAAACTGGATACATACAGTGATTATTACACAAGGAAAAAAAAAGACACGACCTTCACATGATACAACTCTTTGGTCTCTTCAACAGAGAATCCCATCTTAGGAACAACTCCATACGCAATGTTCTCGACATATGACTTTGGAACATTTGTATGAAATGTTTTTTTGAGTTTTTCCAATACCCTTTTAGTTACGTTACCATCTTTTAAAGTTTCTGATGAGTTAGCTGATCTGCACCATATAATAATAACAGTCTGTAAATGTTTTTCTTTTGTAAAATAATTTTTTTATGTTCGATCGAACTAGTCTACTCAATTCACAAGAGATAATTCGGTGTTTGTATAAAAATATTGAAGAAAAGTCAAAACTCTTTACCCATTGAATACAGCTTTACCAAACCGAGCGATCAATCTGAGATTGACATCCTCTGATGCATAACGTAGAAGCGTCTTCTTTGCCCTACTAAATCCCAACATAAGATCATTCTCCACCTTCTCTGCTACCCATAGCCATGGAGTTTCCAGTTTTCCGGACACGCTCTTCATTAACATTACCAACGGTTTGTCTTCCGACTCTCTCCTCCATTCTGAAGAAACGGGCACAAGTTGAAAGCTGTTGTTGTCCTCTGAGCCAACAAGAAACCACCTGGAGATGAAATCGTTTGCGTAGATTATCTTTGTATTTTTGTGTTTGGTAAGAAGAGAAGGTGGAACAGAGGATGCTCTGGCTGCAACGTTTTCATGTCGTTTATGTGGAGGAACGTAAGACATAACGGAATAACTTTAACGTCGGTCTCAAAAGAACTCGAAGTCTATTTCCATACGAGCCACGAGTTGGAGAAGAAGAACACACAAAGCATGTCTTTTTATAACGATTAGAGTAGAGAAGAGGAAAGTGGAAGAGACGGTTCCTTGTCTTAATTACTAGTAGCTTTTACAGCCTTGGAAAAGAACATAGTATCCCACTCGTCTTTCGGTTTCCGTATTCAACGTCTAATCATTTTTAAACCGGTAATAGTGGTAATTTTTTTTTGAAAAGGGATTTCATATTAAAGATGTGTTTATTTTTTTTAACAACGACTACTAACAAAGAATAAATAAAAATACAGTAAAAACAACTACTTATCATATCCCGGTCAAACCAGACTACACACTAGTCTAAGACATAAACCAAATATCTAATGACAAAATAGAGTGCTATGAATCGACCCGCCGAAGAAAGTTACCAGTGAACATTTAGGAAGTGTTAGTGAGAATTGAATTTTTAATGATTTTAAGAATTTTTAGAGTCTAATGTTATTGAGTTATAGATTCTCGGATTCTCACTAAAATTTATATGATTTTATAATTCTATAAAAATACTCTATGTTTTTTAATAAGTATCTTTCAAGTATTTTTTTCTTGTTTCAAAATAAGTGTCATTCTACATTTTTCAATGCAATCTTTATACATTATCTAATCCTTACACTTTTAACTAACCAATGAATATTTATTTAAATAATTTTCATTTAAATAATTATACATTCAATAAAGGTACATTAGTATATTTAATCAATTTTTTAGTATACGTAAAATATGTCTAAGTGACACTTATTTAGAAACGGAGGGAGTATTTTGTTATTCAAAGACTTTAGATTTTAATGATTTTAGATTTTAATGATTTTATAACTCTATTGCATTTAGTATTCTTAACTATTTAACTCATGAAACAAAATTTATAAAATATCACATTTATCCCATTCTTAAAATCATTATAGTAGTTTATTTTCACGATATATAAAAATTTCTGCCATTTTTTCAAATTTAACAAAGCTATCTACTTTTACAATTAACAAATTCCACATTGATCTAAATCCCACCAATACTTTCTTGGTAGTAAAATTTTGTTTTTATCAAAAGATACACTGATCAGACCCATGCCCTATCTATAGTCATTGGATTTTGTTACTAACCAAGTGTAATGAGTAGTATCTGTTTGGTTTGATCATATATTTTTACGTCTTAGGTTAGACAGGGTGTGTCAAACCACTCAACATGTTTTATATTTTTTTCCGGTAATGTGTGACAGTTTTTAATTTAGCTAAGCTAATATGCTAGCAACATATTGTTGTTGTTTAAGAAACGTCTTGCCTTTATAATGTATTTTATTCGTTTGCTAGCTAATGTTATTTGAAATAGATACCAAAACCGTGAAGGAGGGGTCTATGTGCAAGCTGCGGTCTTTGAAGACTGGTTGACAGTCCCGTACATGTGATACCATTAACTGTATCCACTTATTCATGTACAAATGTAATTCCTGTGCTCTAAGAATGTGACAATAATTTATTGTAATTCAAATTTAGTTTACTTAATATTTTCAATTAAGATTTGAAAATTTGACCTTTATTATTTACAATCATAATATTTCATATAATCTAGTCAATTATATAACATTTAGTATTTTTTGTTGTATAAACAGTACAATTTCTACATTTACAACTATTTCAACAATTTCAATTAGATATTTTACTGGATAGATATTATGGCTGTAATTATTATTTGAGATCCGGATCCGATCCGAGATCCGATCCGGATCCGCTCCGAAAATAGGATATCCGGGACGTGCGGATCCGGATCCGGATAGTAAAATACCGGATCCGTCGAATCCGGATCCTGATATCTGAAATTTTAGGTTCGGATATCCGGATCCGTTTTTTTAATATATATAATTTTAAATTTTTATTAATAATTATAGTTGATTTATTAATATTTATACATAAAATTAGTCTTATAATATTATATTTTAATTTATATGCATAAATACTTTATAAATTTTGTAAAATATTTAATTTATGTAATATTTATAGATTTTTGTATTTTAAAAATATTTTTATTATTTTTAATTATTTTGACGGATCGGATCGAATCCGGATACTCGGATATCATGATATCTAGCGGGTATCCAGAATCGGATATCCGAAGGCACGAATCGGATCGAATATTAAAATCACAGATCCGGTACCCGAATATCCCGGATATCCGGATCCGCCCCAGCCCTAATAGATATAGATGCGATCATATATATATAAGCGTTTTTGGTCTAAATGATATATATATATATATATATATATATATATATATATATATATATATATATATATATATATATATATAAGTGTTCAGCGTTTAATTGTATACTTTGGTTACTATCAGCTAAGCATCTACCAACTTTTGGCAAAAGATGCATCTAAGTTTAGTTAGGTTACAACTTATTCAACTTCTGGCAAAAGAATACAAATATTTTTCACCTATATATGTTATTTGATATACGATATTTTGTACATTTTAAGTATATAAATAAAAAAGCTAACAAATTTGAGTATATTAATAGGTCATTTTGATAGATTTTAGAAATAAAGATATTTAATTTTCAAGAAGAAAAAAGACTATACATCTTTCATAGGTGAAAAATATTTGTATTCTTACCAATTATCTTTTCTCAAATAAAACAGCTTTAAAAATAAATTTTCAAACAAAATCAAATTAATATTTCTGGATTTCAATTTTTTACCTACCAAAAAAAAGTTTTTTTTAAAAAAAAAAAATCATATTGTTCAAAAGAAAAATACGTAACTGATGTTCTAATAAAAATCTAAACAATCACCTACACATATTTTAGCCGTTACAAATTTATAAACCGTGAAAATTATTTTATATAAGTTAAAATTATACGGTTTTGGTTTTTTAGTTAATTCGACGGTGTTAGTCAAATCTTGGCTTCTATAAATGTCCATTATATTATTAATGGGTAAATAAATATTTTTTTTATTTTAATATACTAAATTCTACTATAATTACATACATTTACAGTTACCAATTTCAAATAATTTTATAAATTAGTTTACATTGAATTTGATATCATGATTAGCCTTGCTGTAAAATTTAATACAATTCGATAATTGATGTAATTTATATTTAGTTACTTAGCATTTTTAATATTATAAAAACTGACATTTTGTTATTTACAATCATAGTATTTCATTACCACTGACTCAACTATATCACATATACAGTATTATTTTATTTTGGATTCCTAAAAGATTCCCAATTTTTTTTTCAAGAAGCTAGTCAATAATTGCCAAAACATAAAACGTACAAATAATTAATGAAAGAAAAAACGTACAGAAAATCAAAAATTACAAAAACAAAAATAAGGACAGCGTGGAGAGTATAGCTATTGGTAGCATGGCTGCAACAGAAGGCCAAGTGTTTGGTCTTACAACTATCATTTTTGTTTTTAACACTTTGCAAATCAAACCCATAAGCCCTTTTACTCCCCCTGAGAGTCCTGAGGGTTTTATTTAAACTTCCCCTTTTCTCATCTCCTCCTTTTGGTAAAGCCACTCCATTCTCTCAAAAACACAAAATCTCATTCTCTTTTTTTCTCAGAGTTTTTTTTAATGAAGAGACCCTTAACAACCACTTCTCCTTCTTCCTCCTCTTCTACTTCTTCTTCGGCTTGTATACTTCCGACTCAATCAGAGACTCCAAGGCCTAAACGAACCAAAAGGGCTAAGAAATCTTCTCTTCCTTGTGATGCTAAACCACAGAATCCGACCAGTCCTGCCTCCACCAGACGCAGCTCTATCTACAGAGGAGTCACCAGGTTGAGAGAAAAAATAATAAATGATTTGATTCTTTTAGATTTGATTTGGGTTATGTTTTTTCTAAACTGCATTTCGATTGCATGTTTCTTTTTCAGACATAGATGGACTGGGAGATACGAGGCCCATCTCTGGGACAAAAGCTCGTGGAATTCGATTCAGAACAAGAAAGGCAAACAAGGTTCTTAATTTCACAAAACCCATCTTGATTCTGTAATAAAGATCTGACCTTTTTTTTGTTTTAATCTGATTTTGGTTTTTGCTGTTTGATCTCCACTACCGCCTCACTCTTTGCGCCTTCTACTCATCAGTTTATCTGGGTAAATTTTTTAATTCTTTTTTTTTAATTGAGAAATTTAAAAAGAGTTTGATTTGGTCAAGAAGATGAACGAACGAATCTCAACTGCTCTGACGCCGTAATTGCAGGAGCATATGACAGCGAAGAAGCAGCAGCTCATACGTACGATCTAGCTGCTCTCAAGTACTGGGGTCCCGACACCATCTTGAACTTTCCGGTAAGAAAAAAATTTAACTTTGATTGATTGATTGATTGATTTGATTGCATGTTTGTTTTAATGTTAATAAAAGAATGATCCAACACAGGTTGAGACGTACGCAAAGGAGTTGGAGGAGATGCAGAGAGGTACAAAGGAAGAGTATTTGGCTTCTCTCCGCCGCCAGAGCAGTGGTTTCTCTAGAGGCGTCTCTAAATATCGCGGCGTCGCCAGGTTCTCTTTCCTTTTTTTAATTACGTGTTTGTTTTTAATTCGATTTGGTAAATTAATTATACCAAAATCAGAAATTAAATCTTCCTTTTCCGCATTATTTGAAAAAGTAATTAATACGGTGGTGACTAAGAAAAACAAAACAAAATAGGAAATGTGATTTTTTTGGAAATTAAAAAGCTGGACTTTATTTTCCTGAAGATTTGCTTTTAGAATATTCTCGCGCTCTATCATAATTAACTTTTGTTTAATTACTTTTCCTGCAAAATAACTATCACATGTTTATTGTAAATATGTGATAGTTATAACTTCATTTTCGCAAATGATTTGTTACTTGTATTAAACAAATTTGTAAAAAAACAAATTGTTATTTTTTCCCGTTTTATATTCTGGAAAAAATAAGAAAGTAATAAAAATTGCAAATTATGGGAAAACAGGCATCACCATAACGGAAGATGGGAAGCTAGGATTGGAAGGGTGTTTGGAAACAAGTACTTGTACCTCGGCACCTATAGTACGTACATCCTTGACTCTCTACTCTTAAATAATTAATTGTTAAAAATAATATCATATTAATTTTAAATTTTTTTTGACATAATCGAATATTATAAACTACCGGGCATAACGGATCCTTTAAACAAACTTGTGTGGTGTTTAATTTTAAAATAGGTATTATAATGCTTGAATTAGTTATTTTTTATAAGATTCTTTCTATTATACTAGTGATTAAGCAAATATTATTTGTTTAGTTAGTCAATTAGAATACATAATGGAGAGGCAGTGGGCTTTTTACACACTCACGTGAGACGAGAGTTTTGACATCATGTCCCCTCACTTCATACTAATCGATTTTGTATCTTTAATCAAATCTAAACTTTTTCTTCTTTCTCATCTATTATTTAACTATCTGATCCCCTGCATAATTACCTTTTAAATACTGCATTTTTGTGGATCCAATACTCTGAACACAAAAATTAAAAACTCTGCAGAAGGGAATATTAACACCAACTCTTTACCGAAAAGTAATACTACCCTTTTTCAATTGTTTTGATCGGGTCCTTAGATAATTAATGGATCTAATTCTTTTGGGAAAAAATAAGTTCCTTTTCTATCAAATTCGAGATGTTTTTCGAACTTCTCGGATTCAGTTTTGCAAAAATATAGGCAGTGTTTATAACAGTAGGACACATATTATATTTTTATTTAATTAAAGAAATAGAAACGGAGAGAGGGGAGCCAGGAGCATAATTACAAGAAAATGAAAGAAGTAGGTGTATATAAACGTAATGTTACAAGTGTAAAGGCGCGTGAGCGCGTAGGTCACGTGGTAACACTCTCACTTCATAAAAAGGACAAATTAGTTCAGAGGGACTAGGACCAAACCCGAGGTCGATCTGGTCTACCTTTTTTTTTGTTTGTGTGGTGGTTCATTAAAGAATGGTTTAAGAGTTGAGACTGTCCTCAGTAGCAGTCACGAGCCCTCACGTGCATGTCTCACTCTCTCTCTCTCTACCATATCTTTCATCTTGTCCACCGGAACAAAATCTGGTCTTTTTTATTTTTTAATACAATGAATTATTATCTTATTATAACTTCTACTTTTAGCGTTTAGAATTTTTCATGAAAATCCCCTAGATTATTATGTAAATTATGAAGTTAATAGAGTTGACACTAGGTCGGTATTTTTATTTGCTAATTAATTAGTAATCGTACGTTCGTGTAATTATTTATATATTATTGCATTTGTTTAAGCTACAAACTTGGACTCTTTTTAGTGTTTAGAGCGGCGGAGAGTGGAGTAGAAATGGTCTCGTCCACGCCTCTGCTCTATACGCATCACACAGATACTGCAACCCTAGTAGTAGTCCCCACTAACACGTCACCTAATCCCCTTTTGGTTTTTGTCTTTATTAGGCATCTTGAATTCTAAAAATAAAATATTAAAAAGCAAAAAAAAAACATATTGAAACACATGTTTGGTGAAGTAACAAACAATTATGTGATTGTTACTTTCAAATACGTTTTGAAACACATGTTTATTTGGTTAGCACTATGTGAAGTAACAAACAATTAAATTACTGTTAATTTCAAACACGCTGACTTTCTTTGGTCACACAGATACGCAGGAGGAAGCTGCAGCTGCATATGACATGGCGGCTATAGAGTACAGAGGTGCAAACGCAGTTACCAATTTCGACATTAGTAACTACATCGACCGGTTAAAGAAAAAAGGCGTTTTCCCCTTCCCTGTGAAGAACCAAGCTAATCACCAAGAAGCTGTTCTTGCTGAAGCCAAACAAGAAGTGGAAGCGAAAGAAGAGCCTATAGAAGAAGTGAAGCAGTGTGTGGAAGAAGACGAAGAAGAAGAAGAACCACAGGAAGCAGAAGAAGAGAAGACTGAGAAAAAACAAGAAGTGGAGGAGGAGGCGGTGGTCACTTGCTGCATTGATTCTTCAGCCATCATGGAGATGGAACGTTCTTCAGACAGCAACGAGCTGGCTTGGGACTTCTGTATGATGGATTCAGGGTTTGCTCCGTTTTTGACGGATTCAAATCTCTCGAGTGAGAATCACATCGAGTATCCTGAGCTTTTCAATGAGATGGGGTTTGAGGATAACATTGACTTCATGTTCGAGGAAGGGAAGAACGAATGCTTGAGCTTGGAGAATCTTGATTGTTGCGATGGTGTTGTTGTGGTGGGAAGAGAGAGCCCAACTTCATTGTCGTCTTCTCCCTTGTCTTGCTTGTCTACTGACTCTGCTTCATCAACAACAACAACAACAACAGCAATAACCTCTGTTTCTTGTAACTATTCTGTCTGAGGGGGAGAGCTTTGCATTTCTAGGTTGAATTTTCTATCTCTTTTGCTTTTTTTCTTCTTTTTCTTGTTGAGTTCCTCTAGGGTTTGAGTTTCGTTTCAGGGCTTGCTCATTGGTTCAGAACAATCAATGTTTAGCTCTCTTTTTCCCCCTCGTCTAAGAAGTAAATGAACCATAAAACGTAAAGAGAGGTAGGAGTATTCAGAGATTGCATAGCCAAAACCCAAAACTATAGAATGGTATCAGCAAGGCCTTGACTGTTTCATTAATCTACAAAACATTGACTTAGCCAAAATGGAGATAACGATTTAAGTTGAAGAATCACTAAAAGCTACACACTATAGTTGGTTGGAGGATGTGTCTCCATAAACTATTGCACTTAAGTTCTTGGTATGCAAGCAAAATAGAAAGGAGAAGGTTCCAAAGGCTATACATCTCTTGAGGGATCTATAGCCTTTGCTACCCGAAACGAAGCAATACTTCAAAGGCTATTGCTTCTCAGCAACAAGCCAGCAACTAACTAATGAAAGAAAAAAAAAATTAGAATCCTCTTTCAAGCTAAAGAAGTGTGACGTGACATCAGTGCCGGTCTAACATTTTACATTGCCTAATCCAATTTTTTAAATTATGCCCTTCGATATATTTATCTAAAACTACAAAAACATTACTATAAAAAAATGAAAATTTTCATAAAACTATAAAATCACATCACCTGTTTATAAAAACAGTACATACACAAAAATACAGCTTTTCTTGCATTTTTCTAACAAAATCATTCATTATACTAATTTATAAAATCTCTAATCGTAACAGACTTAACTTATATACAAATCTTGATCTCATATGTGACATAGTAGAACAAAAATAATTATCTATCAAATTTAACTTCCACAAACTATTTTATCAGTGGTAACCCATATTAGAATAGTCAACAATATGTATTTGGCAATTTATGTATGTTTGATAATAATCTTTCATTTTTCAACCAAAAATACTTTAATACTCTTTGTAAATTCTTTTGCTGTTGATTATCGTAAAAATTGTAGTTTTATAAACAAATTATCATAAATTATAATATCTGAATGCATATCATTTTGAAGTTTTCAAATTTAAACATTATTCTTCAAATTATCGTAACTAAAAGTGTAAGTATTATTTTAAGTAAAAAACCTTATCAATTTTTTATTTATAAACATTTTAAAAAATAAATCCGAAAACATGTCCTTTTAAATTGGATGTCCCAATCGATGGTTTGGGTGGCTTCCCCTCTGGGCCGGCCCTGCGTGACATTCAAGCTTCTACTTTTGTACATACATCAAACTAAATATATTGAGTCACCAGTTTCTTTAATTCATGTAATCCTCTGAACCAAAAAGCTAGCCAATCCTCCAGCTCGATATTAAATTATACGAACTAAATTAGTTGAATTTTATTTTTTTTTTAATATAAAATAAGAGCAGAAATGCAGTATACAATATCATACATAGTCTTGAGAGCGTTCCATCCATAATCAGTCAAAGCAGCAAGCTGCGTACTGATAACACAATCCATACTTAGGTTTATTAGAAACACATAATTAAGCAAACATGATAGTTTTAAGGTTTTAGAAGAAGCTTTTAAGTAGTTATTGAGTAGATCGATGATAATCACCAGCAACCTTTTTTAACCCTTAACTTATTCAAGAAGGTGGAAGGTAATGATGTCAGAGGCAGATGGTGCATGGAGAGCATGGTTGGGGTAATGGTGATGATGATTCTGATGGTAACGAAGAGCGTAAGCACGTGATCCTTCGATTTGATATCCAAGAACCGAATCGTAGTCGCCTCCATTGTCTACTAGGCCATAGTGAGGATCTTCTGCTCTTAGCTCCTATTTCATCAAAGAAATTATATATTATTAAAAGCTATATTCCACATTCAATGTTGTTAACTCCAAGTGACATGACATGTTGAAGTCATTCACTAAGAGAAAACGTAAGAGTGACTCCATCTCCAGACACTTCTATTATGCCTAAAACAAAAACAAAAACAGAAAAAAGAGGGAAACAATAGATATTACCAGCTCATGTATGAGATTCTTTTGTATGTCTTGTTGACTTTTGTTCTGCAATTGAGTAAACCAGAAGAGAAACTATGAAGAGACTGAAATGATTAAGACTCTTAACTGTCTAATCCACTTCACTGTAATATACTCTTGCTTTTCCTTTTATCCATTACCTTAATTAGAAAATCTTCTTCCATGGATTTCTCAAACAAAAAATAGTAATATTTTAAATAAAGCTGACTATATCATTACATTTTTTAAAAAATTTATGAAGTTCTCATGAGTCACTTATTCTTTTCATTTTATAACTGTAGGAAACTCATGCTAGATAAAAGTTTTTCCAAACACAAGAATACTTGACTAAAAAGGCCTACTGATCTCGTTATCAAATTTACTTTTAAAATTTAAAGACTATAATTAAAGAAAATTGTAATATAAAGTTATGTCTGAAAAAGTTGGATGCCGCAAACAGTGTCATGGTAAGATGATATTGCTATCAACAGTTTTAGCAAGTGCATAATATCATATCACACCAAAATACTGAGACAAATAGTATGATAATGCAAAATGAGTGAAAGATAGAAGAAGATTTGACCTTTTTCTTGGTGGTTTCGATCTGATTCCCAAGGGATTTAAACTGTATGATTAGCAAACATATGGATTAATATAAATAACGGCTCACATGTAGCAATTTAGCAGTAAACTAAATGCTTGCTTTTCCAACATCTAACTAATACAACAAAAGTCTTCTAACTATATATATGTAATTAAACTCAAAACAATTCGAAATCTGAAAAAGAATAATAAGAATGTTAATTAAAACCCTAGATAAAGGCAAAATATGATGATACCTTGCGCTCACGAACGAGTTTGAAAGTGTTTTCCATTTCTTCCTCAAGACTACGCAGCTCCTGAATATCAAGTTCGTCCAAACACTCACCTAGCCTCTGCCTACAATTAATAATCAAAATTTATCTTTTTTTTTTTTCAGTTTAAAGAGAGGTGGTGAGAGGAGAAAGAAACAGTACTTAATCTGAGTCCGGAGCTTTCTATTAGTTTCCAACAGCTTCCTCTTGGTTTCTTGCATTCTCTACAACAACGAATAACCAAAATTCACCAAACCAGAAAAAACACACATGTCAAGAACAAGAATCAAGATCCAAGAAGAAGAAAACCTCATAGTGAGCGCTCCAAACATCAACATCAGAAACCGTTTGGTACAGATCTATGATCTCCTTCGTTCTATAACCAACAAAACAAAAAAATATATATATCATTAAATAGAAGAAAAGTAAAATAATTTAAATTTAGTTAAAGAGTACTGGTGTTTTAGAGAGATTATATATGTACGTGGTGTTAGGGCTGATGAACTCATGAAGCTTGTTGGAGCTTGAGAACATGATAATGGAAACCCTAGCATCACACAACACCGTAAGCTCGTGAGCTTTCTTGAACAAACCATTTCTTCTCTTGGAATACGTCACTTGTCGGTTGGTCTGGTTCTCTATCCTCTTGATCTGGATCTTCCCTCTCGCCATTCTTCGTCTTCTTCTTTCTTTTTTAGGTTCTGTTTATCTTTTGTTGAAGAGATTTGGTGGAGAGGACAAAGAGATACAATAACAAGAAGAAATAAGTGCAAGAGAAAGCAAAGGACCCACTTGAGTTACTAAAAATAGAAGGTATTGCCGAATCCATGAAAGGTAAGTTCAGAAGTTGATGAAAACTAAGTGATAAACTTTCCTCTTTGGTAAGTGGAATGGACATTATATGATGGTTAATCACAAGACACTGCTTAAATTAAAATCAGTTGTCTATATAGGTGGAAGAGGGGACCAGAGTTATAAACGGGCTTGGTTTGCTTTCCGTTTGTTTATTAACAGACCTCCGTTAAGTTGCAACATTGTTTAATGTTTAACTGCTTACACGATGACATACTTAACGGCGTTTGTAAACGTCAAATCAGTGCAGGTGGATTTGGTTGGCTTTATGCCCTTACCCTAAAGTAAACTAGAGTTTAGGTTTGAACCAAGTTTATATTTTGTTGGTTAAAAGCCAATATTGTACTTTTGTTTGCTGAATTAAGGAATTAATGTTTTTTTTTACCAAAAAAAAGAATTAATGTTTTTTAAAAAAAATTCTATGATTTGATTTGATGGGTGTTGCATTTAACTTGGAATCATGTTTCCTGAATGATTAAAATAATCTTTCCTTATTTGCCTTTTAAGTATAGAAAAATCCATAGAATAATAATATAAACCAATGATTTTGCATTATCTCTCAACAACTCAGTATTCATTGTCTATTGCATTTTGAATTTGATTTGATTTAACCACACTTGCTATAGTTTTGAGTTTATTTTCTCATAATAGCCTAACAATGGAAGTATCACAAAGGTTTCATCGTGCAATGTAGAGGTCTAAATGATAAATCGAGAGTCATGTGATCAATACACGTCTAGCAAGAACCTATCACAACACGAACTCAAACTCTGTTTGGTCTCTTTCATTTTTACATTGAGAGAGAGCACAAAGGAGTTTCACAACTCTAAGATGCCTAATCTACCAAGAAGTAACAACCACTCAGATTCTTCCACAACTCTTACATTCATTCGTACAAACATAATCTTCATAATAAGTTCATAGAGTGTATACAATCATCATGCCTTCTTCATAATAAGTTCATAGAGTGTATATAATCATCATGCCTTCTTCATAAGTTCATATAGAGTGTATACAAGTTTTGAGACCATCATAAGATACATAGCATCTGTTTTTTGAGACCATCATAAGATACATAGCACTCTGTTTCTTTGGATCCTTAAGCCAACACACAATATTTTTGCTTACTTGTTCCTTTATTTCAGCCAATATGCGAGAGTGGTACAGTCTATATATATACTTACATAAGCATGCATCAGTTTAGATTGCAGTTTCTGCAGACTCTTCAGGCTTCTCTACTTGCTTCTTCAGAAACTCTAGTACGGAGAGACGCTGTGGTCAAGTTAAAAATTACACTGTAAGATAAATTTCTTTTGAAAGGCCGAAGAAAGGAATTAGTGCGAAAAAATCTTACTCGTGGTTCGAGAGCAGCAGAATCTGCAGAGTCCAGTTTCAAAGATTCCAGCAGTTTCATGCCTTCCTTGAAACCATCTGTGGCTGCATCTTCGTTTTGTAGAGCCCTGTCTATATCTGCCACTTTGGCTAAGGAAACCGCCACATCCAGAATCTACAAAAGATTGACAAAATAACAACCAAACTTAGTAAAGGTTTCTTTATTCACCAACGAGACATTCATTACACACTTCATGTATCCACTAGATAATAATTTGATTAACTCAAGACTCTCAACTCTCATCCTTGAACAAAAAGACCAACACACTTATGCCTAGATCCCTCTTAATCAGATATTAGCTTCCCGACTCAATGTCTGTTGCTGAGATTCCAAAGTAGTTACAGCGAACTACAGACCCCTAGGATAGCTACTATCTTCCTCTACTAGACTAACGAGAAAGTCTTATCACAGATTAATGTTCAGAGTAGGAAATGTGTTTTAATTGACTTGGTCTATAAGCCTAAAAAATGCACATAGTTCATACATCAGAACATCCGAGAATATGAGAAATCTTAGCGCAAATGTGACTCTATGAGAGCATATTGATGTACATTGTACTATTTTACGTATCAAGAGCATATTGATGTACATTGTACTATTTTACGTATCAGACCTAACACATAAAGCCTATTGCAACTCCAGGACAGACCTTGCAAGGAATCCTTTTTTTTTTT
This sequence comes from Brassica nigra, assembly GCA_016432835.1. Lineage (NCBI taxonomy): Eukaryota > Viridiplantae > Streptophyta > Magnoliopsida > Brassicales > Brassicaceae > Brassica > Brassica nigra. The sequence continues at coordinate 65,428,056 of CM028244.1, forward strand.
TTTTGAAACACTTCTGACCTTGCAAGGAATCCAAAGATAGATTTCCAACAACATAACAAATGCCTCTAGATATTGAGCTTATGATCTTCAGTTAAAATGCACGCAAATCTATAGTTTATGATCTAAAAATGCCACCAGAAATAGATCTTATGATGTACAACTTAGCTTTCACATATCCTATAACAACTTAACTAACACCAAATTTCTTTCTGCCAGACATTGAGATGAGCACAGGAACTAAGAGTACCCACTTAAGTTCTTTTCCTTGCCACATTCTAATAAATTAAGAGTTAATACCTGATTCTATAGGGTCACTAGATCGGAAAATTGCAAAATATTTAGCGACAATGGTGGATTACCATTAAAAAATGACATTCTAGGATTAACAAAACACCGGGCTAAACAAAGAAGAGCAAAACTATATAGCATGAAGGCATATGCTTACTTGTGAAGGAGCATTTGGGTGATGCTTCATCGCATCACGTCTAACATTTAAAGCACGGCAGTAATACGACCTTGCAGCTTCTAGGTCTTCCCCATAATACTTGAGATCGCCTATTTTATTGAGCGAGACAGAAAGCGTATGTGTTATCTGCAAGTTTAGCAAAAACTGTTACTAAAATGGCCATTAACAATTTTCAAATTAAAAAATATATATATAGTAAAAACAGTGTGCTAGAAACCTCCAAATCATCCATGGGGAGTTTCATAAGGAACTCAATACTCTCTTCAAAATGATTGACTGCAGAGCTTGAGTCTCCCATTGCTCGGCTGCAGTTAACAAGACAAAACTAAGTTAACCATCTTTCTTAAGGTACTCAAAAAAGAAAGAAAGACTTCAACACACCAAACAAAAAAAGGGAGACAATGAGCATACCTGCAGTCGCCGAGCATACCAAGGACTGCACCAAGCTGTGAACATAACTCTGGTGTATTACCCTCCCTCCTTAGCTGATCTCGGATGTCCTCGGTACACATCGCCAATCTTGACTTAGCACTTTCATAGTTCTGAGCTTGAAACGCCTGCGCATAATAAAACGTAATTGGTTGGAAGAAGAATAACAGAACCAGTTAAGTTAACAAAAGGCTAGAGATAGAGAACTCACCCTCATAGCTTGTTGAACCAAGAAAGAACCTCTTTCCATGGAAACATCAGCGTAAATCACCTTCTTGTTATCGTTTCCAACCTCTTCTTCTTTATCTGTGCTATCCACAACAGACCTCTTGATTCTAGCATGGCCTTGAATAAACTGATCAACCATCTTCTGAAGGCTTTCATCAGCTTCAATACTCTCGACGTCAGCACCACATAAAGGGCAGTCCTTAAACCGCGACACGCACACCCTGCATTCAAAGAAAAACACTATCAAGAACCAAAAACAAAAAGGCAGAATATAAACACTAGGAGCACTTACTTGCAGAAGACATGTGTACAAGGCACACATCTACTGCTCTCGTAAAGAAGTGCTTGACATAGCATACAGCTAAAAGGCCCAAGCTTGAACGTCTGGGAGTCATAACCGAAGGGGCACTTGGCAGGAACAACCGTTGCGGAATCAGTAGATTCCTCCTCCTTGTTCACTCTTCCTTCGTTTTCAGGACATGCTTTACTCGCCACTTCGCCTTGCTGCTTCCGAGCAGAGGCATCAGATTTGGAGAAAGGGCAAGCGGAAGCAGTGGTTTCTCCTTGTTTTCGAGCAGATTTGGAGAAAGGGCACACAGAAGTCGTCATTGCCAACAAACCCTACACATCAAAAAAGAAACTTTCAAATCCAAAATCAATAAAAATCGTTTCTTTTCTTGTCGCTATAAAATTGAAGGGTTGACGACAATCTTTGACAAGTGAAAATTCAGATATGGATTCAGAAAGAAACTAATGAGAGAGAGATGTATATAAACCTGGGGTTGGATTCAGATGTTCTTAAGCTGCAATCAATGATCGATGTGGATGATTATTATTATTGTAAAGCTTTTGGTTTCTTTGTTTCTCAGAGTTTTATCTGTTTCTCTCTCAGTCAGAAAGATTGAAGGAAGGATGTGTGGATTGTATTTGGGCCCCTTTACTTTTCTTCGACGAAATAATAGGAGTTCTTGGGTAAATGACACTTCTACCCTTTTAGATTATGACTGATTGTTGATAAAAAAAATAAAGAAGATTATGACTGATTACTTTAATCATCATCCGGTCGGGTCGGACAGTGATTTGAACAAATAAAGGGAGTCGTGGTTACGGGTTTAGTTTAGGCTAAGCTAGGAAGGAAGGGAGGGTGACTAAAATTGGTTTAAATCGGTCTAATGGAGCGATGATCAATACAACTGATTTCTTTTTCCAGTAATTTTCATCGGTTTGGAGATGGGTTGTATTTTTGCAAAGATGGGTAATAGAGAGCTATCGATAAACAGGATATTACATGAATATTTTGGTCTAGTGAAGACTAGAAAATTGTTAATTAGAAAAGATAAAAATCTTACCTAACCAGCGACCTAAAATGTTATTTGTTGTTTAAAACAGTTACGGTAGCATGACGCCACCTACTTTCTCTCCTTGTTTTTTTTTGGAAAAGGATGATGCATATTTTTTTTTGGTCAAAAGGATGATGCATATTAGAATCTAAAATTTAAAGGATCATAAACATTTTCGGTTTAATTTTCATTATTTTTTTCTATGTATGATAATCTTATAAAATTTGGGTCAAAGGCTCAAAGTGAATGATTGTGCTCGAAACCAGCCATAAAAGTATCACCGTCCCACTCTCATGACTCCCCAAATCCAGAGAAGAAAGGAGCATGGTTTACATTTGTGGAGAGAAAAGACATTTTAAAAGAGAGGCTACAAAAAAACCCATCAAGGTTAAGAGATTCACTCGCCAGGGAACTATCCTAGTCACTGCCGGCCCTGGGGTAAAGCTGGTAAAGCCCCAGCTTTAGGCGCCAAATTATGTTATATATTTTTAGGGCAGATTTTTATCAAATGTCGACTATAGTACAGTGGTTGAAGCTTCCAATATTAGCTCACTGGGGCGGGGTTCGACGCTTGAGCCTATGGTTTTTGGATAAAATAATTTTTTAGCTGGGTTTAAAGGATTTGGGCTTTAGGCGCCCCAAGACAACGGACCGGACCTGATTCTAGTCCTGAGAAAGAAAACGCATGTTACTAATGTAGATGGGAAGACCATATTGCGAAAGTAATGGTAGAGGGCACAGAAGATTCTTCAAGTAATCCTTGATTCTCTCAGATTTACATAGTTTTTATTCTGAAAATACTACCACATCAAAACAGATGTCATTGATTTTTGCTCACCATGTCTCTACTCTAACTGTTGAAACATGAGGAAATGAATAGGGCCTCATTCTTTATACATTTCTTGGGTCATAAAAGATTAAAAGACTACATCCTGTTATACAAACTATCTTCATTTAAAAACCCAAACAACTGCACAAGCTGCACTATTAAAAAAAACCAAGGGGTACACTAAGGATACTACTCACATTGTGTGAAAACTCACTTCTTATGGGCTTTCACAAAATAACCTCTTGGTTTTAATTCCAATTAAATCATAACCTTTAAAAACCTTCTTCTAGACTACGTAAGTTTGGCTGCTTCGTGGGCAACACAATGCACCCATCGGAATAAATACATGTCTCAAGACCACACTCATGGCCTAAAGACTTAACATCCAACTCCTGATAGTATCAAAGTTGGCTTATGACATTTCAAGATTACTACAACAATATAAGAAGAAAAAACACTGAGGAATCTTAGTCCAAGGTCTGCATATATATTATTAGTTGCAAAAGAGGATAGGGTTGAAGCTTGTAGCAAGCATTGTTTATGCATTCCAGAGTATCTTTACCCAAATACGAATCCATCTAACTATTTGTTTTCTTTACCATGCCAGCAACATTTTCAATTGTAGATCATCTTTACCACACTTTCTCATTTCATAGTACGTAAAGCCAGAAGTCACGACCACTCTTCACTATCAGAAGAACAATATGTCCACCATCACCCTCTAGGTGCCGTTCCACAACTAGCCTTAACAAGAGTTATAACACAAGCTATTAAACTATATGTTACTGCAACATTCCATATATAACCACATGCAATTAGACTATCAAAATGTTAGATCAATCTGAGTTAGTAATGGCATGTCTATAAGCTAGATTGATCATATTTATTATTATTTAACCATACATTTGTAGTCAGGCGTACGTAACCATTCATCCTCAGTGAACAATAATAAAATTTATCAGTTTCTTCCGATCCTTAGTGAAGAATCAACACCACCACCTTTGTGTACAGAAGCTGCAAAGAGTCTAGCAATCTCTATCTGAGTGTTTGCCATGATCTCCGTTCGTTTCAAATCCATCTCTCCTCTCTTCACCTCTGCTTCAGCTCTCATCCTCTCTATCTCTTTCATCGTCTCCATCCTCGCTCTCTCCGTTCTCATCACCACCTCCGCTAACCACCGTATGCTTCCTGCTATCTCCTCCTTCTCTTCCTTGTATCTTCTCCTTACTTTCTTCGGCCTCACCTTCGCTTTCTCTCTGCAGAGCACTGGCGTACTGCTATCTGTGTCCAACTCCGTCGCTCTCTCAGGTTTGTGATCGTTCTTGAATTCCTCTTCCTGCATAAAACGTTCATAAGAAAGTTGTCCAATACCGGGAAATAGGCCTAGAAATTTTGTCCGAACCGAACCAATTGAACCGAACCAAAATTTTCAGTTCGTTCAGCTATTCCAGTTAGGAATTCATTTCGAGTTGTTCATTTTTTAAAATAAAAAATCAGTTTTCGATTCGATAATCGGTTATTTCGGTTATATAGCATACAAATAACGTGAACCAAATTAACCGATGTAACTAAAATTAATTGAACTTATCTGAAACTAAACCAATACCTAACCGAATAACAAAAAGTTTACGATATGTTCAAAAACCGAACTAACCAAACTAACCAAATTGAACTACCGGAACTAACCAAATTGAACTACCCAAACCGAATAACCATTACTAATTGAACCGGCAGCTAACCGGGAAAAATAACAAGATTGATTAGTGACCTTGGGAATCCTGCCGACGCCGTTGGATCCGTGAGACACCTGAGCAGCAGGAGGTTGCTGCGGTGGATGAGTCACCGCCGGCGACGGCGGCTCGAGTAAAAGCAAAGGAGCAGAACAGTTGAGAGGCAGAACAGCCTGAGGCTGAGGCTGAGGCTGGACAGAGGTGGAAGCAGCATTTCCACGGAGGAGGTGATCGAGACGAGAGTAAAGAGGCCAAGAAGAGGATCCGTCGGCGGCAGCGGACTCGGAACGGTACCGTTTCTTCATGGACTCGATCTTGTTCTTGCACTGCGTCTGAGTCTTGGGAGACTTGGTGTGGCCGGCGCGTGAAGACACGTGCCTAGCGACGTCTTCCCAGTCTTGGCCCTTGAGCTTGGCTCTGTTCCTGAGCGCCCATTTCGTCTCGTAGGCTTCGAGTAGACTCGACACGGCTCCTTCGCTCCATTCATCGCGTTTTAGCCTGTCGACGACGATGGAGGAAGTGGATGGCTTCTTGGGGGAGGAAGCGTCGTGGTTTGCGGGAAGAGACTGGGGATTGTCTTGGTTAGAATCTCCGTCTTCCATGTATGGGCAGAGAGTAAAGAGAGAGAGAGACAGCACTCGAGAGAGAGTATATGATCAAAGGGAGAAAGAGAGTGGAGAAGATTTTTTTTGCAATTTTTAATGAACAATGGAGACTTTTTGAAGTGAATGGAGAGTTTAACAAAGTGTGTCATAATGAGACTGTAGTCATTCGTTGATGTCTGTCTGAAACTGACCAATGAGTTTGGGTACACGCGTTTCTCCCATCTTCAGTGGTCGTCATTCGTGACTTTACAACTAAAGAAACTTACAGGTTTTTTTATACTTAGCATAAGATTACAATTCCAGACACTCGATTGTTTATTGTTTAATAGAGTGCATATATATATAAATGACAATGTTGGCAAATTTTGAAAGTTTAATATTTATTTTCTTGTGAATTATATTATGAATTTTTAGTTGCAATTCTTTTCTTTTTTTTGAATAGAAATATCAATTGAGTTACCCTTTGCTTCACATAAAATTAGTGGAACAACCCGCAACAATAATGTGGGAAAGAATAAAGAGAAGTATATGAAAGTGGGCAAACCATTGAAAATAGGTATTACTTTCTGTTCATTTTGGTCAACTTCAAATAGGGTTTTTTCTATTACCAACAAATGAAAATGTTAAACTTTTGAATATCTTTTTTGTCAAAAGGGTTGATGATAATGATTTTTATATCGAAATCTTCTTATATTTTATGCGTTTATTCATCCAAAATGTTTTCTTTTTATTTGCTTTTTCTTTTGGGTGTATGGTGGAGTCGGTCTGGCTGTTAGCGTTGATGTCAAGCCAAACCGCAAAACCCATTTACCAAAAAAGAGAGAGAGAGAGAGATGGTATGGGACAAATGGTAGTGGGGTTTACTCGTGTCGCTCTCTCATCCTTTCTATCTTCCACTCTTTTTCTTCTCTTGATGATCATATATTCCTTGTTCTACTTATAACTTGAAAGTGTACACAGTATCTTGCAAACAAAGCTGGCGTGAGAAATATAGCACATATCTTACTTGTATCTAATTTCCATGTATTGCAGGAAGGTATGCGTATGAATATTGCTCAATGTACTTTAGTTGAGATCTTCAAAAGTGTGTGTGTTTCAGTTTTATTCTCTACAAGAATCTGATATATTTATTACATACATCATAATGTTTGAATGAAGATTTTCACTTATACAAAGCAATCATAAATTTAAAATTCTTTCAAAAAAAAAAGCAATCACAACCAGTGGACCAATAAACTGTGGTTGAGTTTTACACTATATGAAAATTCAATTGGAAATTTTGTTGTCTTGTGTTTTCATGTCAATCTCTGACCTCTTCACTAGTCACTTGCATCATTGAGGACCACGCTTTACTTTCACTTGTGTCAGAAGTGAATGCAACACTTGTAGTTGTAAGATGTAACAGAGAATAGCAAGAAAAACTTTAGAGTAGAAAGATATTACCAATTACGAAATATTTTTAATTTATATTGTTACCAAATTCAAGAAAGTCTAAAACGCATAACACGAAATCAATCCCAAAAACAAAACACACTCGCGCACAGATTAAAATTAGGTGCATGTTTCACGTGAAATGCCGAGCCTGGAATTGGGAAGGTCGATGAGGACACGGTGGTTCTGCTGCTGCATGCTAGCGATGACGTTAAGGACGGAGTTTACGTTGTTCGGAGCTGCGGCCATGGCGAGACAGCTTGTGCTACCTGAGGAGCTGTGTATGAGAAGATTGTCCGGAGGCAGAGTCACGTTCATTCCCGCGAACATAAACGTGACAGATGGGAACACGACGGAGCCAGAGTAGCAAGTGTCGAAACCTCCGAGTGATGTTGCGTTTGCGTTCTTGACACGTCGCCTGAACTCATTCCTCACGGCGACGTAAGCTGGTTCCACTAGCCTCGTGTAGACAGTCCCTGCATACGTACATTACAAGTTTTTTTTTTAACAATATTCACCACTAGGCGAGTTTTTTTTAACATATATAATTTTTACTAAGGAGATTTGAGTCCATCACAAGGTGGAAGGTATTATTTAGCCTCTTTTTCAAAAAAAAAGGGTATTATTTAGCCTCCCCTATGGGTTATATTCTCTCTGTTTTAGAAATATACATGCTATGGAAAAAAATTTGTTTCAAACATCATCATTTTTAATTCTTCTATTTATTTTTTTTATTAGTCAATAATAATAAATTTAAAATTTAAAATTAATTGTATTTAATTAATCTTTATTGATTTACAGTTATATAAAATAAATAATCATAGATAACAATATATTTATTATCAAATTTAATATGTTTTTTAACGTGTGTGTGTGTGTGTTTTTCTTTTGTTCAAAATGTGTGTTAAAACTCCATTATTTTTTAAACATATTCAACATGATTTTGTTCTTTATTTCAGACACAAGCAAATTAAATAATAAAAGAGGATTGAGAAGTCAATACCGGAGTCAAAGATGGTGCCAGCTCCTGTGGCCGGATTAAAGGCGAGTGCACTTGGAGGGATATCCACAATTTTATTACCAACACGAATCCCAACCATGTTAACATAGTAAAGCGATGATCTCCTTGGGTTCTTTAGCAATGGAGTGGTCTTGATCCGAACTGGTTGAAACTTAGGGCCCAATCTCAACGTTCCGGAGAAACTGGTGGACTTACTATTAGGCAAGCAATACGAGAATGTGGACTTATAAAGGTTTTGCGTCTGTGAGATTAAAGACAATGGACCACGACCTAAACCCATGAGTCCTTGCGCTGGTAACGATGTTCCGGTGGCCTTGTTGATGCACCCAAAAGTGTAGTTTGGGATCGCGTCATTGGTTAATGTTAGTGTGTCTTGTGACAGAGATGCTGTGATAGTTGATCCACCGTAAGTCATATTGAAACCACATGATTTGCTCACAGTGCATGTTGGATTTGGAGCCTGCAAAAAGTAGTTTTTTCAAATTAATTTGAGTAAATATTCGTTTTTTTTTAACACCTGAGAAAATATTCGTACTATCGTACTTTACAACGTATTTCGATAAAGACATGTTATGAATGCATTATTAAATGGGTTACGTTCTTTAATTTGTAAAGTGAACACTTTTCTAGCAAAGGCTAACCAGCGTGACGACAAACAATATAAGACCATACAGTCCATACAGTAAAATGTGCCCTACTAGTTGGTATAGTTTATAAAGTTAAAGAATCTTAATACTGTATAAATAATACCCGTGACTAGCTAGAATTCAGTTTTGTTATAAATGGTACATTGGACCCGTGACTAGCTAGACTTCTCGATGATGGTGTAATAACACCGCCAAAATGAAGTTCATATCTTTGAGTGCATAATCAAACACTAGACTCCAGAACCAGTGGTCCTTTACTTCGGTTTTGGTTTTCTTGTTTTGTGAAAGCTAAATTCTATTAGTAACCCTTTTTGTACAATAGAAAAATGGTTTCACCTCTTTACAAGGATCCAATCAATGTAAATAATATCTCCTAGCGAGAATTGAACTTGAATGGCAGAGTGTTTGTCTATAGATATTCCTTTATCACTGGCCAACTACTTGTTGGTAGTAACTTTTTTTTACTATCAAGATTTCCTTAACTTTAAAGAAAATGAATCTCAAAGTTCCAATCTCGATGTTTTGAAGAATGATTAAAGTTACATGTTTTTGCTCACAAACAAGAACAAGTTATGATCAACAATATTTATGGTGTCCAAAAATAATATCCTAATAAAAATGGATAATTTTTTGGTTCAGTTTCAAATTTTCAATATTTTGGTTTATATGGTTCGGTTTTGAATAATACAACAAGTTAATTAAATTTACAAAAAATAGCATGTATAACTAAATGCTATATATATAGCATATATCTGTAAATTGCATTAATATATATCTGTTAATTACAGTTCGTAAGGCTTATTTTGTATATTTACAAACTAAAAAATTTTGTTTATTCATTTCGGTTTGTTCAGTATAAGAATATTGTTACCGTTCTGATTGGAAGAGTTTACGTCCATCCGGAAAAGGCGTGTATACGTCTAAGTCTATTCTAAGAGTATATAATACAAGAACTACTTACCTGTTTGCATTGCGTAGCCTCGCACTGAAGAGTGCGAGAAGTGCTTGACTTGGAAGGGTCAAAGAGAACAGAGGAAGCACAGCCAACGCAACCAGAACAAGGAACCCAAGTAACGTCATTGCTAGTGTCAAGAGCCACGAGCATGGGCTGAGCCGGTGTCCCAATGTTAGCCTTCACGATGTAAGTCGGGCTCTGGACGATGGAACGTCCCGAGGCGATTGGGACCCAAGGTTTCTTACCAACGGCGAGGCTTGACAAGTACTGAAGACGAGCATTGTCTTTAAGAAGTGTGCTTTCCCATGAGACAGTCTTTGGTTGTTTGTATGGAGAGCAAGGACTGTCAATGTGGAACACTCTTAGATCCGAGGGATGGCCTCGTGGACTGTTTCCATCGCAGTTTAGTGATTCAGAGTTCAAGACTAAGAGAGAGATGAATAAAAAGAGGAGTTGGATTCTCATTTTCTTAGATCTTGATTTGATCTCTGTGGGTTCTAGTGTTTGTGACTTGTGTGCATTTATACAGTGAATGATGACTGAGTGTGTAGAAAATGATAAGAATATAAAAATTGTAGAGTGGGTTTATTTGAGAGAACAGACTGTATCCCAATTCCTTTTTTTCTCTTTGATTTTTTGGGTCCACTCAATATCTCATTACTCAAGGAGTTGTAATTTGTAGTTCGCTTTGTGTATTATTTATTTGTTTTGTGAATTAATAATGTAAAGTTGATTTCTAAATAATGCCTAAAATTAGTAGTGCATTAAGACTTAAAGTAATAGTTCAATTGCTTATTTACGGATTTATTCATATATCTTCTACACCTATAATAACAACTCTAGAATCAAGCATATTCATGTTGTAGCAATTATTAATGATGTGTAACATATTAAAAATGAATTTTAAAATCGTGCAAAGTGTTGCAAAAAAAAAAAAACCGTACATAACACTTGTCATAATATGCATGGAAAATAGACAACGGTAACAGACTAAAACATTACACATAGAGTTTTTTTTAAAGCAGCATCACATAAGAATTAACAATTAGAACGTTTAAATCATCAAAAAGTTGATTATAAGACTTGGTAAACAGGTAAACGATGCTAGATTTTTATAGTTGTTCATTTATTTGGTTAACAACGATTCTTAGGAGTTATCCAAATTCATAGGACTGTGTTGAGCAGTCTTGCTTAAGAAGGGATCCGAGAAAATGAGTCTGATATTGTGTATTCACGAAGATAGGTCAAAGGAATCACGTGAGGAATGGCTAGTGATATATCGAAATAAATGCATTATGTTTTGTTGCTTGATATGGAATGTATCAAACTAGGCAATACTCATTAGTCATCACCATGTGGTGGGTTACATACTTACATCTCACATAAGCCTCTTTTTCCACTCTATAGTGCTGTCCATCAATTATTCATTGTGATTTCAAAATCATGCTGTTTAAAGTATCTCCAATGTTGCTTGTTCCTTAGATTTGAATGTGATATGTAATAATGTAAAATCTTCTCGTGACTAAAGAAAGTTTGATATTTTTGGTTAAGCTTTGCAGATTAAGTTGTGATTCCTAATTGCAACTTGCGGGGTTAGTAAAAAAAAAAATTGCTATCAATAAAAATTATCACCTAAACAAATGATTAGTATGTATCATATATGATAACTACGATTATATTGAATGTACAACTACAATTCATGGTCACGTGAATTATATATTCAGGTTCAATGTTTTTAAAACCAGATCGAAAACTGAACTGGATAATTATTTGGATGGTTTAACCGAATTAAACTTGATTCAATAATCTAGTTTAATATACTTTTAATAAATTTTAAAATATAATATTAATAAATATAATACATAATTAAAACATAAATAAATATCAAATATAAAAATATAATAAATATAAATTAGTTTTTTTGTTTATATGGTTGGTTTATAAATTTTTGATAGTTTTAGTAGTTTTTATTCAGTTCAATAACTTTTCAATCTGGCTAGGTTCATGATCTAACTAATTATTAGACCTAACCCAATTATATAATTGGTTTATGATTGAACTTGTTCAATTATTAGGACAGTCCGGTTTTAAAAACTCTGCTCCGGTCCGAGATAATTATAATGATCTTGTTCGTGAGTTCCGCTAAATCTTGAAGAATTAATACACAATATGCAAACCGGTCCAAGACTTGGGAGCTGATTTGGGTCGGTCCCCCTAGTTCCTATGATGGAGTCGGTTTCTTTTGCCGCATGCTCCAGAAATTTTAAAAAGATTGAGTATCGTGGGCCTTTGTCTCTTTTATATATTGATCATAGTGTTGGGAAAATAGGCACACGGCGCAGCGGAACTTAACGGTCGTGTTTCCCCTGACCTTGTGTGAACCTGTGAGAAAAAATACTTCGACGATAACAGGATATAGTATAAGCAATAACTAAATGAGACGAGCACTTTTTACGTGGAAAACCTCCTCGATGTGAGAAGGAAAAACCACGGGACCATAGTCCACTCAACAATCCACTATATAAATGTATGTAAGTACAACCACGTCCTCCCTGTTCAACAACCTGAACAGAACAGAGACTCTAGCTACAAAGAGCTATCTCCAACACAAGGACAACAACAACAAGAGAGCAACACAAAGCTTCAAAACTGGCAGCAACCAAACGACCCCAGCTCACAAGAATTCCGGCAACCAGAGACCAATCCCACCGTACAAATCCAAGATGAACAAGTCAACAACACCTCTTCCAAATTTCAGCTCAATCAGAAAAGATCTCACCGTCGGATTTACCAAACACTCAAGACAGTACTACTGAAGAACTGTGACGACCCGCTTCACTAAAACCCAGACAACAGAAGATCCAACCGTTAGAATCCAAATCCCTTCGGTGAACCTTTAACCCACTGACTGAAGAAGCTTCCCACAAAATATCAGCCCGATCAGGATCCGTTTGACCCTCCAAACCTGCCTTGATAAACCCAGACGAATTCTGCCTTTTTCTCTCCTTTTCTCTCTTTTGTCTTAAGAGTCTTCTTAAGTACTCTTCTTTCTTAACTTGTGTTATGTCTACTGCTTAGCACAAAATTAGGTTAAGAGACTTTATATATTGTCTCACTAACCCCAAGAACCACCAAGGCCCAATACTAATCTCATGGACTAATACCAATGGCCCAACTTCAAGTTTGGTTATCACCAACCAAACCCAATGGGTTTCCTCCATCTAGAAGGAACCCAACAAACTCCCCCTCCGACTAGGTGGAGGAAATAGCCATTCCAGTTATCCCTCGGCATACTTCAAGCTTCCCCCTCGGCAAAGACTTTGTCATCATATCAGCTCTATTATCATCCGTATGAACTTTCTCAAGTTCTACTTCCTTAGAAGCAACCACATCTCGTATCCAATGATACCTCCTCTGAATGTGTTTCGACTTCGAATGAAATGTAGAGTTCTTCCCGAGACAAATGGCGCTTTGACTATCACAAAGCAGCACATACTTTTCTTGCTTGAAACCGATTTCTTCACAGAAGTTCTCCATCCACAACAGCTCTTTACAAGCTTCAACTGCAGCAATGAACTCTGCCTCAGTGGTAGATAGTGCAACACACTTTTGCAACCTTGACTGCCATGCCACAGCTCCACCCGCAAATGTTACCAAGTAACCCGAAGTAGACTTGCTAGAATCAACATCTCCAGACATGTCAGAATCAGTGTAACTGACGAGCAAAGGCTTCTTACCCCCAAATGTAATCTTCAGATCAGAAGTCCCTCGGAGATATCTCAAAATCCACTTCACAGCATTCCAATGTTCTCTTCCAGGATTGGAGAGAAACTGCTGACAACTCCAACGGCGTAGGCTAAATCCGGTCTTGTACAAACCATGGCATACATCAAACTAACCACTACAGAAGCATATGGAACCTTCGCCATATGTTCCTTCTCCGCATATGTCTTCGGACACTGTTGACTGCTCAGTCATAAGTGTGCAGCAAGAGGAGTGCTCAACACTTTAGACTTGTCCATGTGAAACCTTTTAAGTACCTTTTCAATGTACTTCTCCCGAGACAAGTGAATCAGCTTCTTGCCTCTGTCTCGAACAATTCTCATACCGAGAATCTGTTTCGCTGGACCCATATCTTTCATGGCAAAGGACATCCCGAGCTGCTCCTTTAGCTCCTTAATTTTGTCCATGTTCCTGCCAACAATCAACATATCATCGACATACAGCAACAAGATGATAAAATCATCCTCACCAAACACCTTCACAAATACACACTGGTCTGAATCAGTCTCTGCATAACCATGCTCCCCCATAACAGACTTGAACTTCATGTACCACTGCCTCGGTGCTTGCTTCAATCCATAAAGGCTTTTCTTCAAGCGGCAAACCAAATTTTCTTTGCCCTCTTTAACATAGCCTTCCGGTTGTTCCATGCAGATCTCTTCCTCCAAATCACCATGAAAGAAAGCAGTCTTCACATCCATTTGCTCAACCTCTAGATCAAGGCTCGCTGCCAATCCAAGCACAACCCGAATGGATGACATCTTCACAACAGGAGAAAAGATTTCATCATAATCAATTCCCTTCTTCTGGCTGTAACCTTTCACAACCAATCTAGCCTTGTATCTAGGTGGCAAATCTCCATCCTCATACTTAATTCTGAACACCCATTTATTAAGTAGAGCCTTCTTGCCCTTAGGCAATTCCACCAACTCAAAAGTGTGATTCTCTTCAAAAGAATCCATCTCCTCATCTATGCCTCCAAACCACATATCTCTGTGTTCATCCTCCAAAACTTCATCATAGCTTTCAGGCTCTCCCCCATCAGTAAGTAAAACATACTCACTAGGATCATACCTTGTCGACGGTTTAAGACCTCTCGTGGATCTTCCGATAACAGTAGGTTGGTTCTCAGCAGCTGGTGTCTCACCGTGATCGTCACCATGATCACCACTACCATCTTCATGTGCGGGAGCATCTGCACCGGATGTAACATCCTGAACCTCAACCTCACCCTCACCGTGGACCGATGTAGAAGGAGTAGCCTCTAAGTCGATCAAACCTTCATAAACCTGAGCTGGAATTTTGGACTTGTCAATGTCCTTAATCGTTTGATCTTCCATGAACACAACATCTCTGCTCCTTACGAGCTTCCTGGAAACGGGATCATAAAATCTGTACCCGAACTCATCCTGACCATAACCGATTAACACACACTGCCGCGACTTCATCTCAAGCTTCGTTCTCTCATCTTTGGGAATATGAACAAATGCCTTACACCCAAAGACCTTCAAGTGACTGTAAGAAACATCCTTACCAGTCCAAACCCTCTCTGGAATATCACCATCCAATGGAGAACTTGGTGACAAATTCAGCACATGAACCACCGTGTTCAAAGCTTCTCCCCAGAAAGTCATCGATAAGCCTGACTGTGAGATCAAACATCTCATCCTCTCGACAATCGTCCTGTTCATCCTTTCAGCCAACCCATTCAACTGTCGAGTCTTAGGTGGCGTGAACTGATGCCTTATTCCATGCTCTTTGCAATAAGCATCAAATGGTCAGAATATTCTCCACCATTATCACTGCGGATACACTTCAGCTTCTTTCCCGTTTGCCTCTCAACCAATGCCACAAAATGCTTGAAATAATCCAGCACCTGATTCTTCGTCCTCATAGTAAATACCCACAACTTTCTTGAATGATCATCAATGAAAGTCACAAAATATGATGCGCCGCCAAGAGATCTTGTCTTCATTGGACCACACACATCTGAATGTACCAAATCCAGTACCTCGGGTTTCCTAGAAGGTGCGTAAGACTTGAAAGATACCCTGTGTTGTTTTCCCGCAAAGCAATGCGAACACTTCTGCAGGTGCAAACCAGAGATTCCTGGAATCACCTCATTCTTAGATAACACAGCCATTCCTTTCTCACTCATGTGACCGAGTCTCTTATGCCATAACTCCATGGCACCATCGGTCTCCACCGCATTAACAACATCTTTGGAGACATTAGCATGCATCCAATAGAAGGATGATGACTTCTCACCTCGAGCCACAATCAAAGAACCACAAGAGAGTTTCCATTTACCACCACCGTGCAAATTGTAGAAACCCTCATCATCAAGTCTTCCCGTTGATATCAGATTCATCCTTATATCAGGAACATGCTTAACATCCTTAAGCACCAGCCTAGTCCCAAGACTAGTCTCCAAGCATATATCACCAATGCCAACAACCTGAGCCAAACCATCATTTCCCATCTTTACGGAACCATAATTACCCGGAGTATAGGTAGAAAACAAATCCCGATGTGATGAAGCATGAGTAGTAGCTCCACTATCAACCATCCAACTGGTTTCATGGCATGCGACATTAATGGCATCACCCTCGAGAAGAATGAGAAACTGATCTTCGGTGATGGTCACCCGCTCCACCTTTCTTGATTACCTTGCTGCTTGTTTTTCAACTTCCAGCAATCCTTCTTCATGTGCCTTTTCTTATGACAGAAATAGCACTCCATATTTGCAAATTTATTAGATTTGCTCCTGCTCCTTTCTTTGCCTTTCTTGGGATCTCTACTTGAACTTCTCCCCCTTGATTCAGTGACAAAGACATCTGACCGCGAACTTCTCGCATTCGACTGCCTTCTTGCTTCCTCATTAAGAACATTGTTCTTCACTGAATCCATCGAAATAACACCTTCCGACGCGGAGTTACAAAGAGACATCCTGAAAACCTCCCAAGAGTCCGGTAAAGTACCGAGAAGCCACAGACCGTGAATCTCATCATCAAACTTGATGCCCATATCAGACAACTTGTTGAGCAATCCCTGAAACGCATTCAAGTGATCTGTCATCGGAGTCCCCTCCTGATACCTCAGCTCAATCAACTTCTTGATCATGTACATCTTGTTATTTCCGGTCTTCCTAGCATATAACTGCTCCAGCTTCTTCCACAAAGAACGAGCATTCGTCTCAGTCTCAATATGATGCAACACATTATCATCTACCCACTGCCTTATCAACCCACACACTTGGCGATGCTGCAGCTTCCACTCTTCATCCGTCTTCTTCTCTGGTTTATTCTCCTCGAAGACTGGAACATGGAATTCTTTAACAAAGAGCAAATCCTCCATCTTGCCCTTCCATAGATGATAGTTAGCACCATTCAAGCTTATCATCCTGTCCATATTCTCCATCCTTCCCATATTCTCCATCATTCACACAAGCAATAATAACCCGAAGTTATCAAACCCAAAGCTCTAAAACCAGAAGCTCTTGATACCACTTTGTTCGGAAAATAGGCACACGGCGCAACGGAACTTAACGGTCGTGTTTCCCCTGACCTTGTGTGAACCTGTGAGGAAAAATACTTCGACGATAACAGGATATAGTATAAGCAATAACTAAATGAGACCATTACTTTTTACGTGGAAAACCTCCTCGATGTGAGAAGGAAAAACCACGGGACCGTAGTCCACTCAACAATCCACTATATAAATGTATGTGAGTACAACCACGTCCTCCCTGTTCAACAACCTGAACAGAACAGAGACTCTAGTTACAAAGAGCTATCTCCAACACAAGGACAACAACAACAAGAGAGCAACACAAAGCTTCAAAACTGGCAGCAACCAAACGACCTCAGCTCACAAGAATTCCGGCAACCAGAGACTAATCCCACCGTACAAATCCAAGATGAACAAGTCAACAACACCTCTGCCAAATTTCAGCTCAATCAGAGAAGATCTCACCGTCGGATTTACCAAACACTCAAGACAGTGCTACTGAAGAACTGTGACGACCAACTTCACTAAAACCCAGACAACAGAAGATCCAACCGTTAGAATCCAAATCCTTTCGGTGAACCTTTGACCCACTGACTGAAGAATTAATACACAATATGCAAACCGGTCCAAGACTTGGGAGCTGATTTGGGTCGGTCCCCCTAGTTCCTATGATGGAGTCGGTTTCTTTTGCCGCATGCTCAAGAAATTTTTTAAAGATTGAGTATCATGGGCCTTTGTCTCTTTTATATATTGATCATAGATCCACTAGCCTCGCTATATTTGCCTTATTCATTTAGGATGGGCCTAGATTTCGTGATTGTATCTAGGATCGGTGACTCGTTGTTCTAGAATGTGAAGACAAACACTTTTGCAAAGTCGTTGAATAGAAAAAGTCAACTATGACCAACTTAAAGGTCAGGCGAACATCTCCATCGCACAACGGCACAAGAGACGACTTTACCAAACTGTTTGCCCCTCTTATTATGAATTGAAAATGCAATAGTAGTGGCCCGAGCGTGTTCACACATTTTACACGACGACTTTTCTTACATCGTTTCAGTATATTTAGGCATCACACCATTACCTTTTTCTCCATACTCCAAACAAAATCCAAAATGTTGACTCACGCTATTTCTAAACCCATCCTTATAGTAACCATTCTATTAGCTCTACAAGCTTCCTATACAACAACAAAGGCTCAGAACTGTGGTTGTTCGTCAGACCTATGTTGTAGCCAGTTCGGTTTCTGCGGTAACACTTCAGACTATTGTGGTGTAGGTTGTCAACAAGGGCCTTGTTTTGCCCCTCCTCCAGCAAACGGTGTCTCGGTTGATGAGATCGTTACACAAGAGTTCTTCAATGGAATCATTGGCCAAGCTGAGTCTAGTTGCGCTGGTAATGGATTTTACAGCCGAGGAGCTTTTCTTGAGGCCTTGGAATCATATTCTCGTTTCGGTAGGATTGGTTCGGTCGATGATTCTAGGCGTGAGATCGCAGCCTTCTTTGCCCATGTCACGCATGAAACTGGACGTAAGTACAACTTGATGCTTCATTTATATATGTATTTTCTTTTATTTTTTAGTTTTTATTTTTATGATACATGCATGATATAACAACTTTGATCGTTTGTTTCAGATTTTTGCTACATAGAAGAAATAAACGGACCCTCAAGAGATTACTGCGACGAGAACGCAACGCAGTATCCATGCAATCCCAACAAAGGCTATTACGGGCGAGGACCGATCCAACTCTCTTGGAACTTCAACTACGGGCCAGCTGGAACCGCGATTGGTTTCGACGGTCTCAATGCACCGGAAACAGTAGCCACGGATCCAGTCATATCCTTCAAGACCGCCTTGTGGTACTGGACCAACAGAGTTCAGCCCGTTATCTCACAAGGCTTTGGTGCAACAATCCGAGCCATCAACGGCGCTTTGGAATGCGACGGAGCCAACTCAGCCACGGTACAAGCCAGGGTTCGTTACTACACCGATTATTGTCGTCAGTTGGGCGTTGACCCCGGAAACAACCTCACTTGCTAACAAAAAAACATTTAGTAGTAATCTATTTTATTTGTATACACATCAAAGAAATAAAGACAATGCTTAAGAATGTAACGAAACATTAATGTTTAAGATTCTTGGTCCCTTAATCTATTATTATAAAATAGGGTTTGTTCTCTCCTGGGCGCGCCACGTAAGCAGACAGGTCACAAATTCGTTTATTGTCAGAGTGACACGTGTCCCGTCCACCAAAACTATGCGTTTCATTTAAACCTGTTTGATGGGCTTTGATCTGCTGTGTTTACGTTTTGGGCTCTTATTTGAAATTTTACTCAAATACAAAATGTGGACTACCAAGCCCTATAGATATACTGAGATAGTTAGGAAAGGCGTCGCATGAAATTAGGGATCCATCGTCTTCTTCGATCTCACTTCTTCGATCTTCTACGACCTTAACCATGCAATGGCGATTCAGCATGCTTCTGTTCCTCTTCGTGATTTGAAAGTCGGCCACTTATCTATATGCGAAGGTTTTGTATCTTAAGTCTCATGATCATTGTATTTTAAAGTTTCCTGCCTTCATAATCGTATTCGAACTCTTTAATATAGATATCTATTGAATCTCTCTGCAATGCAATATTTTGATACCGTTCGTTGATGATTCTTTCTTTTTCACATTTGTTTCAGGTTCCACTATCAGGCCAGCCACCGTGAGTGTTAGCCGACTCCCCACATTCAGGCACCGTCTCAATACTGATTCTCTTCTGGCTATTCGGTTCAGTGACCCAACCAACTTTGATGCGTTAACCGAACCGGCTTCAATTCCGATGGAGCGTTTCAGGTTCCACGATCTATCTGAAATTTAAATCATTAATGTCTTAGTCTCACTCTATCACTTATTAATTTTTTTTATGATCCTGGTTGTGACTACCTAATATTTCTGGAACACCCATGAATTCTTTTCATGCTAGGAGGTCTGTTCTTAAATGGCACGTCAGGGACATATATTTTTTGACAAAGAGACTCATGCAGGGAAGGTTTTCTTTTATGAGTAAGTGTTTAATACTTCCTATGTTATTACATCCACAGTCGGTTTGTTATGTTACTTATACATAACACCTTCCCACGTGATACTTCACATCGCTGTAGGCTGATCTCTAAATACAGTGGGAACAACCCAGCACCTTCATTGCTGAGGGGATACGCCAAGGTTGAACCACTGAGCATATCTGAGTGAATCGGTTCCTCATCACAGCCAAGCCTCAGGTTTATAGCAAACTTGATTTGTTTTTCATTGAACATTTATACTCTGCATGTGATTCTAATAAGTTAGTAATGTAGGAAAATGAATTTGTCTGTACTGAAAAGTGACTGGAATAAGAGCGTAAGTATTCCACGCTCATGGTAAAGTACTTGACATTAAAGTCCTTGAGATTCAAGCGATTTTCTATTTTGATTCTTTGTCTCAACTTAAATGTGTTCGCTCCCACATAACATTTATCTTGATTGTCTTCTCTAATGGAATTGTTATTGTGAAAGATATATATCTATATATATATATAATACTAACTCGATTATCAACACAAGCAGCGCCTCCTACAGCAGCATCCGTTTCAAGCATCATTCATCTTCGCGATCATCACTATACAGCAGCATCTCAGAGTGCCAGACAACTACGAATAGCGATTTGTCACTTAAAAGCGGTTAACTGGGTCTTTGTCCACATCTGGTAATTATTTAAACATGCCTTACTCATAGCTATAAAAGCAAATATATGTTTCTGATGTGCTTACGCTGACATTGTACAGCAGCGTCTTCTTCCACCAGCTCAAGGATTACACGTATGTTACTTAAACTCTGAAATCGTTTTCAGTTTATGTTTACAAGACATTAAGGGAAAAAAAAGACCTCAAACCATATGAAATCGGAGATAGTCTTATGTACATCATGTAAAGCATTGCTATGGAACGCCGAGGCAACTGGAGGTCAGACGAACCGAGTGAAAAAACAGTTTAGTCTTTGTTGCCAGAGAGGTCGAGTGAGGCTTCCACCAGTTCGAGAACCCCCGTCTCCATTGCTAGAGATTTTAGAGTCACCTAAATTCAGACCCCACATTAGATTTGCAAACAGTTTGCTGGCTTTCACATCCATGGGTGCTCAAGTTGATCATCATTCTTTGGAACCCGAGGACCATTTACCTACCGGATTCATGGCCAGATCATTCATAGAATTGGTTCCATGCTAAGATGGCCACGAAGACACATAAGTTAGCATGCTATCTCTGATCCAATTTTTAAAAATTTCTATCAGTTTCATCCCAGGAAATACAGCCAATGTGTTATTGACCACTCTTACGCTTTGTGAAAACATCGTTTACAAAACTATGAACCCTAACGATTTTAGACACTTTACTCTGTTTTGAAATTTAAATTTGTCAACAGGCGACTCGTATCATAAAGTTAACCAATTCCCGGTAAACTGAAAACATCATATTGACACACTTACACATAAGTCAAATAATCGATTTCAACTGCAGTCCATAACACATATTTTACGTGCTTCCAATGCTTTAATATATCAATGGAATATATACCCTACTACCTTATTCATACAGAAAATAAAATAAATATATTTTCAAATAAATCAACACAACTGATGCGTGACATAACCTTACAAAATATAATCAATACAGCAGAAATTATTTTGGCATAATTATAAACACATAAATATAATAGTAACATTTTACAAACAAAGTAACTAATTAGTACATCCATAATATTGTTAGGTTTAAGAAAATATTCATTCGCATATTCGATAGAAAGAAATATATATATAAATAAAGATTCAAAAGTAAAATTGTTTTAGTAGTTCCTAATTGTTGTTTCAAAATTAAAATTTAGTTTGCTATAAGCAATATATATATATATATCAAAGATATTATATTTAAATATTTATTTAGATTTATATAATATGTATTTAATGTTAACGATATATATATATATATATTAAAATATATTTTCTGTATGATTTTAAAATCAATTGTATTTTGTTATAGAAATTTAAATCACAAAATTCTCAATGGGATCTAAAAATATTCAAATACAATGACATGTACAAAAGTTAACTAATATATATATTCTTATATGATAAAAATTTTATATTACACATTTACTCTAATTGTTGAAATTATTTTAAAATTCAGATCCCGCCCGTAGGGCGGGCCACTACTAGTTATATAAAATAACTTAGCTAATGTTTTAATGAAACGGCCTATGAACTTGTTACATCATTTATTAGAAAGACATGGAAAAGATTTGTTGTGATCAGCACCATAGTAATGAAGAAAGCCTTTGAAGACAAGACCACTTATGGTTACAGTCGCTTGATAACCGATCTCTGCTTGTTCGTTGTTGCTTACTGCTGTTACTCTCGTCCGTCTAAAAACCGCCGGAGCTTCGATTTTCCCCGGCAACCTTTCTTTGAAGCTTGTCTCTACAGTTTCCACACACAATAACAAAAAATCCCAAATTCAGATCCAAAAAGTTTTTTTTTTTAATTTAATTTTTTGGATTTTTCAATTTTTCATTACCTTGGCGAGAAGTGGTTGTCGGGACGATCAAGACACTTTTGGTTATGTCGGAAGAATCGATTTTGAGCTTCTTGTTCCTGTCGGAAGACGACAAAGAAGAAGAGCGGCTCGCAGCAGAAGAAGGAACCCACGTGCTCTTCACGTGAGTGGCGCAGTTGTAGCCTCTGCCTTTGCAGCAAGTCCTACACCTTTCGAAGAGACACTCTTTCTTCGCTCTGTTCCCACAATCTCTGCACACTTTCTCTTCTACATTACTGTTCCTCGACGACTTGTTGTTCTCTTCCACCGCCGAGAAGTTTACCGGCGAGGGCTGCGTGATCTGCGACGGCGGTTGAGGCAAGAAGACGATGTTTCGGAGGCCTAGCATGTAGTCTGGAGTACTGATTCCCGCAGCGGCGACGACGGTGGAGGAGTGATCAGGGACGGTGGCGGAGAAAGGAGTTGATGATGGTGAAGGTTGATGGTGCTGTGGCCATGAGAGGAGAGAAGGTGGGTTAGCCACTGTGGAAGTAATTATAAAGCGCGTGGAGGTAGGAGCTAAGTTGTTATAGGTTGAAGAGGTTGTAGACTCGTAGGAGCGGTAGCTAGTGAGGCTAGTGAGTATTGAGCAGTGAGAGAGAGAGAGATATGGCAGTGACAGAGATAAGAGGAGTGAAAAAGAAAATGTTTTTGTTTTTTTTTTACACAGTTTTCTGTTCATCTTTAGACATGGACTTTTGGGTATTCGGATATAGGATTAGGTTCAGATTAGGTCGTAACATTTAAATCCAGTAACATTACAATAGATCTATAGACCGAACCAAATATGTATTTTTTATGAATCGGTTTCGAGTTTTTGAGTAACAAAAATGTGCTCATGCTCAAGTCACATGTTTGTAATGGTTAAAAAGTCAGCAAGAAAATGAAATTATTATATTTTGAAGTGGGTGGGTCCCGTATTTATTGGAAAAGTATCCGTCTAAATTGGCTTTTTTGCCACATTGATATCCCACTTTGTGTGTTCTATGCGCATAAGCTTTTAGATTGTTTATGACTTACTAGGTCGTCTTCCGCGCTACGCGCGGATAATTGAACTTTAAATTTTTTAAAATTTTACATTTTTAGCGTATAGTATAAGATGAAGAATGATATGCGCTGATTTTGCTTGTTTAAATGTTGTGTGTTTAAAAAAAGTTTATAGTTTTATTTTGACCCTTTTTAAACTTAATAAGATAAATTTTGTATGTTCTCCAAAATATCAAAACTGAGTTCGTAATACATAAACAATTTGGAAATGATGAAATGTTGATTTTATTTGGGTTTTCTTGAAGATATCCCTCTGAGCTATGTAGGTGTTTTTTTGATCGAACTCATGCATTAAACTTGACCCTTATTATGTCTTTTAAATCATTGATGATTTTTCTTGTGTTAATTAAAGGAAAATTGTGACCATGACAACTTTATATTTCGGGTTATTTTTGCTTTGCCGCTTCCTAAATATAGATGTTTGGTTGTCTCCTAGTGAATGCTTTACAATCGTTGATCAATAATGGAGTTTTATATAAAATGGAACATATATTAGAAATATAAATATTGTGTTTTGCAGGTACCTATTTTGAAGTAGACCAACTATAAGCCTAGTTGTAGCTTTTGCATTATGGCTATGGCGATTAGTTTATTGTGTTATGAGTATTTTGCAAACTAATGTATATATGCTTTAGTTTGATTAATTGATTATTTTAATTTATTTGTTTGGACAATATGATGAGATTATTATCCCTAAGGTAGGTGTTGTCTACATAGATGTTAACTACAAATGACATGAATATGTATACATTTTAATTTGGAAAGATTTGTTGGATTCAAAATAATATTTTTATAAACATTAAGTTGTCGATAAATTGGTAATTACCCCTAACTAACAATTATTTTTCTTATCAAAGAAAAACAATATATATTTTGTATTTAGTAACTGATAGATTAAATATTCTCACCTTGATATTTATATGAGAACTGAATCCAAAATGTACATTAAATACTAATTAATCATCTATATAAAAGTAATTGTTTTAATAAATATATTTTAGAATATTTAAATTTTTACAATTGAATAACCACAACGTATCTAGCAATTCAACCGAAACATTTTATAATTTAATAGCATGGATTTGGTCAATTTGATAAATAATTCAACCGAAATTTTTTATAATTTAATAACCTGGATTTGGTCAATTTGATAAATTATAAAAATGCTTAGTTTGGTTGAGTTTGTAAATTCATTATCAAACTGAACTGAAAGTTGTGGTTTTTGATTAATTTTCTTAAATTTATGTAATTTCCATTTATCTCAACTAAATTCAGCTAAATTTATTTTTAGTTTGAAATCTTAGATATAATTTCAATTTTGTGTCTGGTTTAAACGTATAATTTGGATGAGTTTTAATAAGAGAAAAATCAAATTAAAAGTAGAAGGCCTAGATTATACCATAATAAACCCAGAACAAGGAGAATATAGCCCAAAACAAACAGATAGCCAAACCGATTAACAAACCATAACTACCAACTGGTCAACCAGTGTTTGAAAATCTTATAAGGACTAAAGTTTAAAGTTGATTGACATTCTTCGGATTAGCTTTCTTGAGAAAGCTTTGTTGCACTCTCATATTTTTCATTAGCCTTGTTCATCTTTTTCTCCAACTTAAGCAACGAACACCTCTCCTCCACTATCTCATTTTCAACCCTTCTCACTCTGCCTCTTGCTTCTTCTAAGTTTCTCCACTTCCTTCTTCGTGTTCCCTTACTGTTATCGGAAATGAATCACCGGTTTGCTGACACAGCAGAAGAATCAAGACATCAAGTCACAAACAAAAAACGCTTAACTTGGAAAAGAAGCGACATGGTCAAGTACTGCACCCTGGATATATAAACTCTTTTCCTTTTGCTATAAATCCATCTAACGATACTGCACCATCACCATTGATGTGTTCAAGAGCCTCTTCAGCCTGTGCTTGGGTCTCATAAACATGCAACTTCCGAATAGACCATAGAACAGCGTTTCCCTAAGCCCATGACCCTCGTATGTTTTGATAATTAGCTCCTCCTCAGCCAGGTTGATCATGTTCACTTCATAGCCTTGGAAACCGGTATGGGATCTCCACCGGGTAGCTTTGGATAATCCATGGCTAGTTTCCTCTGGGATCATTCTCCACAACTCCACCAATCCAGGGACTATATGTTTGGAAGAAAAGATCATCAAGAAACAACATTAGGGTTTAGCAAAATAAAACTTATAAGGTACGTTACCTAGTTGCACCAAGGCATAGAACACGAAACCGATTGGTAATTGATCTTTCGAGCCTAGCTGCTTGAAGCTTGAGATCACTGCCTGGACTAAGTCTTGGTGATTTGCATACCAAAGCTAGCACTGTGTCTTCTCCCAAATACTCAGACAATACCCTGCCATACTCATACCAAGTAACATAAGATACTGAAATTTTTGTCCTAAACTTAGACAATATGATCAATTATAGAGATTGATGTTACCTGCTAAGGGAGGTTGAGGCAACTGAACCAAGAAGCGCTACAATGCCAAACACTCCTTGCTTTGACAGAAGCAGAGTCTTTGGAGCCGGAGAATTTCTGTATAAAGAACAGAAACCGATGCTGCATTGTTATGATGCTTCTCTATGTGTTTCATCATTGATTCCTTGGTTGATAGACACTCTGGGAACGCCACACCGAGAGGTTCCAGAGAATCTGAGACAGAGGCACCAAGAATATGATACGGTCAAATAAAACATTATGTTAAGCTCTTTAACTAAGTTTGAACAACTACAGTTACCTTGCATGGCACTCAAATTTTGCACAGCCTGTTTTTGTTCAGCTTCCAAACACCTGAGACGCTCATTTACTTCTAATATGCTTTCACTGTAACTATCGAGCTTTGCATTTAGTATCTGCAGGAAAAGGAGCATTTTCAAGCAAGGAGCTGAGGCAAGAACTTGGAACGCAAGTTACATCATTCTAATTTTTTATGTGTGGCTTAAATGGGTAATGATCATACATACCTTCTTCTGAACCTGCTAAAAGATAATAAAGGAAGCAATTTTTTAAGTTAAAGTGTATGATACCAAATACAAAAACCTTCACAGAAGGAAAAAGCAAGGAAGTGTGTTCTTCAATGGATGAATCGAGGAGTAACCGATAAGCTTTCCTCACACAAGCCCACGTACCTATAGGACTGAAGGTGAATTTGGAAATCCTGTTTTAAATGTCTTCGACGATTCTCTCATGTCCTCTTCCAATAAAACTTCTTGAATCCTGCACAAACTTCTTGCCTGCAGACGCACACATGATATTCTGAGTTTGAATTTGTCTATGAATTAAATATTTTGTTCTTTAAATGTAATACATGAAAATGCAAAAAGAAAAAACAGATTTGGTAACTACCCGCAAAGTAGAATAGGCATTCCGCATTAGACTGAGATAGACTTCTTTCGGATAAGATTGAAACATACTGAAGAATCTTATAAACCTGTCTAAACAAAAAAAAAATCTTGTTCAAAGATGAAAATCATCAATAAAGATAGTGAAGGATTGGTACAACAAAGATTTAAGACCGAAATATTATAGCTGCTACAATCTTAATATAGACAGTGTGAAATCATGAGGAGGATCAAATGAGTGTCGACTATCAAAACTTATTGATGGGCATATCATACTGAGAGTAAGGATGATCTGTTTAGTATCTGTGCGACTCGGTCCCAATAGTTGAAAAGCACACCTCTCGAGTTCACAACTTTAAAGTAATCCTTAGGAAGAGCCGTAAGCAAACCTAAATACCAATCACATGAAGAGAAGAAACACACATTGGTCCATCTTTTAATTAAAGAATGAAGCAAGCAAGAACATGAAGCCTAGGAGCTTAACAAAAACTGAAAGAAATTCTTACCATCACTAAGATTGTCGGTACGGCCAAACTTGTAACTGACATAACCAACGTCTCCAAGTCTCTCCGCGTACAGATGAGGAAGCTCTTCGTTCTCAACCCAAAAACTCTTAAATCAATGACAACAACAGAGGAATCAAAAACAAAGTCGAACATTGGTCAAAATCTATAAAGGAGATTCGTGGAACCACCTGCAAACTTTTGTCATGTCTACAACTCGAATGTCCAAGTTACAACACGATACCATCATCTACATGGAAGAGAGCTACCGAGACGGTGAAGACGAAGTGGAAGCGTCGGGTGTTGGTTTGAAGTAATTCTCCACAAATAAATGGTATCAATTGATAGATAGAGAGAAGAGAGGGAGGTAGAAGGAAACAATAAAGAAGAGAGGACTAAGCAGTAACGGAGTTACAGAGCAATCAGATCGAAGAATAAGTGGAAGAGACGGAAGATGAACTCTTTACGCTTCAGACAAAATTAGGGTTAGGTGAGACTGGGCTCGACTTGGGCCAGTTTCGAGCTTCACTCAACCAAAGGAAAAAATTACGTGGCAAAAATGTTGTTTCCTATTGGCTAATTATTTTAAATGACGTGGACAATCTCTTCTTTGAGGATATTCTCCTTTTAATATAGGTTAGATGACTGTATTAGATGGTGAATGTGTAAAAGCTTTTATAAAAGTAAGTGAATGTGTCTTTTAGGGTGTGACTGTATATATTAATTAGAGTAAATATTTACTCTCATTTCAGTTTTTATCTAATTTCCACTTTTCTTTTGCGAATCAAGTGAAATAAGTTTCCCATCCGTTAACTCCAAACAATAAAGATATACTAGATTTTGACCCGTGCGTCCCGCCCGGATTCGAATTTTATTTTTAAGTTTAGATAGTAAAATTTTCTATGTTAGTCTTGGTTATTTGTTTGAAAACCTACTTTTGTAAATACAATTATTCCGTGAACTTAAATATAATCCTAAAGGTTGATAGTTTATGCGATTCAATTAAAGGTTTGGTTTTTTCATTTGTTTGATCTTATTTCCGGAATCACATAAACTACGAACATTATAAATATGAAATAACTCTCTTTATTGTTTTTATGCCGTTAATTAACTAATTATTTCAAATCATTACCTATATCATATATATATGTTGATTATTATTATGTATTTAATTTTTCCTGTTGAATTTGATTTTGATGATTAAACCAATATTTTATGCATGAAATAACATACTTGAGAATTATTTTGTATTTAATTTCTTATGATCCGGATCCGTTATTCAAAGCGCTAGATTTCTTATGACTGTATTAGATGGTGAATGTGTAAAAGCTTTTAAAAAGTAAGTGAATGTGTCTCTTTAGGGTGTGACTGTATATATTTATTAGAGTAAATATTTACTCTCAATTCAGTTTTTATCTCATTTCCACTTTTCTTTTGCGAATCAAGTGAAATAAGTTTCCCATCCGTTTACTCCAACAATAAAGATATGTAGAGTAAATTATTTCTTCAATTTAAACAAGTGGAAAATTTTACTCTATTTTTTTCAAAAAAAAATTCCTTTTTTACACGCTTCATTTTTCACCATTATACTCTGCCATTAACCAATCACACACTTGGTGTAATCAGAAAGTGTAAACTGTCATTGAATGTAATTATTTCATGGTTTTTTTTTAAATTATTATATTATTCAACCCGAAAATCGGGAATTCAGTTTCGGTTACAAACACGATTTGAACAAAAACTCCCAAATCAATCTATTATATTCTAGTTTCGCCCACCCACTAAACCCGACACATTCCACTAGTCTGATTTTCAAAATTCTTGGGAATCGGTTACTGTTCTCAACCATCGACAATGATCACGGGAAAGTGAGGTTCTCCTCATTGTTTCGGATGCTGGGAGTTCCCATGTTGTCTCCGGAGTAGCTAGTTTCCGATGAACATCTCGAAGCTTGTAACCGTTACTGCCAGTGATGCGCTTGACGGACTAAAGAAGTGTAGGGATCAAGAACCATACCGAGAAGGTGCTTGAGAGCCCAAGCTATACCCACCTCCAAGTCGCCACATACGAGCAAGAGCGGGTTGATGTCGTTGCCACCACCTAAACTGAAAGTCTCTAAAACCTGCATAGAAAATCAAGCCACACCGCCGTAAGAGAGCCAACTAGCTGATACGACGCCGGGATGTGAAGCTGAAATCAAGGGATGACACGGAGGCGGTCAATGACTCCTCGAGAACCGCCTCCACCACTTGTGACCACTGAGAACCAGGGGTCAAGACTACGCTGTTTGAACCCACCACCGGTGTCAGACGGAATGGATTGAACAATGAAACACCAAAGACCAAGCTCTGACGTTGCTAGCGGCCGCTAAACACACCAAGGAAACCAGAAGAGGGGCCGAGCCCGGGAGTACCAAGATGATGACGGAAAGAAAAGAAACCTCCGGTGGCTATAGACGACCAACGGAATCCACCACTAGGTAGCAGATATAGCTCCTTTAAATCACGACGCAAAACTGGACAGAGCTAGGAGCCAACTCCTCCTGCACTCCAAGCTCAAGTCTTGCCTTCGAAACAAAAGCCACGAAGCTCAGCTAAGAACGGAGAAAAGGAGTGGTCCGATTCGACGCCGAACTGAAAACCAACGAGCCAAACCTCCATATGAAGAGCAGTTTCCAAAGCACGGAGGAGACCCCGCGACACGGACGGAAACTACACCGGCACAACCCAACTACGACATAGAAAAATGGAGTAATCGAAGAGAGAAAACCCGAACTACTCCCAACCCTGAAAGCCGACCACCCGCGGGCCACCGCTGAGACAACCGCGCCGTACCTCCAGAGAAGACGAAGACCTACCGGAAAAGACAAACCTTGCTCACAGGAAGCTCACCAGAGATCGCACGCAGACCCAGAGAAAACGAGCAAGGCAGAGATATCGAACAGGACACGACGAGAGGCAAAGGGAAAACACGAGGGAGGAAGAAGAAGCCCCGCCGGTGCCGGACGCGCGCTCACGCGGTGCCGTACCAGAGGAGAAAGTGAGATCTGGTTTTGTCGCCGAGGTGATAAGGTAGAGAGAGAGACGACTTACCTAAAAACTATTTGTGGTGGCAATCTTCATGGTTTATTGTTAGGTTTTCACCAGAGCATACTTTCAAGTCTAATTGAATAGCATTCAACTTATATGCAAGAAGAGATTCTAGCAGGGAAGTAGATCTTTGTAGACGTTCAAAACCGAAGAGGCTGCAGTAATCGGATACAACCCGAGAGAGAATGAGTAGGGTTTTGGTGGAATCAAATAGTTATCTTGGTAACACATGGTGTGTCCAGTTATCGTCTCCCCCAACCACTATGTGTTTATGGTCTAGATGCACCTACACAATAAAACACCATTAAAATGTAAACACAAACAAATAATATGAGGCTAATTGGTGCTCAAGTGCTCCATAAAGTCATTTCATCAAAATTACTAATGGATATCGCTTCTTGAGATGATCTAGAGAATGTGGACAAGAAAAGGATTACTACCACGAGGTTTGTTCTTTGATAAGATCATCTTCATGTATTGCACGATGAAGCTCATAGGTTGTATTGCAAGTTTGCAACTAGCTAAAGCCCATGCAGGACCGAATCTAGACACTGTCGATTGAAATATTGGCAGGTCTCAAAAAATTTTGGAAATTTTTTATAAAGTAATAAATCTCCAAATCATTAAAAAAATTATATATATATATTTTTTAAAATATGTTCCATAATATCAGATCCGGCCTTCAACCAATAAGCTGGTGATAAAGCACCAAAAAATTATTATAAATTTTAAGGGAAATTGCATCTAGTAGCTAAGAAAAACAACTTAATTCACAAAATGGCCAAAATCTCATTCTCTCTCCCCTTCTTTCTTCCTATCTCTCTCTACTCTCTCTCTTAAAAACTAATTTTAGTTTTTTTTTGGTTATTTCACAAATAACCCCAAATTTTAAAGACAACGGTTTTTTTTTAAAATGATTGTGGTGGAATGGTTAATTGGAGAAGCATATATGCCCACATCATCCTTGTTTCTGAATATCACCAACCCAACTAAAATTCAATGAACTAGTTGAATCTGTATATATTATAAAATATGAAACCAACATGGTTGTAATCTATATCTTCCTTGTTTTTTTTTTTTTGCGCAACAATCTATATCTTCCTTAAGAGCCGGTACTAACATGATAAATTTCACTTAATTCCTGATTTTAATTTTTTTTATAGTACTCTAGTGCATGTATGAGAAGCAAAGCCAAGGCTTTATGTAGCTGAACCAGAAAACCAATAGATATAGCCAATGAGCGGCTTACTTGTTCTGCTGACCAGAGATTTGGAGAATCAAGTTAGCCACCTTGGGAGAAAGTTAATACCAACTTCTAGTATGCAGCCTCTGTGATGAAGTAAGAAAGAACAAGATTGAAGATCCTACGAGGACTCCAGCATGTTGTCCATGCAACAGCTTCAAAGTGAAGAAGTATTATTCTGTCTGCCAAAAAGACAAAACATTCTGATATAAACAAATTAATGCAAAATAAGAAATGAAAGATCATACAGAAGATATGGAACATATGCTTTTCTTTTATTTGGTTAAATTGATTCTCTACCCTTCAATTCTATGGGAATCTGTTAGCAGGTCTTGTAGCAAGCAGTAGGGTTATCTTCAGGAACATGAGGAGGATCATTGGGGAAAGGGTATACTACAATATTAGTGCAGATAGGCCGATCAAAGCCATTACACTGCATATTGGAGAGGAAAAAATCAAAGAAGCAATACAAAATCTGCTAGGTACTAGAAGATAATAAGTGGAACCAACTCTCAGGTTACAGAGTCATAACACACTACGCAGCCTCATTAAAACTTCTCTTGGACATTAAAAAAGCTCCGTCGCCGGGACTCGAACCCGGGTCTCTCGGGTGAGAGCCGAGTATCCTAACCAGCTAGACTACGACGGATTTGTTGATAATTGTATATGAAGTATACCAATATATTAGTTATACATTTCTTAATGAATTTAAAGGAAGTTATGGATTACGATTTTGAATAGAATTAGATCCGCAGAGAAAAAGATAGAGTTGTTTGCTAATGTTAGTTTCATCATAATTCAATAATAAATGAATTTAATATCTACATTTGAAATCAGATTACTGCAAGCTGAAGTGAAGTTTGCTAGTTTTGGCCTTGAGTGACTAGTAGTGATGGAAAATAAGTATTAATGTTTGTTATTTACCTCTCAAGTCTTTGGATATTGAAGAATCAATTATAAAAGTCTTTTCTTGATTTGCTTACACACACTTTTAGATTAATTTAGCTATAGTCTCGACATCAACAAGACAACAACCTTAGTTTGTAGGTTTGCACCCTATTTTGTTTTTATGTGTAATACTTCCATCCAGATTCAACATCATATACTGTAACAAACAATCACACATTTACGTATATAAACAAAATAGAAAACTATAGGCTTTAAAATTAATTTATTACTCGGAAAAGATTAGACATCTAGCCACAATTATTATGCATTTACAAGTGAAATCTTATAAAGCTAAACCTTTAGAAAACTTTCCGCCATAGACTCTCATCACATGCAGTTAATATGTATATAAAAGAAACACATACAATATAAAAGCTTACCTAGAGATTAGAGCCAAACCTCACAACATAAAAGGACATCGTCGTGATCAGAACAATCTCCCAACCTATAGGAAACCGTCTAGATACACCCATAACGATCTCTAGATCGGAGCTTCCACGAGCAAAAGTTGCTTAGCCATGGCAGATTCTACTTCCCTCATTGTTACTAAAGAAACCAAAGGAGGCTGGAACGCTGCCGTTTTCATCATGGGTAACACATGAAATGAGATTTCTATTTCTCTTCTGAATATCGAACCAATCATTTTTGTATTTACGTACCTATATTAATTGTCAAATCTTTGCAGTTGTGGAGATGACAGAGAGATTTGCGTTCTACGGTCTTGCAAGCAACTTAATGACATTTCTAACGAACGAGCTAGGCCAGTCCACGGCCACGGCGGCCAAACACATCAACACATGGCTCGGCGTTTCTTACCTTTTCCCCATTCTCGGGGCGTTTCTAGCTGACTCAATCCTAGGCCGCTTCAAAACCGTTCTCTTGTCGTCCTTTGTTTATCTCCTGGTCTGCACATATACCTCTCTGATCTTTTTGAGATCTCAAACAAATATGAACGGCTACTTATATATATGATAGTTGATCTTGAAAATTATAGGGAATGGTAATGTTACCACTGTCGGTGACGGTGGTGGCACCCGGGCTGAGAGAAAAAGCGTTCTTTACGGCGTTATATGTGATGGCGGTTGGAGAAGGAGGGCATAAGCCATGCGTCATGACCTTCGCGGCTGACCAGTTCGGAGAAGCTAGCGCAGAGGAGAAGGCAACGAAGACATCATTCTTCAATTATTGGTATTTGTGCATCGTCCTTGGTTCTTCCATAGCTGTTCTTGCCCTCATCTTCATTCAGGTAATTATAATACTTCTCTATCTTTTATAGTTTATTATGTAAAAACACTTCAAATATGGATGTATCGGTAACTATTAAAAAGGATATACGGGATGATAGAACTAATTATTTATGAAATTTAATTGAATGAAATTAGCATTCCACTTATTCCAAAAAGGAATGATTTTTCAAATGAATGTTTTTTTTTTTGGAATGATACTGAATGAAATGAATTTTTTTTTTCGTTTTAACTGGGGAAGATTTTGATGAATGTAAATAAACTGAACATTCATAAAGATATTATTTCATAAAAATGAACTCCCATATTGCACCATGTATCTCAAACCAAAACATAACTTCTTCTCTTTAGTTTAAATATATGATGGTTTCAATATTCATATATGCTGATCTCAATATTCATTTTGCTTTTATCACGAAGGAACGAGTGAGTTGGTCAGCAGGATTCAGCGTAATAGCAGGAAGTGTTGGAATAGCTGTAGTGATATTTCTGATCGGTATCCCGAGATATCGAAAACAAGTTCCGGTGGGAAGCCCTCTCACGAGGGTTGCCCAAGTCATCGTCGCTGCCTCTAAAAAATGGCGACTAAGCACCACACGCCATCACTATGGCATATGCTACGAGGAAGGCACGGAGGAGGACAAGTCCTTGGAGTCAACGACTAATGCTCATCTTCTTGCCAGAACCAATCAATTCAGGTTCTTGCTTAATTCTTTATTTCTATATATGATCACCTCAGTTTTCAACAACGGTTTGTTTATAGAATAATTGACATCTAAAGTGGTCCAACATGTTCGTTTCATGGGGTACATCATATGCATTTTAATGTTAGTCTATTGGCATAAAGTATTGACATGAAAGTACTTAATCCAATTAGAGTCGAGTCGTTGGAGTAACAACTGTATTTCTATCGTTTTAATATACGTATTAGTATAAAATACCGTAGAGAGGATTGCGTTGAGACGTCGAAAAAGAAGATGAATGAATATTCTGAGGATTTGTTTATCTTCCTTTGAACGTGCATGGAATCATGTGAAGCCACTTAATTTGAACTTGTACTATAACTAAACTTTTAAAATGAAATGAACCAATAATTACATATTATTATTAAATAAGGTTTAATGATTATTACATTTTACTCATGAAATCGTACAACGCCATGTTCCTAGTCATGATGATCGTTAGATGGATAATGACATTGGGTCCTGGTTTACGCATTGAATATGTTGTTCTGACTTCTGAGTCATAACCCAATAATAAACATGTGTATAATATAAATTAAACCCACATAATGATATCTATCACTTATCATATGACATCATTTTTACGTAATGCAGATTCTTGGACAAAGCTACAATCATCGATGAGGTTGATAATACGTCGAACAAAAGTAGAAACCCATGGAGATTATGTCCCGTGAACCAAGTGGAAGAAGTAAAGCTAATATTGAGGCTCGTACCGATTTGGATAAGCTTGATAATGTTTTGTGCCACACTTACTCAGCTCAACACATTCTTCTTAAAGCAAGGAAGCATGATGAATAGAACAATTGGTGATCACTTCACCATACCTCCTGCTGCATTCCAAAGCATAGTTGGTGTCACCATCCTCATCTTCATTCCCATTTACGACCGTGTCTTTGTTCCTAACGTTAAGAAGATCACGAATCACCACTCTGGAATCACATCTCTCCAGAGAATCGGCGTCGGCTTATTTATTGCTACTTTCAACATGGTAAAGTGTATTATCCTCACAGCATTCTACATATATTGCTAGTAGTTTAGGTTTGAATAGTGGACTAACATTTTTTTTGCCACATCTTTTATGTGGAGAATATAACCTGCCACATCGAAACTCCAAATGTAGAAGTTTATATATTCTCACAAGCCCCTTCGGAATAATGGTCCATAAACCCATTAGTTTCAACACTATCCCTATCTAGAATTTGGTTCAGGTCAGATTGGTCAGATGAATTAAGATCATGTCGGTTAAAGATTGATCCGGCCTCTGATTCTGATACCATGTTAAATATTAAGGACTTCCAACAATTGATTATAAGTGAATTATTCCAAGTCTCTTATATATTTACTCATATACCATCGAAACTACAGATGTGAGAGCTTATATTCTCACATTTTATTACCTTCAAAATGAAACTTATGAAGTTGTGTTTTTTAACAGATGTTGTGTGGGCTTGTGGAGGCAAAGAGACTTAGAGTTGCAAGAGATCATGGACTAATTGACTCTCCAAAAGTTGTTGTTCCAATGAGTAGCTTGTGGTTACTTCCACAATACATACTAGTTGGTATTGGAGATGTATTCACTATTGTTGGTATGCAAGAGCTTTTCTATGATCAAATGCCTGAAACTATGAGAAGTATCGGTGCAGCCATCTTCATGAGCGTTGTTGGAGTTGGGAGTTTTGTTAGTACTGGGATCATATCTGCTGTTCAGACTATCAGCAAAAGCCATGGTGACGAATGGCTCGTCAACAACCTTAACAGAGCACATCTTGATTACTACTATTGGGTAATCGCATCTCTTAACGCTGTGAGTCTCTGCTTTTATTTGTTTATGGCTAACCGATTCGTCTACAAGAAAGTGGAAGACAAAGCTGGTGATGTTGAGGGAGAAAGAGAAGAGTGATCAAAGTGTTTTCTAAATATTCTATGTACGGTTCCATACCGGCTTTATGGTTTATATTCAAACTCAAATGGTTGCTATGGTTGTTCTTGTTGAAAGACAATACGCTTTATTATTACTATTGAGAATTGAGATCAAGTGACAAAATCAACAAGACATGAGTCTTTAAACCAATCCTCACATATATCACACACAAACTTATAGCATCAGAACATACCCTCTCAAGATAGAATTTACTGAACATTTCTCCAAGTAAAAAATAAACTAAAAAAATGTACAAATTTAAAAGAACTATGTATCATTTTTATATGATTATGTAAAGGGAATTATTCTTAACATAATCATCATACACAAAGAGAAAGGAACCTGTTATGTCTTAAAAAGAAAATGTAAAAAATAAGATAATGATGATGATAGATGACCACCATCCCACATAATATTACGAATGTTACAGGTTGAAGAAAAAGGTGCAAGTAATTAATCTAACATACAACAGAGAGATCACTTTCACTCATGATCTACATCAAACCAGAAGTAGAGGTAAGCTTTCGAGTACATGACTCTAACACGCTGCAGTACCAAGTCTCCGCTTGTAGCAACAGCCTTTGCACCTCCCTCTATCCTCGTCTGCAAAACAGTCACACTGTTTCCCTTAATCTTTTCAACAACGGTTTCCTTCACTTCCACATGGCTCAAGTTATCTTCTTCTTCATCTCCTCCAGCAGTGCTCACGATTGGGCATGAGAGATGATCCAGAGGGTTCGTTTCACATTGAAGCACACATCCATCAATCGTTAGCCTTCCACTTCTGTGAAGCAAGCAGCAGCCAAGCTCGGCTTTTACTGTTAGATTCGCTAGCTTGCAGGTTGATAGCAACTCCAGGGCACTGCACAGCAAACCCAACAACACAAAGCCGTATACCAAAGAACTTTCTTTGCGATAAAATAAAGAAACACTAGCATGGCAACATAGAACATGATGTAATAAACGCGTTAAGCAGTAACTACTAGGACGCTAAACCTCCAATGAAGCAGTTAAAAGAAAAAAAAATACTGCACAGTGAAGAAATGACTTGAAAGGGAATATGAGCTCCAAACCTGTCTGATCCTCTAGAACATACAAGGGTGGTTTCATCAGGAATCTCGCCACCACCAATCTGAACAAAGCAAAGATGAGATGAAACTGAAACACTATATCGATTCATTGCACACTGGTACAGTGGTACTTATGCCTTAGCATCATACCACCCATT
Organism: Brassica nigra; assembly: GCA_016432835.1. Classification (NCBI taxonomy): domain Eukaryota; kingdom Viridiplantae; phylum Streptophyta; class Magnoliopsida; order Brassicales; family Brassicaceae; genus Brassica; species Brassica nigra. Next base: position 65,465,968 of record CM028244.1, read on the forward strand.
CCTCAGCAAAGAAGGCTAACTACTATTTCAGCCCCAGGGCATTGAGTTTTCCACTTAACTGCAACTAAAGAGGTCACTGATAAGGCAACCCCTAACCAGCTGGAGGGTTCTATTGTGAATCAGTACAGTACTGCTTAATTAACTATCACTCATATTCTGCAATTCCATCTATTCATCCTACTATATCATGTTATAGTTTGAATTGCTTTTCATTACAGATTACCATCTTCCCATGTTTGCCCAATATGATAAAATGAGTATTACTAAGACGCAGGTGGGGGTAGAATCCATCAACCAATGGGTTGAAGACTCAAAAGAATCCTAAAATCTTCTCAGACTTTGAAGCCAAACTGAGTCCGTTTTCTTCGAGTCCTCACCACGGTAAATGTGATCTGTGTTTGAATTTTATTTGGTACCTAAAATGTGGGATTGTTCTCTTTCAGATCTCTTAAATGCATATTGATCCTAGATACCGAGAGCTAATGGATCTCCATTCTCTCACCAGAATAGATAGATGGCCATTCGTTCACATGATTTTGGATATAAAACATTTACTTTACAGAGACGTTGGTATAAACACGTACAATGAATCTAGATTATATTATTTATTACTTTTTGTGAAACTGTTGATCACGGGAATGCTAAAACTTCCGTGAAGTATCAAGCAATTAGACTAGAAACATATGATGGTTACATACCAGGCAAAGAGGCTTTTTAATCTGAATATTAGAAACGCGATGACTTCCACCAGCTCCTACTAAAATGGTATCGCCGGGTCTATAGGTGATAAATTGGTTAGGTACTTTGTGGACTCTTCATCTACTAATACCAAAGAAGTGTACAACACAAACCTTGCAGCAGACACAGCAGACTCAATGTCATGGAAAACACCAGGCAGGGATAAATCCTTCACAAGAGGATCGACTCGTAACCACAAGCGAGGGTGACAAGCCAGATATCGCCATCTGTGGCAAACGAGTGCTGTGTTATACCTATCTGCAAACTCATACCAGACACACAAAAAGGCACTGAAAACAGATTGCAATATGCAACAAAAAAATGCCCAAGTACTCAATCAAGAAAGTCAAGTCTACTCCAAACAAACAAACAAACAAACAAAAATGGAATCTTCCAAGCTTCAGACAAGACAATACAGATCAAAAACATATGAATTTAATTAAAAAGATGTCTTACTAGTGAAGTTACATTGATATAAAGCTACAAAACCGTAACTGTGGTCTGGATAGGATCTAGGGAGACTAAGAACCGCAACTTTGAGTCTGTTAAAGTTTAAATTTTTAACTGTGGTCTGAATATGATCTAGGGTGTTTCAAAGTCGCAACCTTTGAGTCTAAAGTTTGAATTTTTTGAGTCCAAAGTTTAAATTTTTCAGCTACAGAATCGTAACTGTGATCTGAATAGGATCTGGGGAGTTTCAAAGTCGCAACCTTTGAGTCTTAAAATTTTGAATCTTTGAGCTACAGAACCGTAATTGAGTTGGAGTTGATTCTAATTGAGAAAGACAATTCAATTGAATCAATCAAGAGCGAAATTGAACAGAGAAACATAAAAGTATCGTTAAAAAGAATAGATAAGGAAACAAAAAATTTACCAGGAATTGGAGAGAGGAAGCTGAGGATGTGCATGAGGCAACCATCATCGAGATTGTTGAGAGATGTGAGAGATTCGAGTTTCATTCTCTTCTTCGTCTTCTTCATCCTCGGTTCGGCGATTAGATTGTCAAGCTTTGAGATCTTAGGAATGTCGATGGATGGATGGGAAGCAATGAACCCTAAAGTCCTCGCCGTCGTTAATCTTAGGAGCCGACAATGTTAACGATTAGGAGTACATAATAAGATGCTTCTCCTTTGCGTCGAAACATCCTCACCGTTGGTTGTTAGAGTGGGTGGACTATCCAGGTCTCTCCAATCGGGTCAATTTTAAGAAAAAATTAGGAGAAAAAAACAATTTTTTCTTACTCATCCAGCTTAAACCGGAATAATTGATTTTGTTCAAAAATTAGCGTTTATAGATTTTAAAATACAACAATTAAAAAAATATATACCGCTGCCGGGCTTTGAACCCGGATTTCAACCAATTGAAATTAACCTGTGTGCTACAGCGGATCGGTTGTTACCTGCGTTTCATTTATATATATATTTAAAAGAAATAGTGTCTTGGAAAAGCCCATCAGAAAGAGATGTTAAACGGGCCAATCAGACTTAGATAGAAAGCCTCTCTTTTCCGAACATCCTCACCGTTGGTTGTTTGATTTGGTGGACTCTTCAAGCTCTCCAATCGGGTCAATTAAAAAAAAATTAAGAGAAAAATTAAATTTTTTAAATACAACAACAAAAAATATATATTCCGCTGCCGGGGCTGTGAACCCGGATTTCAGCCAATTGAAATTAACCTGTGTGCTACAGCGGATCTGTTGCTGCTGTGTTTCATTAACATTTATATAAAAGAAATAATGTCTTGGAAAAGCCCATCAGAAAGAAATGTTAAACGGGCCCATCAGACCTCTCCTTTTCCGAACATCCTCACCGCTGGTTGGCTGTTTGATTAAGTGGACTATCCAGGTCTCTGCAATCGGGTCAATTAAATAATTGGGAGAAAAATAACCTTTTCTTAACCGTTCAGCCTAAACCGGAGTAATCGATTTTATTCAAAAATTAGCGTTTACAGTTTTTTAAATACAACAAAAAAACGTATTCCGCTGCCGGGTTTTGAACCCGGATTTCATCCAATTGAAACTAACCTGTGCGCTACAGCGGATCTGTTTGTACGATTGTTTCATAAATATTTATAAAAAATAAGTGAAACGTTTTGGGAGAGGCTTATCAGAAAGAGATGTTAAATGGGCCAATCAGACATATAGAAAGCCTCTTTTTTTAAATCATCTGATAGATTATATTATAACGGGTAGAATGTAGTCGAATACACATAAGCCGGCAAGAAACACTTTTCTTCCGGAGCCCGAAACTGGCAAAGATCGAAATCTTTCCAGAGCCAAATAAGAAAACAACTAGATAACTAATAAAGAAAATGACAAGGAACTCTCAATCATAAACCAAAAGCCGAGACAAAGGTGAGGGAGCAGTCGAGATAATTGCAATCCAAGGTGCAGAGCGCATCGGTCTCCAAAAGAAGGATAGAAACAGATCGAAGAAACTTCATAGAAACGGGAGAAAACCTGAAATAGACTCCTATCCAAAGAGCCAGAACACAAAGGTGGAGGATCCTCAAAGTTCGCGCAGCAACGAGCCGGTACTTACATCAGTCCATCCATATTGTAACACGAGTGAGCCCCAGTGGATCTTCAAGAGAGACCGAATGAAAACTCTAAACACACACCAGATTGAAACCGCTCTACAGAACCTTACACGAACAAGGCTTACGAGAGCTCCTATAAGTCAACCAAGAACCGATGAAGAAGTGCTGCGACCGGAAGGAAGTGCCAAGAAATATGTGATGCCTCACTTGAGAGACTGCAGACCAAACCCAAACAATGAAGAACCCACATCTGAACCAGCAAAGTACTACCACTGCGAACCAGAAATCAGATAAGGTCCAATACCGTCAGCCCACACCAAGCAGAAGAACACCAACAAAAAAACATAGCAACTACAAAGAGACAACTCAGACGAGCATAAGACCGAAGATAACCCATCACCCAGATCGGTTAAACACGGCACACAATACAGAACACACCAGCAGCAAACACACCCACCATTACTACAAGAGACTAAGACTGTACAAACCGAAAGAAGCCGATGACAAAGACCCACAATCTAACGGCAAGGCAAGGCGTCACCTTCAAACCAGACTCAAACCCATCAGATCTAGTTGGCTTCACCATCGCCACGGACAGAGAGATCTCGCCATGACAACGCAGCCAACCTCACCAAGAACGAGCCAAACCAACCACAACTTTACCACGCCCAAAAGCCGACGCCGTCGGTGAGAAGCTCCAACATCAACCACTACGGACCAAGCTTATTAACCTACGGAAGATTTATTACTAGAAAGGAGAGCTCATGGAGACTTTCTCACAGCTCAGTGGAGACTGCCGGCCGGAAAAAACCTCAGATCTAGAAGATGAAGCAGCGGCGGCTTTTCACACGAGAGAGAGAAAAGGTAGGGTTTTTTTTTTTTTGCTGAAGCGTTTTGAATAAATGCTTATTATCTTGAATTTAGTTTTGAATGAAGAAACTATGTATGAACAAACTAACAAGAGTTTTCCAAAACGTAGTTCTAATGGAGGTAGGTGTAATTACATGAGGTTCTCGACAAGAAGAAAAAAACATCTAATTACAAGACACAAGAGCGTCACATGAAGAGAGGAGATTGTTCCAAAAGAGATGTTTGTCTTACTCTGCTGAATTCCTCAAGCTCCACTCTTAACACGGCAACCTAAACTGATTGATAACAACAGTATCACCTGAGCATCAGTTACCAATAAATCCATATATGAACTCTATGAATGCCATAAGACATAGTAAGGAATAGTTTTTACCCTTGTAAATTTCACAACTTTCTTTTGTTTCCTTGTGACGTTTCAACGACCCTCTCACCAACAGTACTACTGGATCCACAGTTGGGTGCATTCCATAAAGCAAGTGAACCTGCTGGTATCTCCTCCTCTTCTGCTTTCTGCTTATTTATGTGACTCTCTCGTGTGCTCCATTTAGGAAAAGTCTCTTTTTCTTCAGTTCCCATCTTCGAAGAAGCTGGTGAATCCAATTCTCCTTCCATATGCTTTGCCGCCAATGTATCAAAAGGTCTATGAAAGAGCAAATGAGCCACAGTTCTGTCTGTAGGATTGGTCACAGTTTCTGTGTCTAGCATCCCGCCATATCTGTAAGAACAAAAACCAAGAGCTAACTAATGTAAACTACATAATGATTTTGATGACCAGGTTTATCTAAAACTTAATCACCTAGAGTTATAACATCAGATAAGAGAGTGTTAATGCATATGCTTGCAGCATTCATATACTTCTGGCTGCGTAAACTGATTCATACAGAACAAAGCATGGACGTTTGCTTGAATTTGCTTACCTGTATCTGGACTTTTCTTTAGGAATAACCTCCTGGTCATCCTGGCTAGTCTTATTACTATGGGCTGTATCACTAGAGTGATGTCTGTGACCTGCGCTGTCAGCCAACCGGAATAAGCTATCCCGTATACAAGTCCTTGTTCTCATATCCAACTGCAGGTTTAACTAAGAGTATTAGTTACACCCAACATATAGGCCACCTACAATGTATCATAGGATTATGGCTTTGTCTTTTTAAAACATAACAAACTAACCAACCATTAGAGTACCTTTGCTACAACATCTTGAAGCCGATAAAGAACAGAGAATTCTGATGAATTATCAACAGCAGCAGAATCACCTGGTTCCAAAGATGAACAAGGATCAAAGGAAGGCATTGCAGTTAGCCCTTGAAGATTAGCTTTGTCGACAAGTTGGAGTGGATTATCTTGACAACAGTTCTGAGTAATGTATTGATCTGCTAGAGGAACCTGATGACGAAATTGCTGTTGCTGTCTTTGAACGGCAAGCATTGCCTGCATCTGCTGCCTGCGCCTAAGTTTTTCTAGTTTTTCCTGTGGCGTCATAGTCGAAGGTCTTGCAGAGGCTTCTGTTACCATGTTTAGGGAGATAGCAGTAGCAGGAATATAGGAAGGATGCATCAGCTGATTCTTAACATCAGGACGTTGGAACGATGAAGAATATGGATTTGTATGATTACCGAAACCAGAAGTAGCCATGTATTGGTTTGGCATGTGTGGATAGTGTGATGTCCCAGACCCTTGAAACTCACTCTGCAGATTAATAGCCATCAATGATGATCGTGACGGTGCAAACTGATTTACAAATTTTCCAGGGGAAGTCTTGGACAGTGTCCTTCGACCGTACGGATCATGAAATGCTCCAGCCTCAGAAGTCCCACACATCTCCGAAAACTTCATCATTTTAGTTTGTTGAAATTGCTGGTTCTCTTGTTGCGAGTCCAAAACTGATGGTAATGATTTTGATGGACTATTGGATACATCTTTAGAAGAAGACCATAACTCATCCGCACCGCCAAATATAGGGACATCATTGCTGCGAAATCACCACTTGTGGGGATATCGTGTTAGATAGAGAGACCCCATGTAGCTTTGAAATAAACCATTAAGAACAAGATTTTACCTGAACATTCGATCAAGATCATCAAAGCTACCAATGTTAGCCCACCCGTACTCGTCAAAGCCACCTTGCTCTTGACTCTCATCAGTGGCATCAGTGCTATGAAAAATATCAGGTCCTTTCCAAAGTTCAGACGTTTTCTCTGGTAAAACAGGGTCACAAGCTTTAACATGACTAGATTTGAAAAGAACGTACCCAAGCAAAACACTGAAACAGCACTGTTTCAAGAAAACGCACCACCTGTGTTTGAACAATATCTGGCTGGCTCAGCTAAGCGTTTGGAAAGTTCAGTGGCACTACTCGAACCTGGATCAGCTTTTCTGGCATTGTATAGCGATGAGTCAGACCATGAGCCAGAACTGCTCCCCAGTTTACTATCATGGAGGTCAGTTTTAGTCTGCTCAGCTGGCTTAACCGCCTTATTAGAACCGTCGCTGCGGATGTGGTCCTTCCTGTTAAGTTGTTCACTTCTTACTTTAAAAGGAACAATATGGTCGCCTGTCTCACTGTCATCACCCCATATCATATTACTAAGCTGAAAAAAGGAAAACAGGTTAAAACTATAAACAAAAATAAGAATCAGATTAAAGCCTATAAACATCTCGTTCTTCTCTGTTACTAAGAAAAGCAACAGAACAGTGGAATGTAATCACACCACTAAACTACTCTGCTCCACCACAAACAGCAAACTAGAGAATGATATAGAGAAGCATCAAAGAACTCGACTTTATGATTGATTCATACCCAGAATCGGTAACAACAAAAGAGGAAAACTCATAATCATCATCAATCAGCTCACGAGTGATTGATTAAAAAAAAAACTGATTGATAAAATCATATTCAGAAGTCAATACAGAGTCGTCCGATGTATAGCAAAAAAAAAAGATTGAGACTTTACTCTACCTCTTGGTCGTCGTCCAAATCAAACATGGCTCGAGAAACAGAATCGAATCAGAGAACCCAAATCACGCTCCCTGATTCCTCCACACATCGCCGACACTCTGCTATAGGAAAGTCGTAGGAGACACGTGTCAGCTAATAAAAGGGTTGTTACAAGTTAACGGGAAGTTTGTTATACGTTAACGGAAGCGGACGCGTGTCGACTAATGAAGAAGAGCGTAACAGAGTCGTTAAGAGAGGTTACGCGAGGAAGCTTATAATAGAAGATGAAGATCATTTTTTAGTTTTTCTATCAGAAAGAAATACATTTGTAATCTCTTGAAACCTTTTCTGGATTTACATAAGTTCTCGTTAAGCTTTTGAGTTGTTTCTGTGAGTATACTCTTGGCTTAAGGGGGTGATCCTTTGTTGAATAAACCTTGGATTACACGTTTCTATCATCACGATCTTACTGTAACAAAGGTATCAGACGTCAGACGAACCTCGGAATCCATGGCAGAAACAAGAGCTCAAGCTCTGCGAAGGGAGAAGGAGATCGTTCATCACGACGGCGATGAAACGATTGGAGGGAGGATTCAAGCGTTGGAAGGAGCAATTGCGGAACAACGAGTCTTCGTTGAGACGAAGATCGGAGATATTTTCGAAGCAATTCGCTTACTGCAAGTGAATCACCATCCGTCGACGAGTGGTGAGCGAGTCAACTCGGATCACTCACAACGATTTCAACCAGCGGAGGACGTTCGTTTTGATGATCAACCACGTCATCATCACCAACCGATCCACCCTACCTACAATGGTATGACAAGATTGGCGCGAGTTGATTTCCCACGATTTAATGGTGAAAATGTGAAGGGATGGTTGTTTAAGGTGGAAGAGTTCTTTGCGATTGATAATACTCCAACGGAGTTACGAGTACGTTTAGCATCGATTCACTTTGATAATCTAGCTGCTGAATGGCATCAATCAGTTGTTCAATCAGAGGTGGATGCTTACGTAGTAGAGGATTGGGAGCAATATAAACGATTGTTGAAGGAAAGGTTTGAAGAAGTACTTGACGATCCAATTGCAGAACTCAAGAAGTTGCAGGAGACTGAAGGGATTGGTCACTATCATGCTAAATTTGAGGTCATTCGTAACAGAGTGAAACTTTCTGAAGCATATTTGGTGAGTGCGTATTTAGCAGGGTTGAATACAGATACTCAGATGCATGTGAGGATGTTTCAACCTAAATCTGTACGAGAGTGTTTGATGTTGGGCAGATTATATGAAACCGCACATCCTCGTAAAGCTCAGTCTCAGAGTTGGTCTAGCGGGAAGACAACAAGCAGCACTGCTAAAGGCTTATTACCTTATCAAAAACCATCTGTATCAGTGAGTGAGAAACCGAAAGAGGTGACTAAACAATTTCAACCGTTTCTTTCTCAAGAACAGATGAGTGAGAGAAGAGCAAAAGGACTCTGTTACTATTGCGATGAAAAGTATACACCGGGTCATTATCTGAAGCATAAAAAGACTCAGTTGTATACAATGGAAGTGGATGACAAAGAGGAGTTTTTTGAAGCAGAGGAAACATCTCTAATAGAAGAGACAGAGGGTGATATTGCTCAAATCTCTGTCAGTGCAGTTGCTGGTGTTTCGGAGGATTTCAGAACCATGAAAGTTCGAGGTTGGCATGGGAAAAAGACACTCTACATCCTTATTGATTCAGGTTCCACTCATAACTTTATGGATCCTGGAATGGCGAAGAGGCTAGGCTGTCGAGTGTTACCTTCGCGCATGACTAAAGTGGCAGTAGCAGATGGTGGGAAGTTGAGTGTTGAAGGAAGAGTAGAGATGTTCCAGTGGAATTTTCAAAATTCATCTTTTACGCAAGAAGTGATGATACTTCCCCTTGGTAACTGTGATATGGTTCTTGGAGTTCAATGGTTATCTACTCTAGGACCAATTACATGGGATTTCTTGAAGTTAGAGATGCAGTTCAGGTTGAACAATAAGCGAGTTGTCTTACATGGTATTAAGGAGGGTGGGGTAACAAAAGTGGATGCAACTAGGATGGATAAGTTGCAGGAAGAACAAGCTCAGATCTCAATGATATACATTCAACAGAAGGAATGTGAGAAAGAGCCTGCACTTTATAACATCGAAGAGAAAGAAGAGGAAGTAGTCAAACCACAGTTAACAGAACTTTTGTTCAAGTACGGAGATGTGTTTGAAGAGCCGACTACTCTTCCACCTCACAGAGAGCATCATGACCACAAAATTCCTCTGTTAGAAGGTTCTAATCCAGTCAATCAACGACCCTACAGATATGCCCTATATCAGAAAAATGAGATTGATAACATGGTGAAAAATTTGTTGGAGGCGGGTACTATACAATCGAGTTCAAGTTCTTATGCATCTCCTGTGGTTCTGGTGAAGAAAAAGGATGGTTCTTGGAGACTCTGTGTTGACTACAGGAATCTTAATGGTCTGACAATCAAAGATAGATTTCCCATTCCGTTAATTGAAGACCTTATGGATGAGTTGGGCGGTTCAAAGATTTATTCAAAGATAGATCTGAGAGCTGGTTATCACCAAGTGAGGATGGCTCCGAATGATGTTCATAAGACAGCTTTCAAAACTCATAGTGGCCACTACGAATATCTGGTAATGCCATTTGGGTTAACCAATGCCCCTGCAACATTTCAAAACCTGATGAACTCGGTATTCAAGGATTATCTCAGGAAATTTGTGCTCATCTTCTTTGATGATATACTCATCTATAGTAACTCTATGGAGGATCATTTACAACACTTGGATGCCGTGTTTGCATTGATGAGGCAACATAATCTGTATGCAAAAAGAAGCAAATGTGAGTTTGCAACAGAGAGAGTGGAGTATTTGGGTCACTTCATAGAAGCAAAGGGGATTTCTACTGATCCTAATAAGGTCAAGGCAGTGAAAGAATGGCCTATTCCAGCAAACTTGAAGCAGTTACGTGGATTTCTTGGTCTTGCTGGTTATTACAGGCGCTTTGTGAAGAGTTTTGGAGGTATTGCTAGACCGCTTACAGCATTGACTAAGAAAGATTCTTTCTGCTGGTCTGAAGAAGCACAGAAGGCTTTTGCAGAATTAAAGCGAGCCTTATGCGAAGCTCCTGTATTGGCTTTACCGGACTTTGACAAACAATTTGTAGTAGAAACAGATGCTTGTGGGAATGGTATTGGTGCAGTGCTGATGCAAGATGGTCATCCCTTAGCCTACATCAGTCGCCATCTTAAAGGGAAGCAGTTACATCTATCAATCTATGAAAAGGAGCTTTTGGCAGTTGTATTCGCCGTTCAAAAGTGGCGCCATTACCTCTTACCTGCTCACTTTATCATCCGTACGGATCAGAGAAGCTTGAAATATCTCTTGGAACAGCGATTGAATACTCCTATCCAACAACAGTGGCTTCCAAAGTTGATGGAGTTTGATTATGAGATTCAGTATCGACAGGGTAAAGATAACTTAGCTGCAGATGCTTTATCAAGGGTTGAAGGTTCTGAAGTCTTGTGTATGGCTCTGTCTGTGGAGGATTGTGATTTGTTAAAGTTGATTAAAGAGAGTTATGATCAAGATCCGATCACTAAAATGATCATAGAAGAGTTGAAGTCGAAACCAGAGTCCCATAAGCATTTCTCTTGGATGCAACAGACTTTAAGAAGGAAAAGTAAACTGGTGATTCCTTCTATTCCTGAATTAAAGAACAAGATTTTGGAATGGCTTCATGGATCAGGAAGCAGTGGTCATTCGGGAAGAGATGCCACACATCAACGTGTTAAAAGTTTGTTCTATTGGAAGGGCATGAGTAAAGATATTCAAGCTTACATACGACGTTGTCATGTGTGTCAACAATGTAAACATGAGACAGTACCTTCTCCTGGATTGATTCAACCTCTGCCGATTCCTACAGCTGTTTGGACAGATATATCGATGGATTTTATCTCTGGTCTTCCTCTGTCTTTTGGGTACTCAGTAATCTTTGTGGTGGTCGATAGACTGAGTAAGGCAGCCCATTTCATTGCGCTGAAGCATCCGTATACAGCAGCTTCTGTTGCACAGGCCTTCTTGGATAACATCTATCGCTTACACGGGTTCCCTCAGACAATAGTCAGTGATCGCGACACTATCTTTCTCAGTGAGTTCTGGAAAGAATTGTTTACTCTCCACGGCGTTTCTCTCAACTATTCGTCTGCTTATCATCCTCAAAGTGACGGCCAAACTGAAGTGGTGAACAAATGTTTGGAGACATACCTCCGATGTATGACAAGTGAGAGACCACACCTATGGAGCAAATGGTTGCCTTTAGCGGAATTTTGGTATAATACAACCTTTCATTCAGCTACAAGGATCACACCGTTTGAAGCTGTCTATGGTCATCCTCCCCCCCTGCATTTACCTTACCTACCGGGTGAATCTAAGGTTGCAGTGGTGGCGAAATCTATGCAGGAGCGAGAGGACATGATCTTGATGTTACAATTTCATCTGTTGCGTGCTCAACACCGTATGCGTCAGAATGAAGATTTACATCGGACCGAACGCACATTCGAGATTGGTGATTATGTGTACGTGAAGCTCCAGCCATATAGGCAGCAATCCACAGTGATGAGATCTAATGATAAGCTTTCTCCGAAGTTCTTTGGGCCTTATGAAATCATTGACAAGTGTGGTGAGGTTGCTTACAAACTGAAGTTACCAGCTTCGTCGTTGATCCATCCTGTTTTTCACGTCTCTCAACTCAAGGTACTTGTGGGAAACGTTCCTACGGCTACACATTTACCGACTGTTTTATCTGACGTGTTGATCAAGCAACCAGAGAAGATCCTAGAGAGGAAGATGGTGAAGCGCCAGGGTAAACCTGCAACTCAAGTACTGGTTAAATGGGTAAATCAAGGCGAAGAAGAGGCTACTTGGGAATTTTTCTACGAGTTACAGAGGAGGTTTCCTGACTTTGAACCTTGTGGTCAAGGTTCTTCGAACAGGGAGGATTTGCTATAGGAAAGTCGTAGGAGACACGTGTCAGCTAATAAAAGGGTTGTTACAAGTTAACGGGAAGTTTGTTATACGTTAACGGAAGCGGACGCGTGTCGACTAATGAAGAAGAGCGTAACAGAGTCGTTAAGAGAGGTTACGCGAGGAAGCTTATAATAGAAGATGAAGATCATTTTTTAGTTTTTCTATCAGAAAGAAATACATTTGTAATCTCTTGAAACCTTTTCTGGATTTACATAAGTTCTCGTTAAGCTTTTGAGTTGTTTCTGTGAGTATACTCTTGGCTTAAGGGGGTGATCCTTTGTTGAATAAACCTTGGATTACACGTTTCTATCATCACGATCTTACTGTAACACACTCCACCACCACGAAACAGAGTTTAAGAGAATAAGATTAACAACAAGTCTCTTAACGTAATTCTCAAGGAGTTAAAAACCGATAATTAATTAAAATTAAACGGAAAAGAAAAAAAGAGGAGGAAGATTTCAAATAAAACCTTTATTAGATTCAGAAGAATACTTCTTCATTCGTCTTCAAGCCCCAATTGGATATGGAAAATGGAGTTACAGTGTGGGAGAGAGAGAGCTTTCGGGTGAAGAGTGGGCCCCGTTTCGGTATTGTCACGTGCCGAACGAGTGGCGGAGAGAGAGTTAGGCCGTCGTTTCGATGCCACGTCAGATGAGAGTGCGTATCTAAACATGTGGCTGCAGAGACAAGTCTGTTTTATTTTCGCATTTTAAAGAAACTGTTTTTTAAAGAAAACTTGTATTTTAATGTCATCGGTTTGTATTCGAAGAAACACACAAAATATATTATATTGTTGCAAATAATATATGTTTAATTTTTATAAATACTAAAAATTAAATTAATTTTCAATTATAAATGCATTACTTTTTTAATTATTTCTGATAAATTAAACACAATTATTTTTTTCGAATTTTGGAATTTATCATTTTATCTAATAAAATCAACCGTATAAAAAAGTTTAAATTTTTTTTTCTAAAATATAGATTATTTTAAAACAGATAAAATTTTTTGTTATTATTTGTATTAATATTTTCTTTCAATTAAAATATTTTAGCTTTATAACTTTTAGACAGGAAACAAGATTCAACATTTTGGTTCAGTGGGATACAAGTTTATAAAAAGGGCTTATTTGTGATATAACCAAGAAAAAAAGTTAAATTAGTTTTGTAGAAAGAGGTTAGAGAGAGATAGGAAGAGAGAAGAAGAGAGAGAGAGTGTGATTTTGATTATATAATGAATTAAGGGTTTTTGTTTAGTTATACCACCTAATTTCCCTTAAAAACCACTTATTTGGTTCCCCATTTGTTTGATATCATCCACGTTAATGTTGTTTATTTTTTCATCTAAACAAGTCAATGTGTTTTAAAAAAAGAAATCAGATACTAAGGGAAGAGTAGGAAAATATGATTTGAACAATCCATAGTAGTTTATTTTTATTTTAATTTTTTTGTAACTAATCCATAGTAGATTATCTTTTGCATGGTTGCATTTTTTATTCTTTTTATCAATAATTTATTTTATCAATCAAGTTTTGATTCACAGCAGTTATGAAAAACTGATTTGATCATGTCTGACTTATGTGGAAAAGTGGAAGAAGAGAATGTATTGTATTCTAGCTTCTTTAGCTAAATACTATAATTGTTGATTACAGTCTTTACCAATATCTACAAAATTATTTAATAGTAGACAGAAACCACAAAATTTATGAAAAACCCTGTTTACTTGTCGATTTTTTTTAGAGCAATTTGCATACAAAATAGAGAAAGATTAAGTAATTTGCGGGAATGGAAAAACAGTGAAAACAGGAAAGAGAAAGGAGATAAAATGACATATTTAGCCCTATGAATTTCTGAAAGAAAGAGAAACAACAATTTCTTTTTCGTCTACTTATCCCTTTAATCAACTTCATCCATGGAGAGAGAGAAACAGACGACAGAGAGATAAAAAAAACAAGCTTTAGTCAACATACATCCAATTAGAAGATTCGTTTGGAGCTCCGATTCACGCCAAGAGATAAAGCTGCGATTCATGGTTGAGCGGCAATGAACGGAGAATAGGATTTGGCGCAGCGGCGGCGCACCACCAGGATCAGCTCTTTGATAATCTTCTTGACATGTCTTCCTCCCATGGCAGATGGCTCTTATCCACTGGTCTCCCAGACTCCCACACTTTCAGCCGTCCCCAAATGTAAAGTCTTGAACTTTCATTCATTTTGTAATTAGATGTATTAGTCCATGAGGTTTCTAGATCTCTTAGATGGACAGTCTTGATCTGGTGTTTTGATTGATCAGCCACGTTTTGTGTATTTACTTATTCAACTTTTGAACCTAATGGTGTGAGTTATTACACACAGGATTACGGTGGTAGTCAATGCGGTGGTCTTGTTCCAAAAAAAAACAAATTGATGCGGTGGTCAAGTGATAAGAGGATATTAGAATGCTCGAGAGAGGGTTAAATGGAGGAAATGAGATAGCTAGATACGTTTGGTATCAAATTTTTCTTTCAAAAGTGAATTTTTTAATCAGTTGTTGTATACAGTGTTAGCTAGCTTCTTTCTGGATTTACTTTCATAGCTTCTGCTGCAGGCTTATGGTGTTGTTTGGTGACATGTCAAGAAGAGAAAGTCGTTGTGTACTTCGTGATACTTTTCTATTAGCAAAGCTCTCTTGTATTTTTATTTGGTATTTTTCCTTAGTTGTGTTTGTGTATTAGATGGCTAACGAATATGTTGATAGTCTATTAAATTAATTTAGACGGATAACAAATAGAGTTTCAAAAAAAAAGAAAAGAGTTTCAAAAAAAAAAAGACGGATAACAAATATGTTTCGAGCTATTAAATTAATTTAGCGGCTAATAAATATATGTTTTGTATTTATTTTCTTTGATTTTATTTTGACTTTATTTTAGCGGCTAATAAATATTAAATCTTATATTTGATATGTAAATTAGTACGGTTAAAATATGATTTTTTATATTTCCATAAATTAGTATGGCTATATTCTAATTTATCCGTATATTTTGCACATTAACTAATGTTTCGAGTTAAAATTACCGGCTATTGAATCTGTTAATGATTATGTTAATTAGTGAATGGATAATATTTAAAATATAGTTATGTATGATTGAACCAGTGACTAACTGAATTATCAATTATATAAAATATATGAAGTATAGATTGTTGGATGTAAATAGAATGGTTATACTCCGATTTGTTGGCTAACAAACCAATTAACCATTTATTTTGAATGGTTGTTGGTTATTTAAATTAATGGTCGACTAACATAAATAATTATACGGTCATTTTTATTGTTAGTTGGATTTTTCAATCATTAGTCGGTTATCATTATAGATATAGACCTGAAAATTAGTCTTGTATCCAATAAACTAAATAATGCTTACTAATTATCCGGATACTATTATTGTTAGTTGTGTTTTCAGAGAATAGCATGTTATTATTATAGCAAAAAAAAATAAGTAAAATCTATTAGCTGGTCATTTCACATAATTACATCACTACATAAAACTTGTTATTTTTCAAATTTCATCATTAAACTCTAAACACACCAAATTTTACATTAAACTCGAACACATAAAAGTGGATTGCTTGGAGAGTCCATACTTTTTGCATACATTTTCCATAATAATCCAACCACGAACTGTTGTTCTAATCACATGGTCAGGTTCAGTACCAGCCCCATCAATAATATATGGTTCACTATCCTACAACAAAAAAAACTTCACGCACTATCAACTGATCTCCAAAATAAGTAAGCTCATGATAAGGTAGCCAGGCTAAAACAGTTGAAAATAAACATGAAAAGAGGGATAAAGCAAATAAGCAATGGTGTGTATTCTGCAGATAGCACGTACTAATACTTGATAGTACTGCAACCCTTGGTGATTTGGTGTCCCATCTCATCAAAGATCCAATCTACCTTGTCCGATTCTTTCTTATTCTTCTGGTCTGAAAATTGAAAAATAATTAAATTCAAAGACTTAGAGATCATCGGAAAGGATGAAACTTTAAAGAGCAAAGTAAAAAACTAGAGGAAGCAACATAATATATGGAACGCGATGAGACTTACGAGTGGACAACGAAACATGAGTCACTATAAAAGAGGAAACACAGACAGAGGATCAGAAAAACGGAAGCATAATGGACTTCCTCGGTAACGCCAGCTCCCGAAAAAATGTTACGGAGAAACCGAAGAGTTTGAGGGAGAGAGTGGGTTGGTATTTTCGAGACTCTTATCTCTTGCTTGTAAGAATGAATAAAGTTTTTTTCATTTCGCATGTTTTAGACGAAAAATTAATATGAAATTAGAGTTTATAAATAAAAAATAGGCTTTGGTATAGGATGGTAGGGGTATGGGTGACATTAAGAAAAAACACGTCACCCCCTAAAATCGAAAGTACATCTCCGCAAATTATAGTGTTATGTTTGTATATGCACTGCAATTTCTGTTTTTTTTATCATGTTCATCAAATCAGAGCAATCAATCTTGATTTGTATAAACAATATTTGAGTTTTTCGTGAAAATACCATTGCCCAAGATGCCAACCACAGTTAAATTAAAAGTAGAGTGGTCTGAATTAAAATAATTATTTAATGTTATTTCAAAAATTAATTTTTAACAGAATCTAATGTTTTGAATTTGTTATTTGATTCCCTTCCTTCTCTTCTGGAGTAAATCTATAGTAGTTTCTACATCCTCGGGATAGAAACAACAAAATCCCAAATCGAAGAAAAACACTAAATCAAAGAAATCATCATACTTTGCTACAAACCTGGCAGGAGGAGGAGCATCAGTGACTAAACTCATATCACTTTCACTTCGGTTATGCTCATCCTGGGGAGCACCACTTTCAATCAACAAAACGTTAGCATCAAGGAAACCCCAAATCAACAAAACCTCCAAATCAACAAAACCATCGATCATGTCTGATTTATGTGGAAGAAGAAAATTCATTATACTCTAACTTCTTTAGCTAAATACTATATTTGTTGATTACAATTTTTTATTGACAAAACTAACCACTAATATACAAAGAAAACAAGATTTATGGAAAAGACCAGTTAATCTATCAATTTTTATCATGTTTATCAAATTAGAGCAATCAATCTTGATTTGTATAACCAGTGCTTGAATCTTTTGTGAAAATACTGTTGCCCAAAATGCGAACCATAGTTAAATTAAGAGTGAGGTGGTTTGTATTAAAATGATAAATTTAATATTATTCAGAATTTAATTTTTAATCCAATGTTTTGAATTTGTTATTTGATAAATAATTTAATTTTTTCCCTTATTTAAAAAAGTTGTAAATTTTAACATTTTAGTTATTTTAATCTAGTTTTAGTAAATTTCTTTTTTTAAAAAAAAAAATCTTAAATATTATAGTTTTAAATGAGTTTCTAAGATAATTTAACAAAAATCATTCTAAGTACCCAGTTAAATTAAAGTTATCTAAAACTTAAAAATAAAAGGCTTCAAATTATAAGTTTGATATAACCCTTAGATGCATTTCTTTTTTTTTTTTTGGCAACCATATTCTTTTTGTCATCATAAATAATTTTTTGGCAACCATATACAAACGAAAATTAATTTAATTAGTCAAAAAGAAGAAAAAATAATGTATATTTCACAATTTTAATTTTCAGTCACTTAAGTTTAATGTTCTAAATGCATCATTTTCTAGTCACTTTGGATGAAACAAAACTAATTTGTGTTTAGAAAATGACATACTCTCTTTGTTTCATATTGTAAGTAGTTTTCATTTTTTAAGGAAATGTTAACATTTATTGAGTATAATATGACTAATCAAATTGTGTTAAAAAAGTATGACCAATCAAATTAAATATATTTATTTATGATTGGTTAAATTATATATAATCTATATATAAATAATATTTTTTAAAAATAATAACCTTTTAAAATTTTGTGATTTTATGTAAAACTACCTATATTATGAAACATAGGCAGTATGAATTTAGGTAAAACAAATTTTTATTTAGTTCGAGTGTGCTAAATTTGTTAGTAAAAAAGTGTGACAAAAATGGGAACTGTTTAGGATCTATAAGCGTAATTATCTCGACATATGAGCTATTGGTCGATGGTCAATAAAATCGAGGCAAAAGCGCGCGTGGAGGCATTACGTTACATGCAGAAAGGCCACGTAATAATGAGACTAAGTTTTTTTCACATAGCAGCGAGAGAAGAACAGAGAAAAAAGACAAGAGATGACGCCAGAGAGCTTGATAGCGTCGGCGTCGATCAACATAGGACTCGCCATCCTCGCACTCTGGCTCTTCTCCGTGCTGAAGAAGCAGCCACGCAACGCCGTCATCTACTACGCTCGCCTCCTCTCCGATCGCCACCGCGCTGATCTTCCTCTCCACTCCTCCTTCTCCCTCCCTCGCTTCCTTCCTTCCGTAGCCTGGATCCCACGAGCCTTTCGTGTCCCCGAGGACGACATCCTCCGTCGCCATGGCCTCGACGCTCTCGTCCTCATGAGGCTCTTCAAATTCGGGTAAGGATTCGGTTTCAATGAAAACATTGAGGACCCTCATGTAGTCAACATGTTCTTGTCTTGAAATGTTTGCAGAATCAGATTCTTCATGTTGTGTTCGTTACTTGGAGTAGCACTGCTTCTTCCTGTGAATTATTACAGTGAGTCAGATTTGCCTACGAGAAAGGAGTATTCGATGGATGCTTTCACAATATCGAATATCACACGAGGTTCTAACAAGTAAGCCTTGATGTCCTTTTCTTGCATAATCTAAGACTTGTTTTCTTAATATCTCTCATTTGTCTCAAAACTATCCTAGGTTGTGGGTGCATTTCTCATGCTTGTGGTTCATATCATTCTATGCATTGTTTTTGTTGTATAAGGTAAGCTTTAACTCTTGTCTATCTATTATGGCATCATTCGACAATCTTGTTCTTTTAGTAGAATATATATATGTTATTTACATGGATCTTACTATCTAGGAATACAAAGAGATTCTTGTGAAAAGGCTTCAACAAATGAGAGAACTCAGTTATCGTGCTGACCAGTTCTCTGTTCTTGTCCGGGAAGTTCCAGTCTGCCCTGAGCATAACACTCGTAGCTGCGGTGTTGACCACTTCTTCTCTAAACATCATCCTTTCAGTTATCATTCGCATCAGATGTTGTATGATGGGAGAGATATTGATTACCTTTTGGTATGGTTTGACACTATTGGTATCATCTTTTCATATTGTTACACCAGAATGTTTTTTTTTTTAAATGAAGACTTCTCTCCATTGTCAAGTTTTTTTAGCAGCTTTTCTCCTCTGAAAATGATGGTATGATCATATATTTAGGGGAAACAAAAGAAGCTTAAGAAAGAGCTAGAAGAAAAGAAAGACACTGTAGACAATAAGCGGAGATCCACTTCTGAAGAAAAGTTTCGAGAAATTACCCATAAGGTTTCCCACCTTCAAAGTGAAACTATGCTCAGAGAGAAGGTACTTTCTTGAGGTCAGAGTTTATGATTGACAAAGTTATATTTATAATGGCTTGTGCTCAGAACTAGACAACTGTGACCCTAGATTTATAATAGTGGCTTGCATGAATCTTGAAGAGTATTTATGTGACTCTTTTTTTTTTTTGAAACACATCTAAAAGTTCTAAATGAAATTTCAAAACAAAACTATAGCAAGAGACTGCATGGCAGCTAGACCGAAACAGAGTAGTGTGTTGAATTTGGCATACAACATGTTAATATATTTGTATATTTCAACTGAACTGTATTTTTATTTTTATGTCCATGAAGGAGTTGCCTGTTGCGTTTGTCACCTTCAAATCACGAAGAAGTGCTGCACTGGTAGCTCAAACACAGCAGCACTCAAATCCTCTAGAACTGATCACTGAAATGGCTCCTGAACCAAGAGATGTGTCATGGAGAAATCTTGCTATCCCTCAAAAGATATTACCTCTCAACAAGATCGGAGTCATCCTTGCAGCAGCAGCTCTCACAATTTTCTTTGCTATTCCAGTCACAGCTGTCCAGGGAATAGCAAAGTATGAGAAGCTTAAGAAATGGTTTCCTCCAGCCATGGCTGTTGAATTCATGTAAGGTTTCTCTTCTCCTTCGCTGTTATTGTTCTTGTTTCTTGGATTTAAAATATACTAGTAACGTAAGTTTGTTATTTGGAACAGACCAGGGCTCAGCTCGGTTGTGACAGGGTACCTCCCAAGCGCAATACTCAAAGGTTTCATGTACATTGTCCCCTACGCTATGCTTGGAATGGCTTATCTTGGCGGTTCTATCTCCAAGAGCAAAGAGGAGATAAAAGCTTGCAATATGGTGTTCTATTTTCTAATGGGGAATGTTCTCTTCTTGAGTCTCATCTCTGGTTCATTGCTAGATGAAATTGGTGAATATTTCACTCATCCTAGAGACATTCCTAGTCACCTTGCTGCTGCTGTTTCAGCCCAGGTAAAGCCTATACGTGCACTACAAGAATATTACTTAACTTTTATAACTTTATTTTTCTTGTTTCTTACTTGCTTTTATATTACAGGGAGAGTTTTTTATGACATACATCTTAACAGACGGGCTGTCTGGATTCTCTTTGGAGATTCTTCAACTGGGACTGATAACATTTGATATCATAAGATCATGCACATATGGAAGAGCAAAAGAGAACAACACTTATCTCTTTTCATTTCCATATTTTAGGGTGATCCCCACAGTGTCCTTGTCAATAATGATAGGTATGATATATGCTGTGGTCGCACCATTGATGCTCCCTTTCCTTGTTGGCTATTTTTGCCTTGGATACATTGTCTACTTCAACCAGGTCTAGCTTTTCTAAAACCCTTTTAAGATCTTATTAGCTTGGCACTATATAACTCGGTTTTGGATTCCCTCAGATGGAAGATGTGTACGAGATGACATATGATACTTGTGGTCGATTCTGGCCAATCATACATCACTATATCTTTGTCTCAATCATACTTATGCAAGTCACCATGGTGGGTCTCTTTGGGCTTAAGTCAAAGCCATCTGCAGCAATAGCTACTGTACCTCTCATACTGATCACTATAGCTTACAACGAGTACTGCAAGATCCGCTTCCTCCCATCATTCAAAAATTTCCCGATACAGGTATTTAAATGATGCAATGTGGATAAGCATACTGGTTACTAAATATAGAAAGAATCTACGTTGTTTCTTGGTGCAGACGGCAGTTGAAATAGACGAATTAGATGAAAAGAACGGAGAGATTGAAGCACATTATGTTGATGCTGCAACTGCGTATAGTCGGCATCAACCTTGCTTAGAGCGTGTAAGCTTAGCGGAATCACCAACGAACTTGAACCAACCGTTGCTTGGGACAGGCTACATTTGAGGCAAAAATGTGATGAGCTGGTCTGAAACTTTTGTCTTCTTAGTATTATAAATAGATCATGGGTGGGATGTGGGATTTTTAAGCTTCTCCACGTACGTCCTCATGTGTTGCCACTTTGGATATAGTGGTTACAAGTACATAGAACAGTGAAGGCGGTCTATATAAATGCCCAAACGTAGTAAACTATACACTATGCTTATAAAAGATAGCATGAGAATGATGAATGTTGTTTTTTGTGAGTGGTTTAGAATGAAGACGTGTAAAGATGATCCAAAGACAAGCAAATCTTGGGGTTATTATTGTCAGATGAATAAACAGAAACGTACATGTTTATCAATAGAGGGGATATATTTTGGTTTATTAGTATATCTTCCTCCAAATCCAACGTTTATCATCATCTATGAATTGGGCATGGAGTTTGCTACAGACATCTTTATGTATTTTCTTCAATTCGAGGATAGACTTCTTTTGTTCATCACATTTCCTCCATATCCATTCACTTTTTTTGTCTAGACGCCTCTTTTGTTCCTCGTAGCCATTACCAATCATTGTCTCTCTCTCTCTGTCTTTTTCAAGCTTTTTAATTGCCTTTGTCAGAATCTGTTGGAAAAACAAAGATCATTTCGCTGGTTTATTTTAAAAATTTTAAGTAGGTAGAGAGTAAAAATGGGGGACAGGGTCTTGATACATTACTTTTATAGAAATTGTCAAACTGTCCTGAGTTGTTGGGTTCTCAACAAGTTCACCACTGGCAGTAACTTTACCCCTCAGTTTCACTGTGTCTTTAAATCTCCTCAGCAGAGCATGTACTCCTTTGCTGCTGCTACTTTTTGGAATTTTGCTTTGATTGTAACTGAACTTATTGATCTGTAAAATGGTAAGAGTAAATTATAAAGGCTAATTTTGTGATATAAACGAAGACTATTATTAAAGTAGCAGTTGAATCACCTCCCAGTATCTTTTTTGAACCAGGTCATTGTTTTCCAGATGTTGTGTTTCTCTTATTCGCGGCAATATCCTCTTTCCTTGGTCCAAACTTTTACAACCATGCAGCAAGAATTGCTTGCACTAAACCGGCACCCAAACACATGAAATACATATATGAGAAACACCCTCAAATGGAACTCTAACAATATTATAATAAAAATTAGCACACAAACAGTTAAAACCAATATTTATTAAAATTAAAACTTAATTTGTTCTATAATATTTGAGCTTAGAATTTAGTGGTTAAAGTTTAGGGTTTAATATTTAGGAGAGTGGGTGGGATTAAGGTTTAAAAGCTAGAGCAGTTTCTTTTTGTAAAATGAGTGCTATTTTAGATTTATTTTAGTGATATTTTTATGATAAATTCTAAAAAAATGTGTGTTATTTTGAAGACTTCACCAATATATATTATATTATTTCCGTGCTTGAGAGAAGAAGAGTAGGAAGCTGGCTGATTCTTCTCTTTTTCTTTATTCCTAGTAATCTGGTTATACAATAATAAAATAAAAATGATACTGATTGGTTGTAAGGACTTACGTAATCAGGTTTTTCTGTTCTTCGTTGCGTTGCCTCTGCTTTATTCAGTTTTTCAAGATCATTCTGCAGTTGCTCTCGCAGATCTTGGTAGTATCCGATACAGTAAACAGCTTGCCAACTGCGATAACTAGAATGGTTTCCTTTTATGTAGAAACTATGCCAGTTTAACTGGCTCAAGAAAAAAAAAATCATTATCTTGTTGTATAACTCATCTTTTGAGCTTAGTAAAAACAGTACAAATAATCATAATCTGTTATATTTGTAGATGCTTACTCGGGTTTCTTTGTAATTCTTGTAGGTGTGTTGATAATCTCTCTCGAGCTTTTTCATTCGCTTCTCGGCTTCGGAAAATGACAAATGCACAACCGGGTCTGATGCATTATAGTTGCCTCCAGTGCCAGTAGAGTTGGCTATAGTGTTGGTATTGTTGAGCAGAGTGGAAGCTTCCATGTCACTGAATTTAAGAATTTTCCAAGATTTCTCTAAGTATATCTTACGAAAGCATTGCTCTGTCTATGTTCTTATATGTAGAGAAAAATATAATAGCTTGAATGAAGCAACCTATCACAAATGATTATCCAAACTCGTGCACCCCACGGCAAGGAAGTCAATGCCTCTCCCCTGAAGAAACCTTGTACATATTTTTTTGTCTAATAATATTTTAGACACCGTGTCCTTAGTTTTTAAACAAAAAATTATTGGAAATAATTATCTCCTTGTCCCTTGACTTTGAGGCATAATATACAGAAATGTTTAGCATGATATTGAATTTCAGTATGATGATTATAAGAGAGACGTAGTCATAGTTTGACCAAATTCAAAAAGAAATGTTTGGCATGATATTGAATATCATGATATTGAATATCAATGCGATGATGATATGAGCGATGCAATGAAAAAATGTTGAAAATTATTGGAGACTGATTTGCTTGCTTAGATTAGTGGGGAAATATTGTCAAATGCATCTGATGAAATAGAGGTGCATCATAAAATGAATAATAGCTATGATTTACAACATGATAGCTTTCTATTTTATTCCTCGGAGGGATCTTAGCATGTCATTTGACGTCTGAACTGATAGAAATATATCTCTGAGGTTACCCCTTTGGACAGCCTTTACTTTGTTAGTTTTGTGCCTCGACCTGAAATATCTCTCCAAACTGAGTATGTATTCTGTGCATCCTGTTTCTCACCTATACATTCGTATTTGTCTTGTAGATGCCTCATCTTTTCTCAACTATGAACTCATATGTCTCCTCTCTCTGTTTCTCAAAAGCTCTCCATTTCATGCCCTCCTTATGATTGGGTTAAGCTAACTATTAATGTTTCTGAAATCAACTGTTTCCAAAACAAAACCATAGCAAGAGACTGCATGGCAGCTCGACCAAAACAGAGTAGTGTCTTAAATTTTGCATACAACATGTTATGATATTTGTATATTTCTACAGTATTTTTCTTTTTATTTCCATGAAGGAGTTACCTGTTGCGTTTGTCACCTTCAAATCACGAAGAAGTACTGCTCTGGTAGCTCAAACACAGCAGCACACAAATCCTCTAGAACTGATCACTGAAATGGCTCCTGAACCAAGAGATGTGTCATGGAGAAATCTTGCTATCCCTCAGAAGATATTACCTCTCAACAAGATTGGAGTCATCCTTGCAGCAGCAGCACTTACAATTTTCTTTGCTATTCCAGTCACAGCTGTCCAGGGAATAGCAAAGTACGAGAAGCTTAAGAAATGGTTTCCTCCAGCCATGGCTGTTGAATTCATGTAAGGTTTCTCTTCTCCTTCACTTTTACAATTGTTCTTGTTTCTTGATTTAAAATACACTAACAAGGTAGGTTTATTATTTGGAACAGACCAGGGCTCAGCTCGGTTGTGACAGGGTACCTCCCAAGCGCAATACTCAAAGGTTTCATGTACGTTGTCCCCTATCCTATGCTTGGAATGGCTTATCTTGGCGGTTCTATCTCCAAGAGCAGAGAGGAGATCAAAGCTTGCAATATGGTCTTTTTATTTTCTCATGGGGAATGTTTTCTTCTTGAGTCTCATCTCTGGTTCATTGCTAGATGAAATTGGTGAATATTTCACTCATCCTAGAGAAATTCCTAGTCACCTTGCTGCTGCTGTTTCAGCCCAGGTAAAGCCTATACGTGCTTTACAAGAATACTACTTACTTTTATAACTTCTTTTTCTTGTTTTCTTACTTGCTTTTATATCACAGGGAGAGTTTTTTATGACATACATCTTAACAGATGGGCTGTCTGGATTCTCTTTGGAGATTCTTCAGCTGGGGCTAATAACATTTGATATCATAAGATCATGCACTTATGGAAGAGCAAAAGAGAACAACACTTGTCTCTTTTCATTTCCATATTTTAGGGTTATTCCCACAGTGTCCTTATCGATAATGATCGGTATGATATATGCTGTGGTAGCACCATTGATGCTCCCTTTCCTAGTTGGCTATTTTTGCCTTGGATACATTGTCTACTTCAACCAGGTCTACCATTTCTAAAACCCTTTTAATTAAGATCTTATTAGCTTGTCATTATATAACTCTGTTTTGGATTTCCTCAGATGGTAGATGTGTACGAGATGACATATGATACTTGTGGTAGATTCTGGCCAATCATTCATCACTATATCTTTGTATCAATTATACTTATGCAAGTCACCATGGTGGGTCTCTTTGGGCTTAAGTCAAAGCCATCTGCAGCAATTGCAACTGTACCTCTCATACTGATCACTATAGCTTACAACGAGTACTGCAAGATTCGCTTCCTCCCGTCATTCAAAAATTTCCCAATACTGGGATTTAAATGATACAGTATGGATATGTATACTGGTTACTAAATATAGAAAGAATCTAAGTTGTTTCTTGGTGCAGACGGCAGTTGAAATAGACGAATTAGATGAAAAGAACGGAGAGATTGAAGCACATTATGTCGATGCTGCAACCGCGTATAGTCGGAATCAACCTTGCTTAGAGCGTGTATGCTTAGCGGAATCACCAACGAACTTGAACCAACCGTTGCTTGGGACAGGCTCAATTTGAGGTGAAAAGGTGATGAACTGGTTTGAAACTTTCTCCTTACCATTATAAATGGATCATGGGTGGGATGTTGTGGAATTTTTAAGCTTCTCCACGTGCGTCCTCATGTGTTGCCACTTTGGATATAATGGTTACAAGTACAAAGAAAGTGAAGGCCGTCTATAGAAATGGCCAAACACAGTAAATACTATACAGTATGCTTAGAAAAGTCGAGATAGGCTGAGAATGATGCTGAATGTTATTTTTGTGAGTGGTTTAGAATGGAGACTTGCAAAGATTATCCAAACACAAGCAAACTTTTATTACTGTCAGATGAATAAACAGAAAACATACATGTTTATCAAAAGAGAGGAGCTATGTATATATTATCTTCCTCCAAATCTGACGTTTATCATCATCATCAATGAATTGGGCATAAAGTTTACTACAAAGATCTTCATGTATTTTCTTCAACTCGAGGATAGACTTCTTTTGTTCATAACATTTCCTCCCTATCCATTCACTTTTTTGGTCTAGATGCCTATTCTTTTCCTCGTAGACATTACTAATCATCGTCTCTCTCTCTCTGTCTTTTACAAGCTTTTTAATTGCCTTTGTCAGAATCTGTTGGAAAAACAAAGACCATTTCGCTGATTAATTAAAAATTTAAAGTAGGTAGAGAGTAAAAATGGGGAACAGGGTCTTGATTTTGATTACTTTTATAGAAATTGTCAAACTGTCCTGAGTTGTTGGGTTCTCAACAAGTTCACCATGGTCAGTAACTTTACCCCTCAGTTTCACTGTGTCTTTAAATTTCCTCAGCAGAGCATGTCCTCCTTTGCTGCTGCTACCTTTTGGAATTTTGCTTTGATTGTAACTGAACTTATTGATCTGTAAAATGGTAAGGTAAGTATAAGCTAATCTTGTGATATAAATGGAAACTATTATTAAAGTTGCAGTTGAATCACCTCCCAGTATCTTTCTTGAACCAGGTCATTGTTTTCCAGATGTTGTTGTTGTGTTTCTCTTATCCGGGGCAGTATCCTCTTTCCTTGGGCCAAACTTTTACAACCATGCAGCAAGAATTGCTTGCACTAAACCGGCAGCCAAACACATGAAATATATATGAGAGACAACCTCAAATAGCACTCTAACAATATATTATAATAAAAATTAGCACACAAAAAGTTAAAAACAATATTTATTAAAAATTATAATTTTGTTCTATAATAGTTGAGTTTAGAATTTATTGGTTAAAGTTTAGGGTTTAGTATTTAGGAGAGTGGGTGGGATTAGGGTTTAAAAGCTAAATCAGTTTTTTTTTTTGTAAAATAATGCTATTTAAAGATTTATTTTAGTGATATTTTTATGATAAATTCTAAAAATGTGTTATTTTGAAGATTTCACCAATATATATTAGATTATTTCCATACTCGACAGAAGAAAAGTAGGAAAAAATGGTAAACCACTCCTCGACGAAAGAATGTTAAATCACCGATGGCCACATGTTAGGAATATCTGAGTGTAGTCGGATTCGAACTCAGGTTGCTTAGCAACGCTGGAACGCCATGCTACCACCTGACCACTAACACGTGATTGAGAAGAGTAGGAAGCTGGCTGATTCTTCTCTTTTTCTTTATTCCTGGTAATCTTGTTATACAACAATAAAACAAAAATGATACTGATTGGTTGTAAGGACTTACGTAAGGACTTTAACTCAGTATATCCTTATTAGCCAAAAGTTATTTTCTTTATCCTTGTCAATTTTTCAGTACCCCTCTTCTTTATTGATTCCATCGTTGCCCTTTGTTTTCTTATTTTTTTTTATATTTATTTCATTTTCTTGTGGGTTCCACTTATTTTATTTCTTTCTCTTTCATGCGGACAACAAATTATAGGTGGGTCTCCTTATCATTATTTCTTTTTGTTTTTTTTTTCTTTTATGTAACCAATTTTTTTCTTCCAACCATTTATTTTTCCACATCATATTATTTTTCCTACAATTTTATTTCTATTTAAAAAAATACATATAATTTTAATTTCATCTTAAATTTTCTATTTATATTCAATAATATTTATAAACAATAAAATAGTAGAATAAATGATTTTGTTGTTTTCAATCATCAATTTAGTTTAAACAAATAAATCTAATAAATAATTTCCATAATTTTAAAAAAATTTATTATTATCACTGATTAAAATAAAATATTAAAATTTGAAATAATATCTTAAATTTATTTTCTATTTATATTTACCACTGAATTACTAATTTTATAAAATAATATATATAGCTTCATATAAATTCTAATATAATATATCATATTTAAAATGTAGGGGATTGATTGTGGGTGTGGATGTGGATGCTCTAAAAAACCAAAATTTAGCTCTAAGCCATATATGTCAACCAATCAAGCTTTTCTTTCCTTAGAAAACCTACAACAAAAAAATCTCTAGAAAATTAAAAAATGGTTGTAGAAAGTTTTATTTCCAGAGCAAAAAATAAGTGTTTTAGAAAGCTACAACAATAAAAGCTACAGAAAATAAATCTACAGATAAAATTCTACAGCCAAAAATATAAAGTTACATCCCTTTCCAATCACCCCCGTAGTATTTTTTATTTTGTTACTGAATTTATTTTTCTAGATTTACTGATACTACTGACATAACTTCTATTTTATTAAGACAACACAATATTATTAAAACAATTTATATTAACAAGATAATTAGATATTTGAGACAATGAGACAACTATTACGATTATATATTAACAATATTTTTAAACAATGAAATAAAATAAGATGTCGTTCAAGCCATGGAAAACATATCTTCTCAACTTCTTTATAATAAATAAAATTTATGCGCAGTATTGGGATAACTAGTATTAAAAAGAGAAACAATATGTCTCCTTTTTGTATATTACTATGCGTTATAGTACTATAGTATATTTTAATTTAAAAATATTTACGATTTAAAATATTAGATATCATAAAAAAATAGATAGCATGGCTTATCATGGGACAATATATCATTTTCCTCGTATGTTTGATTGAGTTATACCATATGTTTGATTGAGTTATACCAGAAGAAGTTATAACAATGAAAATACTTCCTCAAGATTATGAATTTAATAAAGGAACTGCAACAAATAATTTTTTCATTAGTTGGAAAATCTTGTGGAATAGAAAAAAGCAGAGAGAGAAAGAGCTAAAAGCACATATAGAGATACACGAATCTAAGATGGAAGCAAAGTTTAGTTTCTTTCCAATGGTATTGTATTCGAACAAGTCATCATATATCTAGAATGATGAAGAGGTTTTTATTTATCTACTGCAAGTTAATCACGAGAAGTGTAGAAGTGTTCTATATGTGAAGTTCAACAATGTACAAATACAACTTTCAAAAGAGGAATGAAAATATTTCTCCAGATTTTGATGTCAAGATAGGAAAACTGCAATAAACAAGATTTCTATCAGCAAGGGAATCTCGTAAAAAAAAAGCAGAGGGATAGTCAGAGTCATAGGCAGAGCCAGAGGAGGAGATATGACATCATATTTTAAATGTGGAAGTGCCTAGGGTTCAGGTGTTTGATTACTGAAATTTGTTTTATGATGTGTTATTCGAACTACTGAACTACTATGATTACTGGTATTATTATGTGTTATTCGGACTATTAGGATTACTGGTATTATTATGTGTTATTCGAACTACATATATATTAGTGGAAGTATTTATGTTTAGCATATAGAACCAATATATTTTCATGATTATTATGAATTCTTAGACTATTTATTTAATAAATATGTATACTAAAACTATTTTCATGATTATTTTCAAGAGTTTAAGAAAAATCTATTCAGTTTCCTAAAAAACTTCCTTAACTTTCATTGCTAGTGGTGAATGGTTAGACTATAGTAAGGAGAACCAAACAAAATATATATTCGTGGTAAATTTCTACTGAAAATGTCTTCTTTAAAGATAATCATAGTGGAAAAACATTGGTTTTACTACAAAAGATTTTCATTTGACATGGTTTTACTTAAAAAACTTGTAAATTTGCCAAAGTATTACTATGTGTAAGTTAGTATTACTATCACCTCGAAGATTACCAATAATTACTAAGTATAAATAGAATAATATACATATGAGTACTTTTAAAATTATTATTTAAATTATTTGTAAACGATGGTAGTGATATATTACCTCAACTTAATATTTACTGACAAACAATTTAATATGAGCATTAATATTTTTTTTTTTGCTTTTTTCATGGTTAGTATGTTAATGGTAAGACTATAACGAGGAGAAACAAACAAAATATGTATATTATTTATTTTTTATTTTGAAAAAAACAAAATATGTATTTTTGAAAAATAGTTTATGTAATTGTCTTTTGTAGTGACAGGCAACGATTGTGTAAAAATATTGGCTTAACTACAAGAACTTGCTTTATTATTGTTTAATCTCACAGTGTTTAACATTTATTATCCATTTTGATATTTTATAATAATTATATTTTTTAAAGTATACTTAGTGTGCAAAGAGAAATTCTCTTAGATAGCCCCTTTTAGTTTATTTTCACAAAATAGCACCTAAAAAAGAAAATGACCAAAAAGTTTTTTTAAAGGGTAAAATCTGCATTTATACTCTTGGGTTCACTAATCTAGACTTATGGTTAGAGTTAAGGGGTAGGTTCTGGGGATAGGGTTTCAAATTTCAAAAAAAATATATTTAAAATTTCAAAATAAAATGGGACATTTTGGTCATTTTAATTTTTAAATGATATTTTTGTGACAAAAACTTAAAAATGGCTATTTGAGAGAATTGCCCCTTAGTAAATCCAGTTATTCAACTTTACCAAATTTTAACATTTAGGAAAAAAACAACTCTACCAATTTTTAAACATCCAAAATACTTAAATAACTTCAGGAGAACGAGGAGGTTTAATATGACCTGGAGGCTAGAACCGAGGATCCTCATGCTTGATTTTGCTGACTCTGCTTGCGCCTCTTTTATCTTTCATTATCCAGATTGTGATCTTTGCTGAGCTTGTAAAAGAAGTAATGGCTTTTCTTTTAGGTCTTCGTGCGGGTCTCCCTCATTGAGGTTATCGTACTTCCTTCTCCTTGGGGTTTTGATGCTGTAGCTTCTCGCCTTGTCTCGGGGTTGTACCAGAGTCGATCTCTTGGACATGTTGTCGTGTCGTTTGCGATGAACGTCAGTGTTCTTGCTGGATAAAGAAGGTGAAAACCTTAGTTGAATTCTGCCATTGATTCTTGGTCACTCTCAACTGTGCGTCACATTGCTATCTGCTCCTGGAGGTTGCGCGGGATTTTATCTAGGAACCCGGAGGTTGGATGGACTCTCGTCTAGGAACTCGGAGGCTGTATAGACCTTCATCCTGGGACCCGTAGGTTATAAGGACTGCCATCCAGAAATCCGAAGGTTGTATGGACCTTTAAGGAGACCTTCTTGTTTATCTTGTTGACTCGAAGTCGCCTTCGTCGGGTAGGACTCTCATTGAGTGCTAGGTAGGCTTTTTGGAGCAGAGTCTTCCCTTATCAAAACCTGGGAGCATTTTCCAATGCGTCGTCCAGCTTCCCTTGGAAATGCTTAAAGACGGAACCAGATATGTTAGGTCCGTGAACCTAGAGTATAAGGATGTATCACATTCCACCATTCGTAGATAGGTTACTCGTAAATTTTTCCTAGGAGATAGCAGGTCTCTCTTCTGGACTCGAAATTTCAATAGCTGGATTATGGGATCGAGCGGAACCAAGGCAGAGCTTCAAAACCCGGAGATGTTGTTGGGACCCGAAGGTTGTTTCTCGAACCCGGAGGCTGCCCTATACACGGAGGTCGTATTTAGAACCTGCAAGATAAACTTTGAACCTGAAGGTTGATAATTGGATTAGAGATATAGATTTGGAACCCGGAGGCTGAGTAAGGACCCGGAGGTTGTTTGGGAACTCGGAGGTCCCTTTAGACCCTGAGGTCGTATTTAGGATCCGGAGGTTGTTTCGGGAACCCGGAGGTTGTTTTTCAAACCCGGAGGTTCTTATTAAACCTAAAGGTTCTTATTAAACCCAGAGGTTCTTTTTCAACCCGGAGGTTCTTATTAAACCTGGAGGTTGTTTTGAACCGGAGGTTCTTATTAAACCGGAGGTTGTTTTTCGAACCGGAGGTTCTTATTAAACCCGGAGGTTGTTTTTCGAACCCGGAGGTTCTTATTAAACCCGGAGGTTGTTTTTTGAACCCGGAGGTTCTTATTAAACCCGAAGGTTGTTTTCATCGAGATCGTATTCTGCCACCCGTAGGTAGGCCACTAACGATCTCGGGTTAAGGATTCGTACTTGCCACCTGGAGGTTTTGGCCACTCTCGAGATCCTGTAATGCTGCACTCTGCTTTCTGCAGAAAGCCACTCTTAGTCTTATTTGGTGCTGGTGTGGGTCTACTGGAAGTAGTTGTCCACTTGCCAGACTTGCTACTTTCCACGTCTGGATAAGTAGGGAATATGAAGTGCTCCCAGGGTTTTTTGCACCGTTTTCTCCCTGCGTACCAGCCGTCAACATCTGGTTACAGTACTATGCAATTATACGTCATGCTCCCCTGCATTAGACCCACTCGGGGCTTTTTTGTAATATAGGGTCTGTCGCACTAGTACGTGTTGTCCCAACGTAAGTTTATGGCTCGAAGCCCTTACGCAGAGACTGAGGTGTTTTTGACAGCGTACTAGGGTTGATCAGACCCGTTCCGGTATGTCATACACCCATATGTCGTTTCAGTGGAGATATAGGGTTTGCCAGGATCGGAGGTCCCTTGGGACCTGATCCAGCTCGTGTGCCCCTTAGATTGTTTTCGTGGATGTCCCACTTCTATGCAGAAGCATAGGTTCGCCCTCTGTACAAACTCTGAGTTTGAATACAGTACTCTGCGTTTGTACTTATGCCTCCTGGTGTTAGGGATGGAAGCAGCGGTCGGAGCCGGAGCTTCGGAGTCGGAGCTTCTTCATGCGGGAATTTGAATACTGGGGTCCTGCTCGGATGAATCTGAAGATCTGGGTCTTGATTGGAAGTAAAAGTAATATTTTCCCAATTGTTTGCCCCTTATCTTTCGATTTCACGGGTGAAGTCGAGAGATAACCTGTGCAATTTGGTCAAGCAGAGTCGCTCATCTCATGAGGTTTGTCATGAGCAGGACGCCGCTTCTCCAATGCCCGTTTTCCAGTGTTCTTCATAGGCATGAGCCGTGTTTGAACCTGGGAGAGAGTCGTCTTCCCTGAAGCAGACCAGGATCTATAGTAGGTATCCGTAGGCGCTGGACCTGTCTGGAGATGATATTGCATGGTTCGGGACCCTGATATTTTATCTCGGTGGACGACAAGATTTTCTTTCAGGTCCCATGTAGATCTCTCCCAGTGATGTAGGGTTTGTGGGAATCCGCTGTAGGTGATCTGATGCCCTGGTCGGAAGCCTGAATTCTCGATCTTAGATTCACATTACAAAGGTAAGCAGGATCCGTCTTTTTAGCGCAGGGCCCTGGTGGCATATAGCCACGTGTTTGCAAGATCCGAATGGCGTATGGCCGGGCCAAGCAGGCGAATTTCTGATTTACTTCAGTAAGTATGTCTTTGCTAATGCCCCCGATGATTGGTTATTGGCTGGAGAGTGATCTTCTGAAGGGCATACATTCTGGGGAAGCAATATTCTCCTGCTCATATTTTCTTCTCTTTTTTCTTAGTCTTTTGGGGACGTTCCCTGACCGTATGATGGAGAAGTTCGGTGGGAGATAGTAGTCGAGTGAAGACCATGGTTCTTCCCATTCCTTTAACAAGACCTTTGTTGAGGCATGGAGGCTGGTTCTTTGTTGTATAACTTGGGGTATCAAAATACGTCGCGTGGGAACTCGTAGTTCCCGCTGATTCTCCTTTGAAACCTGAAGTTTTGAAGGGTTTCATGCTCTGATCCCGTAGAACACGTACATCTATCCTTGGGAACCCGTAGGTTTTAAGGAAGTACTGCATTGGTTTTGGAGGATCTTCGGGTTTTGCCTCTCTCAGTCGAGAGACTGGCGTTCCTCAAGTTTTGAGGACCCAAGGACTGTAAGGGATTCTTTTATGACCCGGAGTTGAACTCTTGTTCTACTGTCTCAAGCTCGGAGGCTGTATTGACTTAACGCGGCATCGCACTCTGTCCACTGGAGTTGGATCTCTCTCCATGTCGACTGGATGTGGGATGTTGTTGAGACTGCACCTGTTGCTTTCTGTGGAGCCGTTCGAAACCTGGTCTTTCTCGAAACCCGATGATTATGGAAATATCCTCCTAGAGCTTGTAGGTTCTGGGATTCGTCCTCTGGAAACATGGAGGTTGTGGAATTGACTCTCTTGGAATCCGGAAGCTCTGGCATATATCTTTTCTGAAACTCGGAGGCGGTAGGACATATCCTCTTCAAATCCGGAGGTTACAGGTGAAGCAGCAATACTGATTTGTCCTTGAGCTTGGATAGCGGGGGCTGACACGATCTTATATGGCCCGGGTCAAAATCGTCCTGGAGGCAGGGATGGACCGGTCTGGAGCGGGACCTGCTGTTTGGATATCAGGGGTTTACCCAGCTAAGAATGCTTCTTCGCATGGATTAGTATCTTCTACTGCAGACTAGGATGTGGTTAATCCATTCCTGCTATTGACCTTCCATACATGTTGCTTTGCTCCTATTTATTGGATTTTCTCCTTGTTGTGGGAAAGCCAACAAGATTTGTTGATGCATGTTGCCCCTTGGGTTAACGCTCAGCTCATTTGCTCCTGCTTTCATCGTGGTCGTGTCTTCCTTTAGAGGTTCAAGAAGACATGTGGCCTTTGGAAATCTTGAGAGGCACGTGATTGTAGCTTTCTTTAGAAGTGCATCAGGTTACGTTGCCAGGAAAAGCGGTAGTAAGATGATTGGAGCTGTAGACCCAGAACCTGGTCTAGAACCTGAGTCCAGAGCCCGGTCGCCGGAATCTGGAACCTGGAAGTTTGGCTTTTTCTTTTGGGTGAGTAGTAGCGGGAATGGGACTTCTCCTGCTTCTTTTATTTGGTTCTGAATGAGTAGAGGATATGACCGCCACCAAGCCTTGATGTAGAATTAGCATTTTCTCTGGCTCCTTGGCAGGAGACAAAGCGGCGGTTTGCCTAGCGTTTGGGGCAGGGTTCCTCATACTTTTGGTTGGTTCATAGCTTTTCCGCGGGAACTCCATTAAGGATTTTCCCTCAGAAGTTCAGTAGTCCATATATCTACTAGGATGAACTTATGTATTCTATGACACTAGTCGTTGTTCTTTTTGTGGGACAACTCCTATGGAATTCACCGAGTACTTAAAAGGCGTTCTCTAGCTATTCTACCACCTGGATGCTAGAACCTAGAAAGAAAGGTGGTTCCTTAGTTACCTCTTAATGGTCGCCTGGTATGCTTACAATATTGCCACAATGACTCCAGTACCCTTGGAATTCGTCAAAGTTGTAAACCCGGCTGGAAGACGTTGTGTCTTTCTTGAGAACCTTTCCCCTTGTTATATGTTGCGGAGTTGTGATCCTGGACGCATTCCTGGTGTCTAGGTCCTGCTAGATTGTTGCTAGTAGGTTGCCCGTCGATATTTGATGCTGGTGATGATTGCTCCTGGTCAAGATCATTAAATCCAAGTTTGTAGAGGCCTGCTTTGCAGTTGAGACCTGGAACTAGCAGGGACCAAAGGTTGTAGGGGCGTGATTCCTGGTTGGGACCTGGAACTAGCATGGAATAGCAGGAATTCATGCCTTTAATCTTGCTGCTGCTGTTAGCATAGTGATATTCTCCCTTGGAGACGTGTTTCCAGCCGTATGGGCCGTGGATCTCATGAGAAGAAATCGTTTCGTGCCCCCAGGTGGCGGGGATGGAGAGCTTTTGCAGGAATAAATGAAATATCCCTTCCGCCTATCAAATTGTCACGTAGTTTAGGACTGCCTCTTCTTCTAGCGCCAAACTGTTAGAGTATTTTTTAGTACAAGCGATTCGTGCTCAGCCTACAGAATGATAGGAAGAAGAAGACATGTCATGGTAGTATATTCCCTTGCTTCGATTGTTGATAAACCAGGAGATCCTCCTTCTAAGATACTTCCATAGAGGTATGGACCAGTATATATTGCCAGTGCCTTAGAAGTACCAGGAGATGTTGATCGTTAGGCAGGAGCTTCCGGTCTGTAATGAAGGCCGCAAGGTCTATAGTGAAGACCGCAGGGTCTATAGTGAAGACCGCAAGGTCTTCATGCCGTATAGTCGATGGTTTCTGCACCAAGATGGTTATTCTAGTTACCAGGGATGTCATCTAGCTTGTCTAGACGTGAACCATGGAAGGTTTTTGGGATTTATAGCTGCATCCTACAGTGGGGATTGCCTACGTACCCCTCGGAAGGAGATCAAGCCGTTCGTAGTTCATGTATTGGAGGCGCGTAGCCTAATGGAGGCACGTAGCCTAGATGGAGGCACATGGCCTTGGGAGCACGTGGCTATGTAGATGATAAGAGTCATCTATTCTTGAAGGCGAATAGCCGAAACAGATGGTAGATTCGCCGAGGTGTGCTGCAGTGAGCATGGAGCTTTCTGTACTTCAACGAGCGGGAAGCGTTCTTGCTGATGAGGAGGAGAACGTGGCCTGGGCCAGCAAGCAGAGTTGTAGACGTGATGTAGTGAGCATATATCTTCATATGGTTGATAGTAATCGAAGGGATTCGCCGGTTATTGAGCATATCGGTGAATATGGCCTTCTAGGTATGAAATCTTGCCTCGGCGGCTGTGAGATGATGAGCTTTATGGATGCTCCGTCGATGGACCTCCTTTTTTATTTATAGGGTTTTAGGAGACTTATATTTATAGTAGATGTCGTGCCTTGGTGAAAGGGTTTGGAAATATTCCCTATTTCCATAAATGGTCTTCCTTTTTCCTTTTTCTTGAAGATGGCTTAAATATTAGGATATATATCTTTTTTCTTGGACGAAAAGTAAATCCCGCCATATCCTGAGATATATGACGGTTTATAGTCATGTGGAAATATTCCTCTTTGCCTAGAGGCAGGAATATTAATCTGACCCGGAATCCATAAGCAGAGGTAGGATCCTAGAGCAGGGGTCAGAACCTGGAAACCGGAAGCTGGAGAAATTTTCTCGTGGATTATTTTTTCCCAACAGACAGATTGTCCAAGCGCAGCTTTCGAGCAAGAAGAAACCATAACTTATTCTTTCATTAAACAAACTCTGAATTTTTTTTGAGTTTTTGTAACCAAACATTAATCTTATGTTTTCATACACTCTCAATTGCAATTAGCATGCATCCTGTGATGCCTACTAATCCACATCGACAGCTTAAACCGAATAACTAAAACTATATCAAGCCTAAAAGCCACAGCCCCTTGAGCACGATCATTACTAAACTCGGTCCAACGATTACTATTCACCGTT
Source organism: Brassica nigra (assembly GCA_016432835.1). Classification (NCBI taxonomy): domain Eukaryota; kingdom Viridiplantae; phylum Streptophyta; class Magnoliopsida; order Brassicales; family Brassicaceae; genus Brassica; species Brassica nigra. Next base: position 65,503,512 of record CM028244.1, read on the forward strand.
AAGGAAGCTCTGGTAAGCGTCCCTCTCACTGTCGTTGTGTTAGTCGGCTGCTGGAAAAACGGGCTTAACAATGGCCTTGACCCGACCCGTTGATCTTTCACTACAAGAAAACAAGATTTTAACTACTACAATATTAGTAGTAAAGTGGTCGTAATGCACCTATTACGACCAATTAACTTCGAAACAAAATTGGTCGATAATAGCTGGTCGTAATTCATAATTCGAGACAAATTGGTCGTAACGTTACGACTAACACAATTGGTCGTAAACTAGTCGTAATGTTGTTAGTTGTACATTGGTCGTAACGTTACGCCTATATTATTGGTCGTAAATTGGTCATAAGTATTAAAAATAATGCATTCCCAAAATAATAATATTAGAAGTAAATTGGTCGTTATTTTACGACTGATGTACATCTACGTAGAGGAAAAGTAGTTGTAAATTTAACGACCAACTTACATCCACTGTAGATGTTAATTGGTCGTAAAATTAAGACTCATTTACGTCTGATATTATTATTTTCGAAATTTAATTTTTAATTAAAATTGAATATTAAAATTTAATTTAATTCAATTTTAAAAAAGTTAAATTTGAAACAATTTTTTTTAAAAATCAAATCATCCATAAATAAAAAATATTCAAAATACAAATTAATTAAAACCGAAAAAACTAAGCATACGGAGTAGGAGGAATTTGGCTCTCAGGGACATAGTCTTGGCCGGATGCTGTGCCGAAGGAAAAAGCTGATGGATCCGACTGACCGAAAAATGTACTCCCGTAAGAGTTTCTAGGCGCAAGGTTCCTAAGTCTCTTTCTACCACTAGCCATATTGTCAATCTGAAAAAAATGGATGGTTATAATCAATTCAAATTTATTATATAAAAATAATCTAAAACCAATTCCAAACCTATTCTAATTCTAAAACTATTCTAATTCCATCCTAATCTAGTTCTAAACTTAATCTAATCACCTAACTAACCACCTAGCTAATCACCTAAAACTAAAACAATAAAAAAAAACCTACCTAGAGAGAGAGATGGGAGGTCGTTGTTAGAGAGAAGGAGTGAGCAACTAAATGGCTTCAACAAGGGCGAATATATATAGAACTTTTGCCTTGGTCGTAACAGAGAAGTAGATTTATGACCAATGAGGGACTAGTGGTCGTAAATTAGAAGGTATTTTATGACCAATGAGAGACCAATGGCCATTACGACCAATAAGGGTCAGTATTCCATGTTGGTCGTAAGGGAGTAGTAAATTACTACCAACTAACTACTCCCTTCCATGTTGGTCGTAAGATAGTAGTAAATTACGACCAACTAACTTCTCCCTTATATATTGGTCGTAAATGAGTAGTAGTATTACAACTAAGTAGCTTCGACTTGTGTCTATACCCTAAAACCAAAACCCCAAACCCCAAACATCATAAGTTATATACAATTCTAAACCCCAAAACTACAAAGATTAAACTATTTTTTTAAAAATACATGTGTTTTAAACCAATTTTTAATTAAGTTCATAATTAAGCAAACATCATAAGTTATATAATATTTGTAATGCAATACAATGAGTTTAACAATAGATTAATAAAACACAAACGCTATGACATAATCAAATTCGATCACTCGTCATCTTAGGGTCAGTATTCCATGTTGGTCGTAAGGGAGTAGTAAATTACTACCAACTAACTACTCCCTTCCATGTTGGTCGTAAGGTAGTAGTAAATTACGACCAACTAACTTTTCCCTTATTTATTGGTCGTAAATGAGTAGTAGTATTACAACTAACTAGCTTCGACTTGTGTTTATACCCTAAAACCGAAACCCGAAACCCCAAACCCCAAACATCATAAGTTATATACAATTCTAAACCCCAAACTACAAAGATTAAACTGTTTTTTAAAATTCACGTGTTTTAAACCAATTTTTAATTAAGTTCATAATTAAGCAAACATCATAAGTTATATAATATTTGTAATGCAATACAATGAGTTTAACAATAGATTAATAAAATACAAACGCTGTGACATAATCAAATTAGATCACTCGTCATCTTAGGGTCAGTATTTCATGTTGGTCGTAAGGGAGTAGTAAATTACTACCAACTAACTACTCCCTTCTTTGTTGGTCGTAAGGTAGTAGTAAATTACGACCAACTAACTTCTCCTTTATATATTGGTCGTAAATGAGTAGTAGTATTACAACTAACTAGCTTCGACTTGTGTTTATACCCTAAATCCAAACCCCAAACATCATAAGTTATATACAATTCTAAACCCCAAACTACAAAGATTAAACTATTTGTTTAAAAATACACGTGTTTGAAACCAATTTTTTAATTACGTTCATAATTAAGCAAACATCATAAGTTATATAATATTTGTAATGCAATACAATGAGTTTAACAATAGATTAATAAAACACAAACGCTGTGACATAATCAAATTCGATCACTCGTCATCGGAACCATGATCATCCGAGTAATCATTTGCTTCAAATTCATCTTCGTTGGCTTCGTCCGTTGCATCCTCTTGAAGATCTTCATATCCCAGGTTATGCGGATCAACAAGTAAGATATCATCTGTAGATTTCTCAGGTACTTCTACTTCATTTACGGCATCTTCTTGTAAAGGCGGTTGTTCATCACTCAATACTCGGCCTTGAGGTGCAACTTTTATGGAGGCTAACCAAGGTATTCCAGATTGTCTGATCCTCGGATATGGAATAAAACAAACTTGGTCTGTTTGAGATGCCAATATGTAGGGTACAAATTTGTTGTACCTCCGTGTAGCATTTATATCAACAACTCCAAACTTGCTATACCGAACTCCTCTATTGACGGTGGGATCAAACCAGTCACATTTGAAGAGAGTGCATTTCATCTTCACTAGACCGGGAAACTCCACTTTGATGATCTCTTGTATGATTCCATAGAAAACTGTTTCACCATTCACACATACTCCATAGTTCATTGTTGATCATCTACTTCCATATTCGTAAGTGTGAAAAGTGTAGCCTCGTGTGAAATACATAGATGTTGTGGTAACCTTAGCGACCGGACCTTGTATCAATTCGTGAAACCATGGAGGATAGAATGGATCATCATAATCAACCTGTAATATGACATATATATAACTTCATTAATTATAGTAAAATAACATATTTAAAAAAATATTTTGTGATATATACCTGCGTTTTAACCACTTCACGAAGTGTTGGTCTTTCCTTTTGTTGAGATCATTAGTTGATATTCCTGGTATAGTTGATGTTCCTGGTACAACTACGTTTCTCGTAAATTGGTTGTTAACTAGATGGTATAAATTTGATGTAACTTAGTCGTATATTTATGACTAATTTACGACTACGTTTCTCGTAAATTGGTTGTTAACTAAATGGTATAATTTCGATGTAACTTAGTCGTATATTTACAACTAATTTACGACTACGTTTAAAAGTAGTTGTAAATTGGTTGTTAATTACCTTCCTCTTTACGACTAATACTATTAGTTGTAATATAACTACCAAGTTACGACCAATTGTAAATTAGTCGTAATTTAGATGTAAAGTAAACGTTAATTTACGACCACATGTTTGTAGTCGTTAACTGTAGTCGTTTTTCTCATGTTTTCTTGTAGTGTTTGTAGTAGATGAAGCCGTCCATGAAATCAAAGAAAACACCCATCTGTTGGTTCGGGCTATATATGTCTACGTTGAAAGCAACTCTTGCGTTTTCGAATCATGTAGGCTGGTCTAGACCTTGGACCACGAAGTCTTGGATGTGGAACCGAGGTCGGTGAGGGCGTAAGCTTAGCCAAAGGATGAAAACCAATGACGCCTATAAAGAATATGACTAAAAGAAACATTGCGCAGATGAACTTGGATATTCGGGTTGAGAGACTTTCTTTGACCCGGTGAGCAAAGTAGCTTGCTGAATGGTGACGCTTCATGGGCTGAGCTTGAGACCGGGGAGTTTGATCCCCGGGACTGGACCGGATCGGGATAGCTGACCGGTCTGGTATCATTTCGTGCTTTGGGTATACTAGGATGTTTTTGTGTATAGTTTTTGAGGAGGAAAGTTTGGAGTGTGTAGGGATTATGTATGAAGAAGAGAAAAGTAAAATAGTTCTTGAAGTGTATGGAGAAGAAAAGAATCAGGTTACGTAAAGTGAACACATTGCATGTAAACTTCTTTTTGTTGTTAGTTATTGCTTTTTATATAGTTTTCAAGAGAATCGTATAAAGCCTCTGAACACAACTTGTTGAAGCTGTTATATTTTAGTCATATCCATATTAGTTCCTTTTTTTAGTCATATCCATATTAGTTCATGGTCCCATATGTTAATTATTTGCTAAAAATGTAACATTCGAGAATCTATCTATACTATTATTTGCGAAGTGATTTTTCGCAACGGAACTCTCATGCTGAAAGTTAGAGTGGTAAATATCGTTTGTACCTTTAATGAATAAAATATATGAATTAGCAAAACAAACGAATTTTATATTTAATTGATTAGATAAATTATTAAAGAAAATATATCCACCACGAAAAAGATAATTTATATATATCCAAACTATAAAATATATTTTAAAATAAATAAATATATCCAAAATAATAATCTATACTATTATTTACGAAGTGATTTGGTTTATGTGTCAGTTTCTCCATAATTTTAGCTACTTTTGATGATTTGTCATTGTTATTAATTATTTATCATATTTTCCATAATTTTAGATAATTATTTATTTGTTATGTTTTTAATAATTTTAGTTTTGCTTACTTGTCAGCATCTCCATAGTTTTAAGTGATTTTGTTTATTTTCCATATTTTCTGTAATAGCTAATTTTTTTATTTGTTATATTTTTAATAATTATAATTTTTTATTTATCATATCCTCAATAATTTAGGTTATTTATATATTTATCGTAACATTAATAATTTTAATTGGTAATTTTATTTATTTGACATATTTTAAAATAATTTTAGTTTTGATTACAAATTTAGTTTATTTATCATATTCTCCATAATTTATATATTTATCGTAACCTTAATAATTTCAATTGGTAATTTTATTTATTTGATATATTTTAAAATAATTTTAGTTTTCATTACGTGTCATGTTTATCTATGATTTTAGATTATTTTATTTATTTTTCATCTATGTTATTATTTTTAGAAGCTTATTTTTTATATTCAATGATTTGGATTGAATCATCAGTTTTAATAAATAACTTTTGAATTGTTATTTAAAAACATTTTTAGTGACAACTTAATAAATATTTTCATTATATCCAGGGATAATTATTACTTACAAACATTATCAAATTTTAATAATAATTTTATCTATTTGTTCATCTTATGTTTATTTTAGTAATATTAAATCGTTTAATATTTTTACTTCTTATTTATAAAAAACTTTCTTCTTTTATGTTATCAAATCATCTTCCCAATAAATAAAATACGAGCCCAAAGAATAAAATTTCTTGCTATTATAATTAAAAACCAGCTTTTAGATATATATAATTATTAATTTTAGTTTATAAAATTTTAGTTAAATAGAAATATGTTTTTAATTATTATATATTTTGTTAATATGTGTCACTATAAAATCTGATGAATAAGAAAATTTAAATAAAATGCAATTAAGAATTTGATGAAGAAGGTTTAATTTCATAGGTTTTCCTAATAATTGGTAATTATGGTTTAATTTGTAAATTCATATTTATGTTATTTTAAAATATTAATAAAGTTTTATTAGGTTATTAAAATGATGATATTTTTACATGTGTGGTTTGATCACAAAATAAATAAAGGTTTTGCCAAAAAATTATCCATGTTGCCTTATAATAAAAAGGAAGATTATATCTTCTGATTCATTAATATTTGAAACTTATTAAATAATTTAGATTGAGATTAAAAATTACATTAAAATTTGAATTAGTTGGATATATATTATTCCGCACAAGGTGCGGACCATCATCTAGTATATATATAATTTATTTTAAACAAATTTGTCTTAAGAATTTTCCAAAATAAATAAATATATCCAAAATAAATATATTTGGATATAATTTACATTTATAAATAAATAAATTATTTGTCTTTTTATTTGGATATAATTTAAACAAAAGCAACATTTTGATGAATAACTGAAAGAAAGATAAATACAAAACAACATTCGTAAGATATGAAACAAAGTTGTGAGGCAAAAGTCTAACCTTCGGTAGAGAGCTTCCAGTCTTTCAACAACACATTGGCTGTGTTGTGAATGCAAGAGGAACCATATTAAACTCCCAAGAAAGACCAATCAAAATGTTAAATAAGAGAAACAATGATAAACAGACCTGGGCCATCAATCCCCAAAGTGCCAATCATAAAAGGTCTTACTCCAAGCTTGAATATGCATTCAGCTACGTTCCTAGCTACACCACCAGGTGCAAACAACACCTTATACATAATAAGCAAAACCAACTAAAGTCAGTCACATCTGAGGTTCACTAAACGCGAGATTTAATTGCACACGAGAAATCAATCAAAAGAGAGAGAACCCAAACCTGGCCTGGGACGGTGGTTCCGTAGATGGATGCGGTAGAAGGGTTCGCGTGAACATTCAGAATTAGCGCACCGATTATGACTGGCTCCATTCTCACATCTCCCTCTCCGATTTTCCTCATCTTTTTCCCTCAGATTCTCTGACTAAAGAGTATTCAGTATCCTCTTCAGACATATTGATCTCCTTTTTCTGTCGTTTTATCTTTCGTCTTTTTCTATTTCTCCTTTTTTTTTTCTTTTGTCTTTTTCCTCATCTTTTTCTCCTTTTTCCTCATCTTTTCCTCATCTTTTTCTCATTTTTTAAATATTTTTATCCAAATATATTTTATAACTAGGTGATTTTCTCGTGATTATGCACAGATATAAATATTTACAAGTAAATATATTATAGTTATCTATTAGTATTTTTTTATTTTTTAAATTATGATTTGTAGTTTATATTATAATTATCATGCATGATTTATTGTAATTATTTTAATGTTATTTTCATTAGATGTATGATTTGGATATATAATATCTCGTTTGTTTGGTTATTATGTTGATATATTGGATAACATCTATCTTCCAATTCAACAATAATATTTTTGTTGAATAGATTAAAATTTTGATTGATTTTGTTATTTGCATTTAATTTGATTCTTGTCTTAGATTTGTAAATATATTTTAGAAAGATAATTATATTATAATATATGTTGTTTTGAGAGCCAAATAGTAAAAATAAACTAAAGTATGATTGATTCAAACTAAAGTATTACCTAAAATAAATACAACAACAATAGTTCTTTGAAATTTCATGCATATATAAAAATTATACATAAGAACTTAATTGTAATAGTTGATTAATATCTTTATGATATTATTTGAAATTCATATTTATTTCTGAATATGTGAGTCACTCGATAATTTAGATGTTTAAAAAATATTACTATAAATATTAATTTATTAATATAGATAAATGTTTTATTTTAGATATAAGTATTTTAATTTTTTATTTGCTCATATTGTGTTACATCTATTCCTTCTAATTGAAGTACAACTATTTTAAATCTAATTTAACCAAAACAAATTAGTTGTATTAGTTTGTTTTTTAATCTTAGATGTGTAAGTATATTTTCAATTTTTAATAATTTCTTATATGTTTATTTTCAATAATAAAATTAGAAAAATTAAAGTGATGATTGGTGCGAAATTGCATAAAACATAACCGATAAATTATAAGAGGGCAGATTATTTATTTACATTAGTATCAGGATTAATTTTGCAAACTTTCCTTTTTATGAAATCACATTATGTACAAAAATATTTTCAGTATAAAATTTATATATGTTTTCTTTAATATATATGTTATTCGAAAAATAAAAAATGAAATTAAAATAAAATAATAAAATAATTTCTTATTCATTAAATATATATTACTTTATTTTTAATTATTTTATAATTATTAATATTTTAAAATTAAGATTTATGTACAACTATTTTTAATCTCATTCAAAAAAACGAAAATGTATTCATTCTGTTTTGCATATTAAATGTGTAATTATGTTGTTGATTTTTAAAATAATTTGGTATATGTTGATTTTAAAATTAAGATTATTTTGTGAATTTTCCTATTTGAGAATTAAAATATTCATAAAATATACTTTTGTTTTTTTTTTGTAAATGTTCTTTATTATATAGTTTATATGGAAAATATAAAAGAGAAATTTATATATAAGAAATTCTTAATAATGACAATTATATATTTTATTCATTAATGGTACCATTGTAATTAGCCATTGTAAAAATTAACATGAACGCGACATGTAAGAAAGTGACTTCTCAAATAATATTATAAAGATATATATTTTGGATATAATTTGTATTTGGATAAATTTGGATAGAATTTAAAATAAATAGATATATTTGGATATAATTTATATTTTGGATATATTTATCCAAAATAAATAAATATATTTTAAAATAAAAAAATAATTTGTCATCCAAAATGTAAAATATATTTTAAAATAAAAGATAATTTATATATTATGTTGTTATCCAAAAATATCTTTTAATAAAAATTCGGAAACAGAAAACACATGATTAAATATTACTCATATAATTTTTTTAATTTTATATAATTAACAAAAAAATATTGAGTGATTTCTAAGATTTATTTATCAACAAATAATATAGTGTAAAAAAATATTTTCCAAAAATTTATAAAATTTAAGGGTTTTTAAGTAAAAACATAAATAATAGTTTATCATTATAATCTTCTAATTAGTATTCTATTCTATTTTATTCTATTTCTATAAAGGAGTGTTGCTCTCCTTTGTGGTTAATCCACGTCACTAAGTCGTGTCACAGATGGCTGACGCGTGTCCCCCTCTTTTTTTAAACGCAGCGTCTCAATCTCTCGCTGTTTCGTGGGCTTCGCTCTGTTATTGTGTTTTGGGCTGTGAATTCTGATTTTTTCAGGCCTGTTAGAACAGAAATCCTCCTTAGCCCTAATTTGTCTGAAGCGAAGAAACGGCCGTCGTCTTCCTCTTCGCATCGACTGAAACGTTCTCAGTAAAAGCTTCGTGATCGATCCCATTGGTTCGCTCACCCACTTTGTCGTCTTCAATGCTTCGTTTGATATGAAAGGTGGTGGTTATTGGGTATAAATATGGGTGAGTGTTTCTCCCTTCATTTCATCTTATCTTGCATCTCTTAGAACTCATACTAAAAGGTATCTTGGGTCTTGTTCTTGATTATTGATTATGAGATGTATGTATTTTTTTTTTTTGGCTTTATTTTTTGTTTTGTTATCCGCTGATCCAACTAAATTGCTTAATTTTGTTCCCATCTTCAAAAGACGTTATAGGTGAAATCGTCTCAGTAAAGAGTACGGTAAGTGATAGTCCTGGAGAAAAGAATCGTGTCATGGCCTAATTATTTCGTACACACCAGTATAAGAAAGAATTGGATCAGGTTATGTGGGAACCGGAATTTACACTGTCGATTTTAATGAATAATAATGGAGGAAAGCAACGAAAACCCTACTTTTCTTGAAGGTCCGGATTCTTTTCGACAGCCAACGACAAGTGACCGAATAAATGCAAAAAATGTTTTGTTAAGATTTGCGACTGGATCTTAAGAAAGGCTGCCTACGTACCCCTTTCGAGGATCAAGTCGGACGTAGTTCGGTTAGAAAGAATTGAACAAGAGATCGAACAGTCTATACCTGGTTCGTCTAGTATGAGCGTTGGTCATAGAAACGGGCATGTCGAAGATAATGCCTAGGGTTTCTATTTGCGGAGCTCTGAGTAAAAGAATTGTTAGATCCTTCCGAGAGGAACAGGGTCTGCGGAGAAGATAAAACTAGAACAAGAGGCGGCCAGACGTTCTAAGTTCTGCCTCGCAGGTCGAACCACCTAAGTTCTAAGTTCTCTAAGCTAGCAGGAGTTCTCTAAGTCTAGATTCTAGGATTTTTGGATCCTCTTCTCTTCTACCCCAGCCCTCCTTATATAGTCACTTTAGGTCGGTGGCCCGTTTAACCTTTCGCTTTTGGGCTTGAGTTTATCTCTTTTTGAAATATTCCATTTTCCGTCGATCTTCGTTGCTATCCTCGAACATTGACATTTATCTGCGGAAACTTAACATTTATCCTACTGTAATAAGTTAGGATAAACCGTCATAGCTCTTACTGGGTTTGGGTCTCCAAAATCGTAAGTGAGCCCGTGGACAAGTTTCAAGCCTTCGGACGTTCATACGATTTCTCGGAAGATTATCTTTTCCGCAAAATAAATCGTATAGCCTAAAGAATCGATGTTCGAGTTGATCGTCCTTGTTTTACACGATACACTTCGCGGAAGAACTAACCTTCCTAGCTCTAGTTGTAACACTTCGAGGATAACTCCAATCGAGTTAAATCGAGGAACGTTAGGTCCGTAGCTAAGGTGCTATGACTTCACGGAAGCCACAAGTCGCGATTTAAATCGGACGGGCTGGGAACAGACTGGATATACTGGCGCTCGGGACCAGCACGGGCGAGCTGGCGCCCGGCGCCTGGACGAACTGGCGCCCGGGACCAGCACGGGCGTGCTGGCGCCCGGTGCCCGGTGCCAGCACAGGCGAGCCGGCACCCGGTGCCAGCGCGGCGTTCTGAAGATCTCGGCGAAGGCTTTGATTTGATATCTTGATCGTTTTCTGGTTCCTCACGGTTTGAGAGAACGACCTCTTCGAAGTTTCGAGGCAGATTCTTTTTGTGTTTAGGGTTTTTGTGGTGATCGAATCTTGATGCCTTTGGGCGAGCGGACCTTAAATGGTTGATCCGCCTTTTTTCGTACCGATCTTTCCGGGGACTCTCGTACGCGCACGTCCGTCGTCTTCCTATCTTACTTTCAAGAAGTGTTTCACGAAGAACCCATAAGTAAAAAATAATCCTAGTCGTTGATTTCGAGATAACCATTTTCGACCCCACCAGAGAGTGGATATTTTAATTTGAGAAAATCTCGTATAACTTCTTTTCGAATTATAAGAGACTTTTTGTTTCAAGAAATACTTTCCAGAGACTTTCAGTCATTGATTCCGTCGTGACCGATTTTGACCCCAGCAGTTAGCCCCCCCAGCTCGTTAGAACCTTCGTGATGTTCTTGCGAGCGATAAGACATGTCAGGTAAGATAGGTGGAATTAATGGTTGAAAGTGGTAAGATTGGGGCTGCGCCTTTCGAAGGCTGCCTACGTACCCATGTCGAAGGGATCAAGCCTTTCGTAGTTCGTTTTGGAGTTTAAGACCCTTGTGATCTGTTTTCCAGCGAGACTTATATGGTCTGGTTATGTGTCGTGAGAGACTTTCGAGCATGATGCTGTCAATGGTATTTGTTTTGGTCTGGCCGTTGTGAGGCCATGATGTATTTTTCGGGACTGGCCGTTGGTGGCTCTGAATCCCTGCCCGTTTTTAGAGCCTGAAAAAATAATTTGCTCAAATTTATAAAATCGTGGTTTTTATAAATTGAGAGAACTTCTGTTTTTCGAAGTTAGTGGGACAGGGTCTGAGTTGTCGTCTCATTCCTGTCTCTCAGATGATCACCATACATGTCGTTGTGTAAGATGAGAATTCCCGAAATCTTTTGGTTTGCGGAGACTAATAAACGTACAAATATAAATGAAGAGACAAATTTTTGAATCTCGTATCGGGGTGTTGATACTATGCCTTTGAGATGTCAAGATCCAGCATGGCTGGGTTTAGGGCAAGACCTAGGTTTACTCTCGGATTGAGGCTTTGCGATGACAAATCGGCTTTCGTTTTGCCTGTTTGCGATTTTAACCTGACTCGTACCGTTTTAAAATCTGCGAATTGTTATCGGCTTATATGATTTGTTTGGGTACGAATCGAGCTACTTCCGTTAGGAAGTGCTAAACGAAATTTTCGGTTTTCTTGTATAGCGCGCTATGTTATCCTTGTCGGATGTAAGAGAGCCTACCCTTTTAAAGGCAGCTATTGTCTGTTTAGGACGTTAGAGTTCGTTTGTTGTAATCAGCAACAAAGAAATGATGCCAGTTTAGAGGCATGTTACCGTTTAGAGGTGTGTTTGTATGTTATGAGTTCTAGAGACGAGGATTTCGTCTGGAGCGTTTTGAGGAAAAGAATGTCCTTCGAGCGTTAGCGACGTCTCGCAGTGCTGAAGGTCGAGTTTTCCTTGTGCCGCATTTCGTGGTTGAAATGTTCGCGGGCTTGGAGATGTTTTGCGAATGTTCGCAGCCAGAAACTGTTGTTTCGGTTTGGACACAGAACCAAGGGGTCGCGTAAGTTTGACCCAGGGAGAAGCGTCTACATTCACAGTGCTTCGTGAAGTGTTGGCCTTCCGGAATTTGTTTGTATATATTAAGGATGACTCGTATAACTCTTGGAGCCTTGTCACGAATGTTTCTTTTCATGCCGTGTTACGGGGCGTATAGAACTTAATCGATTGATGATAAGTTTAAATCTTCCGTTAACCATATGGTTGTTAGGACTGAGTTTTGGTATGAAGAGTTTATCGTATGATTTCCGATTCTGGGTTATACGACAAACTTCTTGCATAATAGTCACTTGGCGTTCTATGACAAATCGTGGATTGTTGTTTTAGCCGTTAAGCGATTGGAGCAGTGGCCACTCAATTAACTGGGCGTGGCATGAAGGTTGTGCTCAGCCGTATAGCCAAGGAAATTTTTGGTAAAGGATTAGACCATGACCCTTTTGTGTTAACATTAAGGTCATGTTAGTTCACGATTGCCTTTTAAGGGGATGCCGAATTCAGGTCCGGGTCCTTTCGAAGGCTTGTGTACGTTTTTTCTTTCTTTAGGAAGCGGGATGAGTATGCTTAGAATGCGTGGCGATCGTTTCTCGATTTTTCGAGAGATTAGATCGGTTTGCATGTCCTGCCTCAACATTCAAGGAACAATAGAACAAGACTAGAAAATTGCCTAAGACTTAGCTTGCTAGACTATCCACCTAGGTTCTAAGTTCCCTAAATTTTACGGCAGTTTTCTAGACTTTTTCATTCCTTTCCTACTAAAATTAAAACCTTGACAACTCGAAGAAGGCTAAGGTGGGTGCTTAGACAAATGGAGACATTGGGAAAGACGCCATTCGAGTGAGGCTCTTAGCTCGTCACGCTATGAATGAACTGGTTAGGTCCTGGACCTTATCGTTTCATATGATCTTGTATGACTTTACGAATGGTGTTTCGTAAAATATTGCCGAGCTTGATTTTACGGAAGCTGTTTCCTAAAACGTTGTCGAGCTTTTGTTTTACGAGAGTTATTCCGCAAACTGTTTTCTTCCTGACAATAGACCGTCATATCCATCTTGGGCTCAGTCTTATTTTAAAATCGTAAGAGGGCCGTTTGGTCGTGTTCCAGACCCTTCCGGACCGTTTTGGACTTCAGACGTTTTTACAAATTTTCCTAAGAAATCACCTTCGACGTGATGTGTGCTTCTCAAAAGGATCCTAATCCCTCGAATAGTTGGAAAAACTGGTGTTCAAGCTAACCGTGGTCGTTTTATACGATGAATCGGAATCCATTCGTTGATCGAACCTTTCATGATTTTTTTCGGAGTTTTTTTAACGACGATCTTAATGGAGACGAAACAGGAGTATTGGGCTCACGGACTCAAAGATCGAGTTACGAAAACTCAGGCAAAGATGCATGGTACTGAGACAGGACCGGGCTCGTCCTATGACGGGACAGAGAAATCCTCCCCCATGCGCGAGGTGGTCGGGACAGCGACTTTGTTTTCTTCGTAATATCTCAACGGAAGCTCCGATTGAGACGAAACGTAAACCGTCTTGACCTAGACTCAAAGGAGAACAAAGTGAGGTTTCCACAGGCTAGGTGGCCATGGGCGAGGTGACCTTGGTGATGGTTGTTCTCGTCCACGGGCGAGGTGGCCGGGACAGTGATTTTGTTCTCTTCGTAAAATCTCAACGGAAACTCCGATTGAGACGAAACGAAAGCCACTTTGATCTAGACTCAAACGATAACGAAGGTGAGTTCGCCCTAGGGCGAGGTAGCCATGTCGGAGGGTGAGGTGACCTCGGTAATGTTTGTCCTTGCCCACGGCGAGGTGGCCGGGACAGTGACTTTGTTCTCTTCGTAAAATCTCAACGGAAACTCCGATTGAGATGAAACGAAAGCCATTTTGACCTAGATACAAAGGAGAACAAAGTGAGTTTGCCCTAGGGCGAGGTAGCCATGTCGGAGGGTGAGGTGACCTCGGTAATGTTTGTCCTTGCCCACGACGAGGTTGCCGGGACAGTGACTTTGTTCTCTTCGTAAAATCTCAACGGAAACTCCGATTGAGATGAAACGAAAGCCATTTTGACCTAGATACAAAGGAGAACAAAGTGGGCTCTTACTAAGGCGAACTGGTAAGACTGATCTCACCCTATGGCAAGTCGTCCTAGTAAGATCAAGCTCCGACCTCCTTTCGTTTTCCCGTTTGTTCCTCGAGAGTTGTTCGTAAGAAGTATGGCAGTGGGAATTGGTGAACCGATTTGCCGTGCTTCTGTTCCGCGAGTAATCTAGGGTTTCCCCAAGGTTTCAAGGAGAGTAAGTTTTGTTTTTCCAAGAGTTTCCCCTACTCGTTGAGATTTCACAAACTCGGTAATTAGACCGTCATCTCAGCCTTGGGCTCAATCTTATTCTAAATTGTAAGTGGGACGTTTAGCCACGATCCAGGCCCCCTTTTGGGCCGTCTTGGGACTTAGACTTTTTTACGATTTTTCCTAAGAAACGGCTGTTGATGTGAAGTCGGTTTTTCCGAAAGGATTCCAATCCCTTGTATAGTTAATGCAAATGGTGTTTTAAGATAACCATAGCCGTTTTATACGGCAGGCAGGAATCCGTCTCGACGACCATGTCTTTTATAAGTTTTCCCGAAGTCTTTCTTTGATAATCCTAAGCGAGGGGGTTGTGTCCATAGACCCGAGGATCGTGTTATGGGAACTTGGACGAGAGTGCATAGTTTATAGGACCGGGATCGGGTTGTCCTCGCCCACCGCGAGGTGACTTCCGTCACGGTTCACCTCGACCATGGGCGAGGTGGCCTTAGGAGCAGTCACTGCTGAAATTGTTTTACCAGCGTCGATGCGAGCTGCGAGTTTTTCTTTCATATTTCCTGACACTGCTTTGATCAAGCGTTTTGCGGCCGTAAGAGTAAGAGTAATCCGTCCCCCCCTCCTTCTAGCGCCAAACTGTGGGAACCGAAATTCACACTGTCGATTTTAATGAATAATAGTGGAGGAAAGCAACGAAAACCCTACTTTCCTTGAAGGTCCGGATTCTCTGCGATAGCCAACGAAAAATGACCGAATAAATGCGGAAAGAGTTTTGTTAAGATTTGCGACTGGACCTTAAGAAAGGCTGCCTACGTACCCTTTCGAGGATCAAGTCGGACGTAGTTCAGTTAGAAAGAATTGAACAATAGATCGAACAGTCTATGCCTGGTTCGTCTAGTATGAACGTTGGTCATAGAAACGGGCATGTCGAAGATAATGCCTAGGGTTTCTATGTGCGGAGCTCTGAGTAAAAGAATTGTTAGATCCTTCCGAGAGGAACAGGGGTCTGCGGAGAAGATAATACTAGAACAAGAGGCGGCCAGACGTTCAAAGTCCTGCCTCGCTGGTCTAACCACCTAAGTTCTAAGTTCTCTAAGCTAGCAGGAGTTCTCTAAGTCTAGATTCTAGGATTTTTGGATCCTCTTCTCTTCCGCCCCAGCCCTCCTTATATAGTCACTTTAGGTCGGTGGCCCGTTTAACCTTTCGCCTTTGGGCCTGAGTTTATCTCTTTTGGAAATATTTCATTTTCCGTCGATCTTCGTTGCTATCATCGAACATTGACATTTATCTGCGGAAACTTAACATTTATCCTACTGTAATAAGTTAGGATAAACCGTCATAGCTCATACTGGGCTTGGGTCTCCAAAATCGTAAGTGAGCCCGTGGACAAGTTTCAAGCCCTCGGACGTTCATACGATTTCTCGGAAGATTATCTTTTCCGCAAAATAAATCGTATAGCCTAAAGAATCGATGTTCGAGTTGATAGTCCTTGTTTTACACGATACACTTCGCGGGAGAACTAACCTTCCTAGCTCTAGTTGTAACACTTCGAGGATAACTCCAATCGAGTTAAATCGAGGAACGTTAGGTCCGTAGCTAAGGTGCTATGACTTCACGGAAGCCACAAGTCGCGATCTAAATCGGACGGGCTGGGAACAGACTGGATGTACTGGCGCTCGGGACCAGCACGGGCGAGCTGGCGTCCGGCGCCTAGACGAGCTGGCGCCCGGCACGGCCGAGCTGGCGCCTGGGGCCAGCACGGACGTGCCGGCGCCCGGGGCCAGCACGGGCGAGCTGGCTCCTGGGGCCAGCACGGACGTGCCGACGACTGGGGCCAGCATGGGCGTGCCGGCGCTTGGCGCCCGGGGCCAGCACGGGCGTATCGGCGCCCGGCGCCCGGTGCCAGCACGGGAGAGCAGGCGCCCGGTGCCAGCACGGGCGAGCCGGCGCCCGGTGCCTGGTGCCAGCACGGGCGAGCCGGCGCCCGGCGCCCGGTGCCAGCATGGGCGTTCTGAAGATCTCGGCGAGGGCTTCGATTTGATATCTTGATCGTTTTCTGGTTCCTCACGGTTTGAGAGAATGAGCTCTTCGAAGTTTCGAGGCAGATTCTTTTGTGTTTAGGGTTTTTGTGGTGATCGAATCTTGACGCCCTTGGGCGAGCGGACCTTGATTGGGTTGATCCGCCTTTTTTCGTACCGATCTTTCTGGGGACTCTCGTACGCGCACGCCCGTCGTCTTCCGATCTTACTTTTAAGAAGTGTTTCACGAAGAACCCATAAGTAAAAAATAATCCTAGCCGTTGATTTCGAGATAACCGTTTTCGACCCCACCAGAGAGTGGATATTCTAATTTGAGCAAATCTCGTATAACTTCTTTTTGAATTATACGAGACTTTTTTTCAAGAAATACTTTCCAGAGACTTTCAGTCATTGACTCCGTCGTGACCGATTTTGACCCCAACAGGTTAGTCTAAACTTTATGAAGAATATGAAAATACGTCTGGGATTTAATGTCTCTTTGTGGTGAAATCCAATGGCTCCACAAGAAAGCAAGCTCCGGCCACCTTATTATAGCTTTTCCCGGCAACAAACTCTGATATACCTCTAAAGGAAACTAAAGCCTTCTACTTCCTACAAACTCCCGAGGAAACTCAGGACATGTGTCTTTATAGTTTTCCGAGGCCACGTGCCTCTCCAAGTTTCTGAGGAAGCTAAGGCCACGTGCCTCTCCTAGTCTCCAAGGCTACATTCCTCGACAAGTTTCAAGAAATAGGAATTCTCAGTAAAGGAGTCAAAAATACGACAGTCTACAAGCTTCCGAGGAAGTGGGTCCAAGGCACGTGCCTTCCTGAACTTCTACGAGAGAGATAACTGAGAAGAAAGCAGGGGGCAAATGAGTTAGAATTTAACCCAAGGGGCAAACATGCATCAACAAATCTCGTTGGCTTGCCCACTAAAAGGAGGATTCAAGACAAAGCGACGGGTAAGTGACATCTAGAAAACGCTGAGAGTGGGTCACCCGTATGGGAGCAGAGAGCAGCCAGAAGAAGTTACCGAACGACATCTACAAAAAGAGAATATCTGTGGATCCTCTTGTGCCAGAGCACTAGTTCCCAGGAACTGCCAGGTTCCAAATGATAAATCTACGGGTCCCTCACGATCAGAACATGAAGCCTTTCAAAGCATTAGTTCTCAATGATGAGCAACAGGAACTACGAGTCCCTATGCGGTGTACTTCAATACCTCAAGTTATACGACAAAGAACCAGCCTCCACGCCTCAACAGAGGTCTCCTTTCCTTTGAGGTCCTGTTACAGGTCTAAGGACCATGTATCTAGCAGATGAATGTCAAAGCTCACTAAAGCATTAGCAAGTCCATCTTCGTCAAACCCTACATTACTGGGAGAAACCTACATAGATTACAAGACCTGAAAGCAAATCTTGTCGTCCACTGAGATACAAGATCAAGGCCCCGAATCCTACAAGGTCACCTTCGAACAGGTCCAGAACCTGGGAGTATTTATCAAGACCACGGTCCATCATCTGGAAAAACGACTATCCTCCAGGTCCCAACACGGCCCGTGCCTAAGAAGAACCCGAGAAAGGGGCATCAGAGAAGAGACGTCCTACCCATGATAAGCCGGCTGAGATAGAACGACTCCGCTTGACCAAAGTGCACTGGTTATCTCCCGACTTCACCCATGAAATCGAAAGATAAGGGACAACCAATTGGGAGTAAATAATTTAGGAAGACATTACTCCTGCTTCCAAGCAAGACCCAGTCTTCAAATTCCCGCATGAAGAAGTTCCGACTCCGAAGTTCAGACTCCGAAGTCCCGTCTCCGACTCAGAAGTTCCGACTGCGAAGTTCCAACTCTAACTCCGAAGTTCCAACTGCAAAGTTGCGAAGTTCCGACTCTAACTCCGAAGTTCCGACTGCAAAGTTCCGAAGTTCCAACTCCGACTGCGAAGTTCCGAAGTTCAGACTCTGAAGCTCCGGCTCCGACCCCTGCTTCTATCCCTAACACCAAGTAAAATGAAATGAAAAATCTTTTCACAACATATTATGTTAGAGAAAACCTCACTAAAATATTTTTATGGATACCTCAAAACATATTATGTTATTTTAAATCTCATGCATATAAATTATGGTTACCTCAAAATATATTAACTAAATTTAACAATTTATTTCTATTGTATAATATATATGCATGAGATTCAATATTATCTTTACATTCTTTTATGTAATTTTTAGTTAATCCATATTTAATTTATTTTGTTATATTTGACTATCAAAAAAGAAACTATGTTATACAGAATCTCACAAAAATATATTTAAGAGAATAACCAACCTAAATTTAAAATATCAAAATTATCAAAATATTAATTTAATTAAAGAAACAAAATATTATGGTTGAATTTAAAGATGTAAATTCAATCTAATAAACTCAAGTAAAAACTAAACCGATTAGATATTAAATATATAAAATTACATGTTTAACTCAAATATAATATTATTAATAGAAATTATATATATAAATTATAAAATTATTTAAACTGAAACTATAAATAAATTTATATATTTATTTTAAAAATATTTATATTCGTGCATGAGTACGGGAGAATCACCTAGTTACTAGTATTTGAAAGTTGATTATATTTTTGGCTCAAACATAAGTTGAAGGTTTTTTGGCTTTAATTTGAAAGTTCAGGGTTTTAACGGTTGTTTTCTCCTATTTATTACTTCTTCCGTTCCCGAAAGTAAGATTTTCTAGAGTATTCATGCTTATTAAAAATATAATAATGTTTACAATTTACTTTATTTTTTCTATTTTTTTATGCTTTTCCATAACTATCCACCAATAAAATTTAATTAATTCAAATATTCTCAATTAATGTTTCTCAAAAGCATACAAAGTACCTTAACAATATAGAAAATTTATCTTTATTCATGATATGAAGTTCCTTATATACACAATTAGACCGTCATAGTAAAATGGTAAATACATGAATAATGGAAATCCTAATCCAAAGAGGAAAAGGTAAATAGTCATAACTAGGAAAAGGAAAATCTACGTACATAAATAAAAGGAAGTTGGCTGAGAAGAATGGAAAGACTCCAGCCGCCTCTTGGTCATGTGGTCCGGCCGGATGGGCTGGTTCGGTACGAGCTGGTTCTGGCCGGTTATGGATCGTCCATCCTTTGGTTTATAACACTCCCCCTTGGACGCCATAACCATTCAGGGATTGTAATGTGCTTCACGTTGCCTCATTAAAACCTTACCAGGAAAACCCAGTGGGACAAAACCATGGTGAAGGGAAAAGAGTACAACACACATTACTCCCCCTGATGAATGCATCACTGAAGATCTTTCAGTCGACGCATTTCAAGTTGATGTATGAGCTTCTTTGGTGTCGAGGTTGGTAAGGACTTGGTGAACAGGTCGGCTAAGTTGTCACTGGACCGGACTTGAACTACTTGGACCTCTCTAGCTTTCTGCAACTCGTGGGTGAAGAAGAATTTGGGCAAAATGTGCTTCGTTCTGTCTCCTTTGATGTAGCCGTCCTTGAGCTGAGCAATACATGCTGCATTGTCCTCATACATCACTGTTGGTGCCTTGTTTTCGGACATCCCACAATCTATCCGAACATGTTGAGTCATTGATCTCAACCATACACACTCGCGGCTTGCCTCATGAATGGCCAATATTTCCGAGTGATTAGATGATGTGGCCGCGATGGTTTGTTTCATGGAACGCCATGATATGGCTGTACCTCCATGTGTGAACACATAGCCTGTCTGTGAACGGGCATTGTGCTAGTCAGATAAATATCCCGCATCTGCAAATCCTACTAAACCATCTTTGTTATGGTTAGTATAAAATAGACCCATGTCCTTTGTTCCTTGTAGATATCGTAGGACATGTTTTATCCGGTCCCAGTGCCTTTTGGTCGGACAGGAGCTAAACCTAGATAATAGGTTCACGGCAAAGGCTATATCAGGCCGTGTGTGAGTTGCGAAATACATCAATGCTCCTATGGCACTGAGATATGGTACTTCGGGACCAAGGACATCCTCACTGTCCCCTTTAGGACGAAATGGATCAGTGTCCAGGCTCAGAGATCTCACGACCATAGGGCTGGATAAAGGGTGAGACTCGGCCATATTAAATCTCTTGAGTACCTTTTCTATATATGCCATTTGATGCTCAAGGATTCCATTCTTTATGTACTCAAGTTGTAACCCCAAACATAATTTCGTTTTGCCTAGGTCTTTCATCTCGAATTCTTTCTTAAGATATTCGACTGTTTGGGAAATCTCTCCAGAGCTTCCAGTGATGTTTAAATCATCGACATATACTGCTATAATCACAAAGCCCTTATTTTCGAATTTCTTTATGAAAATACATGGACTGATCGGATCATTTCTGTATCCTTCTTTCACTTGGTATTTACTTAGTCTTGTACCACATCCGGCCGGATTGTTTCAGTCCATACAGTGATTTATTCAACTTTATGCAGTATTGTTCCCAGGAACTTTCTTTATTTTTCAATTCGATACTCTCTGGGACTTTCATGTAAATTTCATTATCCAGTGGACCATAAGCGGTTTCTACATCCTTTAACCGCATGTCTATTTTATTTTCTTATGGCCAGACTTATTAGGAATCTAAATGTTTGCTGCATCCACCACAGGGAGTATATCTCCTCATAATTGATTTCTGGTCTTTATGTGAATCCTTGTGCATATGGCCGTGCCTTATCTCTTGCTATCTCGCCTTATTTCATTTCTTTCACAAAGACTCATTTGTCCAACTGGTTTCACATCTAGAGGTGTCGGAAATATGGGACCAAAACCTCTCTTTCTTAATTAACTCCACGTCCCCTTTCCATTTGATATAATCTGATTTGTTGAGTGCACTCATGTATGGACGTGGGTTCATGATCCTCATTCATGTTATAATCTCAAGTGCTACATTGCATGCAAATATATTATCAATGTCGACATTCTTTCTCTTGTTCCATTGTGTTCCTGACATGACATAACTTATTGAGGTTTCATTATGACCTTTAATACCCTGAGGCTTGGCGTCTCAAACCTCATTGTTAGGCATTTTATATACAACCATGTTTATGGTTTCCTCATCCACGGCCGTGGCTTTTAAGTTTGTTCATCTTAGAATCGATCATGTCTAGGATTCCCTCATCCACGGATTCATTAGCACCTTTCTTTAATTTCCGAGGGATCTTAACTCTGGAACTTATTGATCTACCACGTTTCAAACGTGTCTTAGACTCAGTAGCAACTTGATTGTGTCCTTCTTCAACATCAATTCGAATTTGGTGCAGTTATAGCTGGTATATATGACTTAGTCATTCTATTTTGGGTCAGCAAAAGGAATCTGGCAATCTTTTGTATAATCTTTTGTTTAAGCTAGTTTTTGTATAATCTTTTGAACTTCTAAATCTCATTTTTGAGTTTGAGGATCTTGCCAATATAAGGATGTATGATTCCATGTAATATCTTTTTATTTTATTTTATTTTACCAGCTTATTATCATTTCCCCAATGTTGAATACTCGGATTCACCAAAGTGACTATCCGTGTACCTGGCCTTTAAACAAATCAACCGTGGTTGGCTCAAGGTACTTAATGAACGTGGGAGATTCATATCTAACATATATTACCATCTTCCATCTTAATTCTCTGTGGTGGAGCAATTGGAATGTAAATGGCATATTCATATTATCTTAAGATGGAATATGAACCAGGGCTTCTAGCTCTAGTGGTAAAGGGCTTACAGCTGTGAGTACCGCCACCTGGGTTCGAATCCCGGCCACTGGGGAATTAACATTTCGGCATCGCCAGGGACAGAGGACTGACACGTGGCAACACGTGACTAGTGTGGATCACTTCTGTGGGGCCAGGATACCTCTGTATAATTCAAAAAAAAAAAAGATGGAATATGTTTTGCTCTTGACCCTTTAGTAATTGAGATGGACAATATCTTATGTTCACTCATGCGTATTTGTTAATGTCCATGTGCCATAGAATGCCACGGAATCTTCCCCCCATGGACATACAATACTTACTAAACGCTTTGAGACGTGAACTTATCATGACATATAGTCTTTGAAGGAACTGTTTTCCTTTGCCCTTAGTTTCATCCGGATAGGCATATCTATTTTAGCTTCTTGTCTACGTCCATGTGTATGTCCATGTGCCACGGAGTGTTCTACACTTACCTCCATGGACATACAATAGCCATTAAAATTTAGGACGTGAACTCATTAGCATTATCAAAACATTTTTATCTCTTTTGGCGATTTTAATTAAAGGAATAATTTGTTCCTTTTTGCCCAAGGTTTCACAATGAAACCATTCATTCATTTTTCAAAATGAAGAAACTTTAGATAATTTATTACTTATAGATTTTTATTATACTTATATATCATTAATTTCGGATTTTATAGATATAATTTCGAAAATTTCAGAGACAAAATTTTAAAATAAAACTTTCATTCATATAATAAATTCAAAGAAGTCACAAAGACAAAGAAATCATAGAAGCAAATCACAAGACAAGATATCGAAATCAACTTTATTCTTTTAGACAATCAGAAGTCTCATAATCCATATCATCTTTTTCATGATCAAAATCGTTCTCATCATCTTGGATCATCATGTGGGTTTCAGGATACTTCCCTTTCAAACTCTCTTGATAGAGATCAACTAGATGATTGGGAGTCCTACAGGTCTTTGCCCAATGGTTGCTCATTCCACACATATGGCACACTGATTTGGTCGAGTGCTGGGGTTTGAAAGAATTCCCACGTCCACGACCATGACCTTGGCTAAACGAGTTGCCTTGGCCACGATCTATACTATGGTCTCGACCATGCTGATTACCTCTTCCGTGGCCAAAAGAACTTCGACCACGGCCACGTCCATGCCATTTTCCACGTCCATGCCATTTTCCACGCCCACCTCTGTGTTGGCCATTGCTTTGGACATGATTAGCCTCTTTATTGGTTTCAGTGGCTGCATGAGCTTCAGGTAATGGTGTGGATCCTGGAGGTCTCATCTCACTATTTATCATCAGTAACTCATTGTTTTGCTCAGCAAGTAATAAGCATGAAATCAGACATGCATACGTCTTGAATTCTTTTGCACGGTACTGTTGCTGTAGCAACACATTACTTGTGTGAAAGGTAGAGAAAGTCTTTTCAAGCATATCTTCCTCTGTTCCTCACCACATAGTTTAAGTTTAGACACGATCTTAAACATTGCTGAGTTGTATTGATCCACAGACTTAGAGTCTTGGATCCTGAGGTTTTTCCATTCGTGTCTAGCCTTTGGTAACAGGATCGTCTTTTGATGATCGTATCTCTGTTTCAACGCATTCCAAAGGTCTAGTGGATTCTCAATGGTTAAGTACTGATTTTTGAGACTCTCAATCAGATGATGGCGAGTAATTAATATTGTCCCATAACGATCTTTTTCGTTAGCACTGTTATTCTCGGTAATACAATCACCGAGACCCTTGGATTTTAGAATGATCTTTGTATCAAGAGCCCATTGTAAGTAATTGTCTCCAGAGACATTTAGGGCGGCAAAATCCAGGTTATCGATTTTCGACATCTGAAATTAAATATATATATATATATATATATACTTTTAGAAATTTTATATCTTTATATCAATACTCTATGGCACACGCATCAGAAAAAAATTTATGACAAGTATATATGATGCAAACAATATGATCAAGGTTATAATGCATTAGGTCACACGACTATACTGGATGAAGCCACACGGATATAATGAATCATCAATCCTAACGCTTGCTAGAGGCGCATCGATCAATACTCCTATAGAGTCATTGATCGATAGACGCGATGTATCATCGATCGACACGTGCAATGGCAGGTCGATCGATATTCGAGAGAGAAGCCCAAACTTTTAACCTCAATTAAAATCAAGTAATACAAAATTTGATCAAGCAATTTAAGCAATCAATCAATCAAAACACATTCGATTTAAATTAGGGTTTTTGAATTGATGTCATGGCAAGCGGATTGCATCATGTGGTTTTAGGGTTTGATGTTTTTAGGGTTTTGATTTGATCATAGATAAAGGGAGATTTTAAGCACACGATATGATCATTGGATCATGGGTTTTGAGATTCAAAACCATTATGGTTTCGATTTTAATTGTTAAAACAATCTCAATATGGAATACGGAATATAGTATGTGCTTCTAGCAACCTAATAACTGTTTGATCTATCAACCTAAACAGAGATTCATTCTAACCAAAACCTAGTTCCATAATTTAGAGTTTTTATTATCCTAGATTAGGGTTCTTCAGTGAAAAACCATGGAGGATGTCCTGTCTCGAGCCTGGGCGCAAGTAAGATGGGAAGAGGACGTCGCAACCGGGCCAATGCCCAACAGAAACAAGATCCAAAGATGGCCAAGCAATCGAGGAACTACCGCGACGAAGGATCTCAGTCTAGGCCTGCAAAAGAACCAAGCAATCATCCCAGGGGCAGGTACCATAACCGTCCCCTGGCTCGAGCGGAGGGCTTGGCCGTGTCAAACTGGCCCGCCATCTCCCATCTGTTAATCTCAAAGCCTGAACTGGTCAATGTCCTGAGGCAGATGGGTCAACAAGTCAAGTGGCCTCCGAAGATGAAGGCCTCCGACTCTGATCGAAACCCTAACCGCTGGTGCGACTTTCACAATGATCACGGTCATAAGACGGAAGATTGCATCGCCCTAAGGATAGAGGTTAACGAGCTTCTCAAGAAAGGACACCTGAAGGAGTTCCTCTCTGACAAGGCCAAGGATCTGCTGACCAAAGGAAGCACGAACCGCCCAACTAAAGCAAACCCTGCTTCGCCTCCACACCAAGATAGGGTGATACACGTTATCATAGGTGGCTCAGAAATAAGTTGGATCAGCCATGCAGCAGCAAAGAGGAGCACCCGATACGCCAAGAATGGTCAGGAAACATGAGATCCGAAGTGCACGCTCCTGGGTACCGACGAGATCAGCTTCACCGCCAAGGAGCAGGAGAAAGTCCTTGCTCCCCATCACGACGCCCTGGTTGTCTCACTCACGGTAGCAAATTGCTTGGTGAAACGAATATTGATAGACAATGGTAGCTCCAGTAACATCATCTTCCAACCCGCCTACTCTGATCTAGGACTGGAGGAAGGAGCCTTGACAAAGAAGGTCACCCCGCTCATAGGCTTTAGCGGAGAAGTAAAGCAGACCCTAGGAGAAGTCATCCTCCCAGTGTATGCCAAAGGAATCAATCTACCCACCAAGTTCCTGGTCATCGACTGTCCTTCTTCCTACAGCATCATACTCGGAAGACCCTGGATCCATAATATGGGAGCCGTACATTCGACTCTCCATCAACTGGTAAAATTCCCGACCTTCTGGGGCATCCGAATGATCAGAGGGGATCAGGAGGATTCCAGAGCCTGCTATCAGACCACCCTAAAGGGGAAGACCAAGGTCTTATAGCAATTACAGAAAAAGCTTCCAGCTCCGCACGCAGAAAAGCCGGAAGTAGAAGGCATGGACGAGGTGCCCTTGGTAGAAGGAGATGCAACGCGAAGCCTACAAATAGGGTCCAAGCTCCCAGAATGATTGAGACGGAGGCTGATAGACTTCTTAAGATCTAACTCCGACTGTTTGCGTGGTCTCACGGAGACATGCCAAAGATTGACCCTGAGGTCATCATGCACAAGTTACAAGTGGATCCCCAGTATCCACCCATTCGACAGAAAAGAAGGAAATTCGCCCCAGAAAGGAACGAAATCATCAACAAGGAAGTACGGAACCTGTTCGACGCCGGGTTCATACGGGAAGTCCAGTATCCAGAGTGGCTGGCCAACGTGGTCGTAGTGAAGAAGAAGAATGGGAAGTGGAGAGTCTGTATCGATTTTACAGATCTCAACAAGTCGTGTCCTAAGAATCCCTTTCCCCTTCCTCACATAGACAAACTAGTCGATGCCACCGCAGGAAATCAACTCATGAGCTTCATGGATGCATTCTCGGGTTACAACCAGATCCTTATGCATCCGGAGGACCAGGAGAAGACCTCCTTCATGACATCCAGGGGCATATATTGCTATAAGGTTATGCCATTCAGGCTGAAGAATGCACGGTCAACCTATCAAAGACTTGTAAACATGATGTTCGCTGACCAGATCGGACAGACCATGGAGGTCTATATTGACGACATGTTGGTCAAGTCCCTCGAGGCAGAAGACCATATCTCTCATCTGCAGCAAACTTTTACCACGCTAAGGAAATACCACATGAAGCTCAACCCCACGAAGTGTTCTTTCGGAGTCAGCTCCAGAAAGTTCCTCGGGTACACAGTCACCAACCGGGGCATACAGGCTAACTCAGGGCAGATAAGGGCTACCGAGGTGATACCTTCTCCTCGAAACGTGAAAGAGGTGCAAAGATTGACAGGCCGAATGGTCGCGTTAAGTAGGTTTATCTCCAGACTATCCTGTAAATCTCACGCATTCTTTGAGGCTCTGAAGAATCCTCAAGACTTCCAATGGAGTAATAAGTGCGAGCAGACCCTGGATGATCTGAAGATTTATCTGACTATTCCACCTCTCCTATCAAAGCCTCTCGACGGAAAGATCTTGCTACCGTACCAGGAAGTGTCAAAACATGCAGTAAGCGGAAACTTGGTAAGGAAAGAAGGTAGGAAGCAGCACCCCATCTACTATGTAAGCAAATCATTGCTGGATGCCGAGACTCATTATAATCATCTCGAGAAGCTAGCATTAGCACTGGTCACGACAGCCCGCACACTACGCTCCTACTTCCAGGCCCATCAAATTGTAGTAGTGACTTCGTATGTTATCAAAGCAGTCCTCCACAAGCCCAAGGTACCCGGACGCCTTGCCAAATGGGCAGTGGAGCTGGGAGAGTACGATGTTATCTTCCGGCCTGCCATTGCTATCAAGTCGCGGGTCCTGGCCGACCTTATTGCTGAATTCTCTCCCTCCATGCTTCCGGCCTTACAGCAGGAGATGAGCCTACAGGGCAAAGAAGGGATATTCTACGTTGATGCCTCCAGCAACATTAGAGATATAGTCCTATGTTCAGTCCTAACTTCCCCAATTGGAGAACCTGCGTCAACGACCATGAGATGCGACCTCGAGATGGCCAATAATGAAATTGAAGACCAGGCCCTGGTCGAAAATTCAACAATCTCCCCCGGAGAGAAAGCTCCTTATAAGGTGATCGAGGTGCAGGGGGCATGAGCCTATAAGCTACAAGACAGTAAATGCAAGGTCCAACCTAGTTGCTGGAACACCTTGCATCTCAAACTCTACCATTTTTGAATCGATCTCCGGATCAGGCTTTTTATAGTTATATTACTATCTACATTTATTTAAGTACACTGGTTTCCTACTCCTATGTATGATGATAAAAACGTCTCCGAACTAAAGCTTATATAATTCATTTAGGTTCGACTAAAGGAGTCTAAGTAACTCCGCTGCACTTAAAGGGGCATACTAGCTGGATCAGGTCCCAAGGGGTCCCTCGATCCTGGCAGACCCTACATCTCCGTGACACGATTCACAAAAACAATGGGTGTATGACATACAGGAACGGGCATGCGCAACCCTTGTACACTGTCAAAAACACCTCAGTCCATGCGTTAAAGCCTCGAGCTAATGTAGGGACCGCACATACTAGTGCCCAAAACCTTGCATTAAAAATGCCACGAGCTATACACAATGCAGGGGGCATGACGTATAACTGCAGAGTACTGTCATCAACCTGGAACTGATGCAGGGAGCAGACGGTGTAAAGAACCCCGGGAGCACTTCATGTTGGGGTCAAAATCGGTCACGACGGAATCAATGACTGAAAGTCTCTGGAAAGTATTTCTTGAAAAAAAAGTCTCGTATAATTTGAAAAGAAGTTATACAAGATTTTCTCAAATTAGAATATCCACTCTCTGGTGGGGTCGAAAACGGTTATCTCGAAATCAACGGCTAGGATTATTTTTTACTTATGGGTTCTTCGTGAAACACTTCTTGAAAGTAAGATCGGACGATGACGGGCGTGCGCGTACGAGAGTCCCCGGAAAGATCGGTACGAAAAAGGCGGATCAACCCAATCAAGGTCCGCTCGCCCCAGGGGCGTCAAGATTCGATCATCACAAAAATCCTAAACACAAAAGAATCTGCCTTGAAACTTCGAAGAGGTCGTTCTCTCAAACCGTGAGGAACCAGAAAATGATCAAGATATCAAATCGAAGCCTTCGCCGAGATCTTCAAAACGCCCATGCTTGACCCGGGCGCCGGCTTGCCCGTGCTGGCACCGGGTGCTGGGCGCCGGCTCGCCCGTGCTAGTTCCGGGAGCCCGCGCAAGCGTCCGTGTCCTGGCCCCAGGTGCCGGCGCGTCCAGCCTATTCCCGGCCTGTCCGACTTAGAATCTTCCTAGAAACTTCAACGAGGACGTTCTCTCAAACTGTGAGGAACCAGAAAACGATCAAGATATCAAATCGAAGCCCTCGTCGAGATCTTCAGAACGCCCGTGCTGGCACCGGGCGCCGGGCGCCGGCTCGCCCGTGCTGGCACCGGGCGCCGGCTCGCCCGTGCTGGCACCGGGCGCTCGGCTCGCCCGTGCTGGCACCGGGCGCCGGCTCGCCTGCTGGCACGGCGCCAGGGCCGCTCGCTCGTTCTGGCACCGGCGAGGCGGCTCGCCGATGCTGGCACCGGGCGCCCAGTCTATTTCCAGCCCGTCCGATTTAGATCGCACCTCGTGGCTTTTGTGAATCGTAACACCTTAGCTGCGGACCTAATGCTCCTCGGTTCGGCTCGATTTGAGTTATCCTCAAAGTTTTGCGACCGAGCTAGGAAGGTTAGTTCTTCCGGCGTATCGTAAAACAAGGACGATCGACTCGAACATCGATTCTTTAGGCTATACGATTTATTTTGCGGAAAAGATAATCTTCCGAGAAATCGTATGAACGTTCGAGGGCTTAAAACGTGTCCACGGACTTACTTACGATTCTGGAGGTCCAAGCCCAATGGAAGCTATGGCAATTTATCCTAACTCACGGAAGTAGGAAAAATGCTAAGTTTCCGCGGATAAATGTCAAGACTCGAGGATAACTACGAAGATCGACGGAAAATGGAATATTTCCAAAAGAGATAAATTTGGGCCCAAAGGCGAAAGTGTAAACGGGCCACCGACCTAAAAACGACTATATAAGGAGGACTGAGGCAGAAGAGAAAAGGATCCGAAAATCCTAGAATCTAGACTTAGAGAACTCCTGCTAGCTTAGAGAACTTAGAACTTAGGTGGTTTGGCCAGCGAGGCAGGACTTAGAATGTCTGGCCGCCTCTTGTTCTAGTTTTATCTTCTCTGCAGACCCTTGTTCCTCTCGGAAGGATCTAACAATTCTTTTACTCAGAGCTCCGCACATAGAAACCCTAGGCATTATCTTCGACATGCCCGTTTCTATGACCAACGCTCATACTAGACGAACCAGGCTTAGACTGTTCGATCTCTTGTTCAGTTCTTTCCAACTGAACTACGTCCGACTTGAACCTCGAAAGGGGTACGTAGGCAGCCTTTCTTCAGGTACAGTCGCAAATATTAACAAAACCTTTTCCGCATTTATTCGGTCACTTGTCGTTGGCTGTCGCAGAGAATCCGGACCTTCAAGGAAAGTAGGGTTTTCGTTGCTTTCCTCCATTATTATTCATTAAAATCGACAGTGTGAATTTCGGTTCCCATAGTTTGGCGCTATAAGGAGGGGGGGGGGACGGATTACTCTTACTCTCACGGCCGCAAAACGCTTGATCGAATCAATGCCCAAAAGTTCTCGGAAAACCAACTCTTTTTAGTCTCTGAAAACCAAATGTCCTCGGAGAACGGTTAAAGGAGTAAAAGAGGGTTTTCCGCGAACACGAGTTAAAGAATATTGAGAATTCATTCAGTCCGGACGAGGTCGAACATAAGCAAGTATGGATTGGACGGACCGAACATAGGCCACCTCGCCCGTGGGCGAGGACGGCTATTGCCGAGTCCATCCCATCGTAAGGCAAGGACTGTCCTGTCCTGAAACCATGCCTCCTCGTCCAAACTCCTACTTCCATACTTCTTACAAACAACTCTCGGGGAACAAACGGGAAAACAAAAAAAGGTCGGAGCTTGGTCTTACTAAGACACCTTGCCATAGGGCGAGCTCAGTCTTCCAAGTTTGCCTTATGGAGAGCTCACTTTGTTCTCCTTTAAGTCTAGATCAAAATGGCTTTCATTTCATCTCAATCGGAGTTTCCGTTGAGATTTTACGAAGAGAACAAAGCCACTGTCCCGGCCACCTCGCCCGTGGGCGAGGACAACCATCACCGAGGTCACCTCGCCCATGGCCACCTCGCCCATGGCAAGCTCACTTTGTTCTCCTTTGAGTCTAGGTCAAAATTGCTTTCGTTTCGTCTCTATCGGAGTTTCCGTTGAGATTTTACGAAGAAAACAATGTCGCTGTCTCGACCACCTCGCCCATGGGGAGGATCTCTCTGTCCAGTCATAGAACGAGCCCGGTCCTGTCCCAGTACCATGCATCTTTGCCTAAGTTTTCGTAACTCGATCTTTGAGTCCGTGAGTCCAATACTCCTGTTTCGTCTCGATTAAGATCGTCGTGAAAAGCTCCAGAAAAAAATCATGAAAGGTTCGATCAACGAATGGATTCCGATTCATCGTATAAAACGACCACGGTTAGCTTGAACACCAGTTTTTCCAACTATACGAGGGATTAGGATCCTTTTGAGAAGCCAACATCACATCGAAGGTGATTTCTTAGGAAAAATTGTAAAAACGTCTGAAGTCCAAAACGGCCCGGAAGGGTCTGGAACGCGACCAAACGGCCCTCTTACGATTTTAAAATAAGACCGAGCCCAAGATGGATATGCCGGTATATTTTCAAGAAGAAAACAATTTTCGGAATAACTCTCGTAAAATAAAAGCTCGACAACATTTTGGGAAACAGCTTCCGTAAAATCAAGTTCGGCAATATTCTACGAAACATCATTCGTAAAGTCATACAAGATCATATGAAACGATAAGGTCCAGGACCTAACCAGTTCGCTAATAGCCTGACGAGCTAAGAGCCTCACTCGAGTGGCGTTGTGCCCAATGTCTCCATTTGTCTAAGCACCCACCTTAGCCTTCTTCGAGTTATCGCCTACTTCTCCTCCCTTTGTTTTAACGATTCTGTAATGTTCCTTCGGACACATTGTCAATTTAACCAGCAGTGCAAAGAAACGAGAACAGGAACTTGGGCGTTCATATCTCTTTTTCGCTCCGATATTCTCGTCAGAATTTCATCAAAAAACCAATTCTCGTTCAGTATCAAACTTTTCAAAATCCTTTGACGATGAACCGTTAGAAGTTACGAAACAAAGAGGAACGGGCAAGAGGCAGCCTTGTCAACGTCAAACAAAAAAGGTTTATAATTTTCACATGACCAAAGATTGGAGAAGCCATGCATGCATGTTCACATTGTGTTGGACAAATCTCACAAAACTCCGTTACACAGAAAAATAATTATGATTATACAGATATTAAGACGGATATTGTTTTATTTTACAACGACGGATATTGTTTTATAAACAAAGTAATGTAATCTAAAAGGAACATTAATATATACGCCGACGAATAATTTATCAGACAATACAGTTGACATATAAGCTCACGTACGTCTACGTAAGTATATATATACGTTAAATCATAAAAATGACTACGCCTGCGAGAAATTACCTTGAATTGTCAAAATATATAATGTTGAGTCTAAAGGCGTATTTATAGTAAATCTTAAAATTCTAGATAAACACTTGAATAGTAACACTAATTATTTTAAATAATAAACTTGATAATCAAGATTTTTGGAATAAATTTTTAAAAATTATAATAAATCTTAAAATTCTGTCTGTTAAATAATAAAAGTAATTATTTTATATAACGAATTAAATAATAAATATTTTCGAAACATATTTGGAATATTTTATAAATGTTCTCTTTACAGCAGACTGTTAGAGCATGGCCATCCATAAGAGCCCATTAGAAGCTCTTTAGATTAAATTAATAAGTAATAAGTGGAATTGTGAATTTAAGAACTTTAGTTAGGGGAATTAATTTTTGCTCCTCCAATGGAAGAACCCCATAGGAGTTCTTAATTTTTTTTTAATTAGAATGATAAACCTTTAAAAGCATACATTAAAATTTTATTAGAAATGACATAAAAGCATATTAAAAATACAAATACAAATTGTAAACGAGAAAAAGCCGATTAGTTGAAATCTTGATTTGTTCCAAATTTTTGCCATATATGCTCAACCAAATCAGCTTTCAATTGTTTATGTATTATTTTATCACGAATCCGACTCCGAATGCTCATAATATTGCCGAGATTTGAAGACATATCTGTTGAGTATGTGAAATCCACTCCTGTCCATTGACAATATAATTCACTTTTGGAGCTCGACCTTGTAATATATCATCAAAAACCAGTCATCAAAAACCAGTCATGATCAAGTTTAGAGACACAATCAGAGAGCCAGAATCAATGATCATCATCAATATTTGTTGAGTGAGACGACCTATGGGATTTTTAAAATGGGACTATTGGCAATAATTTGTAAGAAGAAAAAACACTATATTACAAAGAGCATGGTGACATATTCAAAGGGGAAAGTAACAAATCATTTGTTTATACATCTGATAATCCAAGATCAGGACCATACAACAAGAAAACATTTAAATCTTCAGCAATCAAAAGGCTCCACGACCAAACAGTACCCAGATTCTGGCAAAGAGAAAGACAAGGTTGATCAATAAGGATTATGCAAGTGAAGTACTGAGAATATATAACCAAACTCATTCTACTAGACTGTTTTTTTTTAAAAAAAAACAAGCTAACGTAATGATATTCTTGTTGCTAACTTGTTCTCTATTTAAAGAAGATAAAACAGAAAACATTTTCTTTTTGCAAATCAGTGGTTTCTCATTAGCTCATGATCAGGAGGATCTATTTATTTATTTGCATCAGAGCCTCCATTTTCACACCACTTTGTATATCAAAAGAACACATCTTCCATCCTCTATCTTGGTTTTGATTCGGACCATCTATGACCCGTGGTAACAAAACCCTCACCAAAAGAAGAAAGCTTCTCTATTTTGTCCGCACCGAACTTGTCGGTTTTGATACAACTCCACAAGTCGTGGTCCGGATCAAAGCCAAGATAGATGCTTTTGAAATCATTGCTTGTCACTGCCAAGAGAGCCTTAAGGATAACCATTGAAATGCATCAAAAAAACTAATGAAGAGATTCAAAATTTTACCAAAAACCTCCCTAACTCAAAGTCATATTAGCATAGCAACTATTTAAGAACATAACCTATTGACTATTCAATGCTTTTTTATATGATTACTCACTGCATACTAATCCTGTCGGAAGCTCATCAAAATATGTGTGAGAGAGAGAGGCTCACCATGGCTAACTTCTCCAAACTGAGAGAAGACTTTCTTCAAACGCCCTTCACTCACTGAATCCGCAAGCCCCGGAAAGGATTCAACTTCTTATAAACCTAAGGCATATGATGAATAAAATCGAAAGTACCCTTCACAAAGATAGATAGATGTAGAGGGAGAAGAAGACGTTTCTCTGTCTCCGTCGTCGGGATAAGCTCCAGTGATGCAGCTGATTGTCCGGGGATTGCTTCTCGCCGTATGACATAACGAAACCAAAGGATATCTGGGTAAAATTGAAACCCAGATCAAAAACATCAATTGAAACCTAGAAAGCCAAATACAGAGGGTAAAATTTAAAGGGTGAAATTCAATTGTCATACCTTTTTTCAAACAGAACGATTTGGATATTTCTTATCCCACAGCTTAATCTACCAACATCGATTTCTCGGACAGATTTCTCAGACCAAAAAGAAGAACAACGACAAAAAGGAAGAGAGAGAAGCAAAAAATAATTAGCCAACAATAAAGGGACACGTATGGGGTTTTTAGCGATTCCAAAAACTTTGTTTTAGGCAGCGGTTCTCTACCTTTATCTTTTTTTTCATTTATTTTTCTTACCTTTTTCCAAAGAACTCCTATTTAAAACCTCCCGTTGGAGGTGGTCTTAGTGATCTCCTTTACTTTAGACTTTCTTCCTTACATATTGTTAATGTTGTTCACTTAGTGGGGTAACCAACTTGTAGATGACGTCATGTTTTACACTTAATCCCAGCTCATTTACCTAAATGCATTATGGTTTTCTACAACTATTTTGTGTGGCCATATGATTAATTATCAGACAGAATCTTTTTTTAATAGAAAATTATCACACAGAATCTTTGCAGCCACAAAAAAAAATCAAGATCAAAGCTGGCCAACATGCTGGAAAACTTACACAAAATCAGTGTCTTGAGGTTCTTAAAAGTGCTGAAGGTAAACCGCAAAAGTGAAGTAAATCAACAAAAAGAAAAAAAGGAAAATCATATATTTGCTTAACTACGAAAGCAACCGTAACGGTGAGATACTCTTTGGATTTATCAAAAATTATAAATTAGTCTAAACCATTCATTTTTTTTGCCATTTCATATGAGTTTTTTAACCCCACCAGAATTTTTCGGGAGACTGTCTTTACTTCTCTCTTGCTTTTTTATAGGTGAAAGACTTCAGTGAGAGCCCCCACTAAAGATGCTCTTACACTATCGCTTCAGTATTTCTTTTAGTTCACTCCATAATGTGTCT
Source organism: Brassica nigra (assembly GCA_016432835.1). Lineage (NCBI taxonomy): Eukaryota > Viridiplantae > Streptophyta > Magnoliopsida > Brassicales > Brassicaceae > Brassica > Brassica nigra. The sequence goes on from CM028244.1 coordinate 65,538,935, forward strand.
CTGACACATATTTCCAATTCAAAGAAACTTTTAACTTCTGTAGAATACAAACAGAACACACAAAAGCCCAAAGATTGGGAACATTAGACAAACAGACGTATCCCCTGAGACTAAGGACCACAAATGGCAGAGAATGAGATAATAAAGAGAGCAATAACATATCTTTATATTAAACTAGGGCAAACCCGCCGGGCGATTAAATAAATTAATATTACAAAACTATAATAAATTTTAATTTCATTTTAAATTAAAAATACCATTAAAGTTTGTAATTTTTCACAACAATTTATCTATGAATTTTAAAATTTATTTTAGAAATTATAAACTTATCTAGTTATGATATAATTTTAAAAATGTAATTATTTAATTTCTCTTTAATCGTGCAGGATTATAATTTTTGGGTTTCATTTAATGTTTGTTTTTCTTTTTTCTTGTAAGTAAATATTTTTTTTTCTTCTCCCCATAATATATTTCCATTGGATTATAATTTTTGGGTTTGATTTAATGTTTGTTTTTCTTTTTTCTTCTAAGTAAATATTTTTTTTTCTTCTCCCCATAATATATTTCCATTGGATTTTTGCATTCGTGTGTTTCAAGATGATTATTATCTTTATTTCATGTAATACACTTTTGAAAACCTAGACATCATTGGACTGGTAACCATTCTCTAGATTTGACGGGATATGTGTTGGTACATCCATTTTGCTTACCACTCTTATAATTTTTAATGCAAGGAGGATTACATTTAGATCCTAGTCTAACCAGGATTACATGAGAATTTTTGTGGATGTTCATCATCGATTCTTTATCCAAGGGGCTGTTTAAGTTTTGATAAATAACCAATTCTGTGGCTGAGTTATTTTTAAACTTAAAGAGGTCTCTGTTTCCTAATGCAGGAACTTCTCGGTAAGTTTTTGTCTCAAAAGTTAAAGATCCAAGGTTGGAGGTGTATCAGGTCTAATGGTGGTATACCAATGGACTTCTCGAGTCATTATCAGTATCTCTTCTTTACGGTGCTCTTAAAAGACAGATAAGTCTCTATCTAAATATCCAATCTTATTTGTACTCCACATTAATCAACCTTATATTGAATAAAACTATATTTGCTGATTCATAAAATTCCCTTGCATGGCAGAATATCTTGAGAGTGAATAATAGCTCCATTAACTTTCAAGATGAAGACGAAGACAAAGACATGAGAGACTTCTAAAGTTATATGTTTGATTACCTCTCTTTATCCCTCCAAAACACATAACCAGGTGAGACACGTCATTACTGCCATAGCCGAGTTTCAAAGACATTTTCGGTTTTCATATTCGAGTCGTAGATTTGAGCTATCTTGTAAGCAAAGACACTTTCACTGCCATTGATATCTTATTCTAGAAGAATTGAGAATTGAATCTTTGTATAGAAAAAGTAAAAAACAGAGACTTTTAAGAGTGATAGTTCACGTTTGTAGCCATGTTCATGATTATACTTTTTTTTGCTAAGAATGTTAATTTCATAAATGATAAGAGGTTAAACTACAACAGTGGCTAACCTTTACAAAAGAGGTTCTGGCAAAAAGTAAGGAAAAACAAAGCATCAATCTACTTAAAAAAACAGAGTCATTACCAAGAACAAACTCGTGTGATGAAAGGCAAAAGCACAATTGGGTCAAATGAGCCAAAGGGGCATGAGAAGGCTTAATTTCTTCCGCTTCTCAGCGTTGATGGAATTTTGATGTGACGATCAATCTCTTTGAAGACAACCAGCGGGACCAAGGTTTGGTTATGGAGCATGTTGTTTTGTCTGCTGCCAGATTGTGTAGACCGAGCCTCGGCGACCAATATTCTGAGCGTAGAAGGAGTATTTGTCGAGTGGAGGACATCCAGCACATAATATCAGACCAGCTTGAAAATACCGGGAAAATATCTCTAACTCTTCTAGTTATTTCAGACCATAGGACTAAGGCAAACGGACAGAGAGTATCAAGTGGTCTCAGCTGACGAATCTTCTTTAAGCTCTGGACCAGACTTGTGTTTGCTCCTCTTCCCTTCACTCTCTTCTTCTTATTCTTCTTCTTCTTCATTCTTCTTCTTCTTGTTTGAATTTGAGTAGAGTATCTCATATAATGTGGGTGGCATAGCTAATTCCTAGCTCCTCCCTGAATTTACAAAAACGCAATGTATCATCAATTATGGAACAATGAACAACCTGATTTCAGATCTTATTAATAGAAGCTCAATAATACCTGAAGAGCATTATCTAGTTTATTGGAAAGCAGATACAAAGTATGAGAAACAGACTCAAACTCTTTAAGAAAAAGCATGAATCATTGATGGAGTAGACTCCAAAGAAGTTTTAGTAATCACGATCAAACTTCCATTGACAAACAGGATATTGCATTTGGCTAATTCACACATCTCATTATCGACAAACAGGAATATGACAAAAGAAAAAAAAAGATGAACAAACACTAAAAGGGTAGCCAAATCAAGTATTATCGATGAACAATCAGTAACATTCTCGCCGGAATCATCTGAATTTAAAACATCAAATTCTGAAAAGGGTTCTTACGTTGACGTCGACCATCAGCATGTCGACCCACATAAGCTCGCCGCCACGCTTCACTTCACGTTCCTAGCCTCCAAAAACCTCAAAAGTCTGGCCTCGACGTCAGAGGAGCACTTGCCGGCCTTCAGAACCGAGAAGAAAACGCGATAAGTAGCCATAATACAATCTTTAGTATGAGTTCTAAGAATTGGAAAATGAGAGATGAGACGAAGAGAGAAAACTCACCCGTATTTATATTGAATAAGCGCCGCTTTCAGATCGAACGAACAGCGAAAAGGACATGGTAGGGGGAGCGAAACACGGGATTGATCACGAAGCTTTAACGGAGAACGTTACAGCCGATGTGAAGAATCTGAATCGGTTTCACTGAGCAGCGCACGAAAGAGATGATGAAGCTCGGATCTCGTCCTTCGCCGATTAGGTTTAGAGAGGAAAAAGCTGTACCAGGCCAGCCACCACAGAAGCCCATAAAGATAACGAAATTGGAGCCCAGTAAAGCACCCTTTTAATGAAACGTTGCGTTTCATGTGAAAGGACACGCGTCGGCTTGAGATATCATGACTTAGTGACGTGGATAGGTTTAGGAGGGAGGAAAACATCCTTTTATATATATAGATTAATAGGGTATTGTTTCCACGCCATACATGAAATTAATTTTTCGAGGGAGCTATATGTTGGTCTCTCACGTATTTTCCACCATATAATAACTAAGAATCTTTATTTACTGTCTTTATTTATAAAGATCATAAGTTCTAGTACCAACGGCAAACAAAGGGATAATAAGACGTCGTTAACAAAACCAATATTATTAATATGTTATGTAAGGTGGTTAGTATAAAGAGTATATTCATTTTAGTTTCGTAGACATATAATGATAATAATCAAGCATTGTTTTTAAAATGCATATACTGAGTTTTACTTTTAGTTCTATCTATCAAAAATAAGTATATATCAACACAAACTCTAAATAGTCAATATATTCGACGATAACAAAAACACTTGACCTCATCAAAGAATTTTAAAACCAAATAACATTTGGATCAAGATTATAATATGACATGGTTTAGAGTTTACAGAAATGTATGGATTTCGATCCAAAATCTTTTAGTAAACAAAATACTTACTAAGTTACAAAATACTTATAATAAATTTGTACAAAGACACATGAATAGATTATTGTATTTTTCAAAGTACATGAATTCCGTACAAATGTAATATATTATCTTTTTTATGCAAGTGTGCAAAAGAGACTATGATTGACCCCCCGAAAACGCATTAAGAAATATATCTATTAGGCGTGTTCAAAAAAAAAAATTGTGTTAAAAAAAAGGAAATATATATATTGGTTTGACAAAAAAAAAGAAGCATATTTATTGGTTTGACCAAAAAAATCTATTTAATTTTTGAAAAAAAAATTAAACCCGGGTCTATTAAAGACACAAACCTAACTTCCGGGTGAGAGGTGCAGCCCACGGATAGATCATTTTCTGGGTATTCAAATAGATCGTAAGCATGGATCCATATCCGCGTGGCCACATATGGAGCTAATAATCTCGCACTAGAGGGGAGTCGATCCCTGACATGGACCAACAGGACAATTCTTCCTCTATTAGAAACCACTAGACCACCACGATGTGGTTAAAAAAAAATCTATTGCTGTTATTTTTTTTTATCTCCCCATTCCTCCTACTATAAAGTATGATCAGACGAGAGAGACTGCTGTATTTTTGTTAAGATTGTTGATCTTGACGTTACCAAGATGGAGGAAGTAAAGAAGGTGGGCTGCATGCAGAGGGCAATGCCATTTGTCTTGGTCATATTGAAACAAATTGGGCTTGCAGGAATGGATATCCTAACGAAGGCCGTGCTAAATGAAGGGATGAGCAGCTATGTTCTTGGGGTGTACCGACATGGTCTTGCTACCATCATTATGGCACCTTTTGGTCTCTACTTCGACAGGTACATAGTTTATTCTACTTTTCTTTCACAGAACATAATTTATTCAAATATAATGGGGGAGGAGACAGAAAGTCTCTCTACCCTCTCTTTAAAATCAAAAACTTTCTTCACACCAAAAAGAAAATCAAAAACTTTCTAGGGTTTCCGGTTTGTTTCAACTCCGTCTCCCCACCGTCGGTTTCTTGGGTTTCCAGTTTGTCTCGCCTCCGTTTATCAAGAGACGTTCGCCTCTCCGCGCTTCTCATCTTTCCACCTTCTCCACTCTCTCTTTTGTCCCCTATCGGGGCTTCATCTTCGGAAAAGTGAACCTCCGAAAGCTTATCTTTTGCCTCTCCGTGACTTGTTGGTTTACATGGCGGCGGTGAGTGGAGTTCGGCTCCGATGGTCTCTCTGGTGTGGCGAGGACCCACGCTGAGGATCTCTTAGCCTGCTTTCTCTTTTGGTCGTTGCTGAAGCTTCAGATCTGGTGAGCTAAGCTTTGTGTGGTGGAGTGGTGGTGGCCATGAAGTCGCACAGCCGGATGTCGCCTTTGAGATTTAGATCTGCTCAGGGACTGTGTATCCGAAGCACTTAGTAGTTTTCCCGGCGGATCTATCTCTCCCCGTGGGTCCTCTCTCCCTCTACCTTCGCTTTCGGTCGTGTGGAGTAAGTTTGAAGTTTTTATCCATCGCCTCTGTAGATCTCGTCGGCTCTTTTGCTTCAGTTCTCGGTGGCCCTCTGTGCCGACGAGGAGCTCTTTTCCCTTGTGGGTCCCTTCTCCGTGGTGGGAGCTCGAGCGTAGTTTACGCTTCTCTCAGCTCCGGTGGCCTCCCTTTCACCGGAGGTTTCTTGCGGCATGGACTGGTGCTACTGTCCTTCGGTTAACTTCTTTTCACACTAGGGTTTCAGTGTTCCCCCGTTTGTCCCGGGTATCATTATTGGTTAAGGGTCTGGGTTTGAGTCCGGTTTTGGTTGAGGTAAACGTGCAGTAGTCATGGTTATGTTCTTAATGTTTTTTCTGGAATATGTAACAGGAATACGAGACCTAAGATGACACCGATGTTATTTTTCCAGATAACACTCCTTGGCTTACTCGGGTAAGTTATTTTCTCCCATTTATTTATTTATTTCTGATAGTCCTATCTCTTACATTTAAAAACTGATTTACTTTTCAATTCGTTTATGTATTTTTTGTGAATATAATAGACCGGTGATCGACCAGAACCTGTTTCGTCTGGGGATGAAAGAAACTACAGCTACATTTACAACAGCCTTCTACAACATCTTACCCGCAGTCACTTTCATCCTCGCCGTAATATTTAGGCTCGAAAAAGTTAAGCTTCGGAGTATAAGGAGCGCGAGTAAGATAGTTGGGACAATGGTTTCAGTTGGAGGAACGATGATTATGACTCTTGTAAAAGGTCCAGCTCTCGACCTGTTCTGGACCAAAGGAGCCTCTAAACAGAACACAGCCGGGACCGATCTACACAGTTCCATCAAAGGCGCAGTTTTGGTAACAGTTGGTTGCGTCAGCTATGCATGTTTCTATATCCTCTTTGTAAGTCTATCTATTTATATTCATATTTTTAAACACACTTGATAGAGCATGTCCTGAGATTTTGGTTATAACCAATTTAGTACTAATTTTAATAAGTTTTTTATTTCAATATGCAATATTTCACTTGTATATGCCGAAGACCGGCTCTGCTTGTAGATCGATTTTGATGATGATAAATCAAATGATTTTCAGGCTTTCACGTTGAAAACTTACCCGACCGAGCTCTCACTCACAGCATGGATATGCCTAATGGGGACAATAGAGGGAGCAGCTGTGGCATTGGTCATGGAAAGAGGAAATCCGGGTGCATGGGCCATTGGTTGGGATAAAAAACTCCTCACAGTCACATACGGTGTAAGTTTTAGACATGTCTACGTAAAGCATTTACTTGGGAACTACACTTGTAAGCTATTTCTAATTGTTTGGAACGTAAATACATGCAGGGTATTGTCTGCTCAGCCCTTTGCTACTACATCGAAGGACTGGTTATGAAAATCCGAGGGCCTGTGTTTGTCACAGCGTTTAACCCGCTTTGCATGATCATAGTAGCAGTTATGTCCACTGTCATCTTTGCCGAGCAGATGTACTTGGGAAGGTAACCAAGATTCCAAACAACAATATTATGCATGACTTTTAATAATCAAAAGTAAATTCAAGTTATTAAAAATATCTTATCCTTTGGCAGGGTTCTTGGTGCAGTAGTCATATGTGTTGGACTCTACCTAATGTTGTGGGGCAAAGGACATGATTACGACGATGATTCAACGCCGCCAGCAGAAACAAAACAAGAACCGAGGGAAAATGAGGAAGAAAGTGCTGAAACAGTGTAACGTCTCTTTAGGGATTGCTGCATGACATATCTTTCTTAGCTAAGTCTATTGCTGATTATCTAGCTAAATCACCACTTTATGAACTCCAAAACTCTCTATCTCAGAAATCAGAATGACTTTGTACTTTTGATTAATTAATGTATGGTTTGAAAAAAAAATCAACTATATTCTTACTGTCATAAAAAAAATAAAATTTATAAACTAACTTCTAGAGGACTTGAAGTCTTGAAATATCAACTATATATCTTGAATTATCAAAGACTACTCGAGGATAAATCTTGAAACATCAACTACATATTATGTCTGTCTTGTAAAATAAATGATACTGTAACAAAAATATATATCCCGTGATATATTTTAGCGGTGATATCGGTCTTAAACTGTTCTAAAATTTTGCGGATCTCTCGTTTTTTTTTTTTAAATGAGATACAAAGATACATCTTAATACGAATCCGCAAAAGGCGAGCTGGTGATATCCATCCAGTAAGGAACGGACGTGCTAACTTAGGAAAAAATACGCTTTCTTATGCGCGCTTATCTTGCAAGGAAATCCGCTTTGGAGTTACTGGACCTGGCCTCATAGACCAATTTGGCACCAGGATAGGTCTTCCAGAGAGTTGTGAGCTCATTGAGCTCAAATGCAAATGCCGGTCAATCTTTGGGCGCATCAATCATTTTGATTAATTCTTCGGAATTAGTAACAAAATGATTGCAGTAGCGTTGATAGCGAGATAAGCATTTCAAAGCCCATGTTAAACTTTTAATTTCAGCATGTAGTGGCGAAATTTCCTTATGGCCTCCTTGTAGACCAAGTAGATCGGTTGAGCCATCTTGAAGATGTAGAATCCAGCCCACTCCACTTGTGGTTTCATCATGTTTCCATGAACCATCTACTCGGCAGGTGAAGATTGGGTTCTCTATATGGTTTCCTGGTATGAATTCCGAAACAGTTTCCCCTGGGTTGTCTTCTTGGTTAGCAATGAACCAAGCATTACATTCCCGGAGTGCGACTCTGTTGTGTCCATAGGCTAAAATTCTTGTCCATTAAAAAGTTTTTCATTTCGCGCTTTCCAGATATACCATATAAGCCAAAGAAAAGGTCGGGTTGCTTTCTCCATATCTCCACCACAATGGTTCCTTGAAAGAAGGTAATCCATATTAGTGTAGAGATTTTCTGAAGGAAAAATTCCCGCCACAGAAGAGATCGTCGAAAGGGGCCAGCATTGCATAGCATTAGGGCAGGTAAAAATCATTTGATTAATTGTTTCCTCGGCATGCCCACATCTGGGGCAGCTCGAGTCATTTCCTATGTGTCTCTTAAAGAGTCTTTCATTGACTGCTATTGCTCCAGAAACACCTTGCCATAGGAAATGACAGAATTTCTTCCCTGTTTTACGTTTCCAATTTTTTCTTTTAACGGGTTAAGGGATGTAGCTGATTTTGAAATTCAAAATCCCTATCTTTTTTGGTTCTTGCAAGAATATATCCTGACTTAACTGAATATTTTCCAGAAGTTGTGGAATTCCAGCAATATCCATCCGGGTTGGAGTTCCTACTAATGTGCAAGCTGCGCACTAATGGAATGTCGTGCGGGTGTAGAAAGTTCCTGAGTTTAGTAGTGTCCAAGTCCTTTCTCACTGGATCAATGAGCTCAGAGACTTTCAAGTTTGGATCATAGACTTGTGGAAAAATAGCTGGTCTAGCATTTTGGTCCGGGATCCAAGGATCTTCCCAAACAAGGGTGTGTTCCCCTGTGCCGATTGTGCGTCTAAGGCCTTTATTGACCAGTTCTTTTGCTGCCATAATGCTTTTCCAACCATAGGAAGGTCTCAAGGCCTTAGGAGCTTTGAACGGATGCGAGTTTTTAAAATACCTTCCTTTAAGGACTCTTGTGAGAAGGGAATTTGGATTTTGTTCCAATCTCAAGAGTTGTTTAGCCAATAAGGCTAGATTAAATTCTTCGAGTGATCGGAATCCAATTCCTCCATCTTTTTTTGGGAGACAGAGTTTATCCCATGCTAACGAGTGCATTCCTTTTGGATTTGAGCATGTGCTCCACCAAAAATTTGACATTGCACTAGTTATTTTCTTACAAAGTCCTTTAGGAAGGAGGTAACACGACATTGGGTATGTCGGTATAGCAGAAGCTACTGATTTTAACATAATCTCTTTTCCAGCTTTAGAGAGATATTTTGCTGTCCACCCATTGACTTTCTGGTGGAAATTTTCTTGGACGTATGTGAAATTCTAGATTTTTGAACCTTGAAGTTTTTCCGGGATGCCAAGGTATTTTCCATTTCCACCTTCAGTGGCCATGCCTAGAATACTTTTCAAATTTTCCATGCTTTCTGCAGGCACATTTTTTCCAAAAGTGATAGCTGATTTTTCAAAGTTAATTCTTTGGCCAGAAGCATTTCCATAGGATTCAAGGATATTAAGTAGGCTACTGCATTGCTCTGGGGCTGCTTTGCAGAAGAAAAGGCTGTCATCTGCAAAAAGGAGATGAGATATCAGGGGGCTTGCTTGGGCTACTTTGAGTCCAGTAATCTATCCCGAGGTTTCTGCTTTCTTTATGTTGGCTATTAGAACTTCTGTACAGAGGATAAAAAGGTATGGTGATAGTGGATCGCCTTGTCGAAGTCCTCTAGATGGATTTATGTGACCAGTAGGGTTCCCATTTATTAGGACACTATATGAGACTGATCACACACATTTCATGACCCATAAAGTTCATCTCTCACTGAATCCCATTTTCAGTAGCATAGCCTTCAGGAAGTCCCATTTCACTCTATCATAAGCTTTACTCATGTCAGTTTTGATTGCCATGAATTCGTTTTTACAACGAGTATGGGTTCTTAGGGCGTGAAAAGATTCTTGTGCTAATATAATATTATTTGTGATTGCACGTCCTGCCACAAAGGCAGACTGGGTCTTTGATATGATGCTCGGAAGGAAACGTTGCAGCCTTTGGCATAAAACTTTCGAAATGATTTTATAGCTCACGTTGCATAGGCTGATGGGACGGAAATTAGTCATATCCCTCGGGCGCTCTGATTTAGGAATTAGACAAATATTTGTCTCATTTAATTGTGAATCAAAGGGACCGGTATTGAAAAACTCTTGGACCATTTGAATAACCTTGGGGCCTATGGTGTTCCAATATTTTTGGTAAAAAAGTGCTGTCATTCCATCTGATCCTGGTGCTTTCTCTGGGTGGATTGAAAACACTGCCTTCTTGATTTCAGCAGGAGATATATCCTTGCTTAAGCTCTCATTCATTTCTGGAGAGATAGTATTCTCTAAATGGTTCAGAGATACTTCGATATCAGCTGGTGTGGATGAGGAGAAAAGTTCGTTGAAATAATCAACTGCAATTGTTTTAATTTTCCGTTCATTTTCCCACCAAACACCTCTGGAGTCGTTGAGTCCACTAATGTGATTACGTGCTCGTCGATGTTTTGTAGTGGCGTGGTAGAATTTTGTATTACGCTCGCCTTTCTTGTACCATAGGTTCCTGCTTTTTTGTTGCCAAAATTCTTCTTCTTCCTCGTAGGCTTTCTGGAGCTGGTTCTGGATCGACGAGATTTCAGCCGAGAGTGATTGGTCCACTTGGCTTCGGTCGAGTTTATCTTTAAGTTCCTCTAAAGCCTTTTGGGAGTTGTAATTATCATTTCTTCTCCATTGTGAGATGGTTGACCGACATTTCTTTATACGGTCATGGAGAGACATTTCTTCAGCAAGGTGATCAGCTGTCCAACCCTCTCGGACGATGTTTTCGAAGCCCTTTTTAGAAGTCCAACGTTTATCAAAGCGAAATCTCTTCCATGCTTTGCTCTTGCGGTTAGATAGATGGGTGATAATAGGACGATGGTCAGAGCCCATGAAACGTAGGTATTGACTAGTTGAACTTGAGAACAGGCTGAACCATTCAGCATTCCCCAGCGCCCGATCAAGCCGACATTTTATGAGATAGTTATGTCTTCTCCCAACCCAAGATAGACAATCTCCTGAGTAAGGAAGTTCAATCATTCCACAGTTTTGTTGCATTAGCTGGAAGTCAAGAAAAGAGCTTTCACTCCGGATACGGCCACCCGATTTTCATGATTACCATTGATTTCATTGAAATCTCCAACCATAAACCACGCATTGGAGCGTGAAGTACTTATTCTTTCTAGCTGTTCCCATACATGAATTCTTTGATTAACAACAGGATCACCGTAAACGAAAGATATAAAATTTTTACTGCCATCGATAGTAGCTGATACATCAATGACTCTATTATTGGAAGATAAAACTTGTACATTAAATTCAGACAAAGCGAAAAGAGCTAAACCGCCACTAAGGCCGGTTGCCTCAACAGTAAAAGAAAATCATAACCAAACTCAACTTGGAGATCTTGAAGAAAATCTCTCTTATTCTTAGTTTCCATTAAAAACATGATGTCTGGAAAGAACTTTTGACGGATCTCTCTCAGGTGGCGAATTGCCAAGAAACTACCAGCTCCTTGGCAATTCCAACTTAGGATCATTTCAGATTTGCCGGTGGGATCACATCAATCACCAGCTTACCTGGGTCCTCCTTGTTCTTTCCGATTGACGGGCCCGCCGTTGGAGGCTGCGGGAGTGTTCCTTGGTTGCGTTTGGACTGATCCTCGTAATTTCTCTTCTTTGGAGATCCTCCGTAGGACACTGCTTGGCGCTTCCTTGAGTAAGTGACACGGTTAGGGCTCCTTGTTATTTTTTTCTTTGCGTGAAGTGTATCTTCATGTCGCATTCCAAGTCGGCTCTTGATGGCCTTGCCCCTTCTTCCACCGCGATCGTCCACCATGTCCCGTGCTGTCTTGGTAGTCATCATTTCTTTCAGTGGAGATATGACTTCCTCCAGCTCAGTGGGATTTGCTATCGCCTGACTGCAAACAGACGAAAAGTTCTTTCCTTGCGCAGCAAGCTTTGAGGTTTGTTTTTCATTAGAAAAGGATCTCCTGCTTGTTGTTTTCCCGGTGTCTGATGTAGCTTTCACCTTGTCTGAGTTGGTGTCACGGTACCAGGAAGCAGTTTGGAAATCTCTCTTCTTTGAAACCTTTAGGAAAATCGACAAGAACCCACGTATTGTTCTTTTCGATTGAGAATATTTCTTCTTTGCAAGCATCCATCCAAACTTTCAGCGTCTTGGCTTCGTTGTTGTCCCACGGTTCTTTGTTTATTACCATAAGAAGCCTTTCACATTCATATTCTGCAAGAAGAACATAGTCCTCGAGATAAGCTGGCTTCGTGCTAGCTCTTGTCGATCTCCTAACCTGAGGCTGCGACTGTTCTTCTTCATCCTCATGATCGTTTTCATCGTTCTCAACTTCTTCAATATCACAATCATCCTCATTTACTTCTTGGTCTTTATCCTCTTCGTTCACACCTCTTATGTCGAACGTGAAAGACTTAGCGTCTTCACTCATGCCAGTTTCGTTCCAGTTCCACTCTTTGTCATCGCTAAAGACCACATCCCGACTCACTGTTATCCTCTTGCATTCTGGATCAAGAAATAGATAAGATTTAGTCCCTGGCTCAACTCCCAGGTGTACCAAGATTCTGGACCTATCATCAAGCTTCTTTCTCCCCACGACTTCAGTCCTTGCATAACAAACACAGCCAAATACCCTAAGATGCTGAACATTCGGTCTCTTTTCTCGCAGCACTTCGTACGGTGTCCTTCCAAGAAGTGATCTTGTCCCAATCCGATTGATTAGGTAGGTAGCATGTCTCACTGCTTTCCCCCACAAAGAGTTTGGGACACTCATGTGCTTTAAGATACTCCTCGTCATCTCCATTAAGGTTCTGTTTCGTCGCTCAACGACTCAATTCTGTTGAGGAGAGTATGGAGCCGTCAAGTGTCGCTTGATTCCGTTTCTATTACAGTAGTGTTCAAAATCACGTGATATAAACTCGCCTCCCCTATCTGTTTGGAATGTTTTCACCATGTTTTTTGTCTCTTGTTCTGCAAGCGTCTTGAACCGTTTGAATTTGTCAAGTGTTTCACTCTTCTCTTCCAGTAGCACAGTCCACATGTACAGCGAGTAATCATCGATTAGGAAAAATACGTATCGTTTCCGTCCTGGCGTAGGAGGTGTAATAGGACCGAAAAGATCACCATGAACTAGTTCAAAAGAATATGAAGCTCGATATGATGTCGACTGAGGAAAAGGCTGTCTGGTTTGCTTACCACGTAGACACGATACACATGTTTCTTTATCAATCACGATCTGAGGTATGCCGGTAACTAGTTGTTTGCTGATTATTGTCTTCATTGTCTCAGTGTTGACGTGACCTAGTCGAGCGTGCCATCTTGATGATTCGTTAGAGAGTGATACTTGTAGGCAGTGAATAGTATCAGCCTGCAAGATTACCTTGTATAATCTGTTCTTAGATCGAGTGATCTGAACCATTAGGTGGCCCGATCGTTCGAATAACCTCAGCACATTGTCTTTTATTCTGACTTCACAATCTGCCTCCATAGCTTGCCCCAAACTCAATATATTGCTTTTCAATCCCGGAATGTAGTATACGTTGTTTAATACCTTCTTCTCGCCTCCATCTAAGACAAACAAAATTGAACCTTTCCCTCGTATGTTGATCCGTGAATCATCTCCAAATCAAACTTCTCATGTAACCTCTTCGTCAAGTTCCCTAAAGAACCGTCGGTCTCCACTCATATGATTGCTTGCTCCGTTATCAAGGTACCATAAGTTATCTATATTTTGCTCGGTCTCAAATAAGCTTGGTTTCACTTTCTGTTCGTTTAAATAAACGACTTCATGTACCATTAATTCGTCTGCTTCATGAGTTTCTTCTTTTTTCTTCTCAACGGTCTCTTGTAGTTTAAGCAATCTATCAGGAAAGTCGGCTGCGTAATGGCCCAGTTTATCGCAGCGGAAACATGTAATATGAGCCGTGTTCTTGTCTAGGTTCTGACTGTACGCTTCTCTTTGATTCTGGTATGAACTGTATCGGCCTCATCCTCGTCCTCGTCCTCTCCAGCTAGAACGTCCTCCTCGTCCTCGTCCTCTGCCACCATAACTTTCTTGTTGATTCTCCTGATTTGCGTACATTAGTTTCCCATGATCATCTTTTTGTTCTTCCTCGTCGTCGCATATCCTTTCTTCATAGGCTTTGAGTCTACCAACAGTATCCTCAAAGGTCGCAGTGTTTAGGTCTAACATCTGTTCAAGAGATGCCACCATGTGGATGTACTTCCTTCTCGGCAAGTTCTTTAAAAACTTCTTTACAAGCTTCGTTTCTTCCATGATTTCCCCAAGAGATGCAGATTTTGCTGAGATTTCGGATAGCTTGCCGACGAAGGAATCTATTGTATCAGTTTCTTTCATCTTCAATCTATCGAATTCTGCATTCAATGTTTGCAATCGTGCGTCTCTAACTCTCTCTGCTCCAATGTGCCAAGCTTGAATCGCTTTCCAGAGTGCTTTAGCCGTATCCAGATTTCCCACCTGCAAACTACAGCTCCTTATTCACCAGAATCTAATGGAGTTGCTGAACGTAAAAATCGAACTCTTAAAGAGATGATGAATGCAATGTTGCAGGAATCTGGGTTACCCCAGAACATGTGGGGGGAAGCGTTGCTTACCACTAATTATATCCTCAACAAAATTCCACACAAAGTAACTGGCAAAACTCCATATGAATTATGGAAAAGTATTTTACCTTCGTATAAATACCTCAAAGTGTGGGGGTGCTTGGCAAAAGTTGTGGTACCGCCACCAAAGAAGATCACTATTGGACCTAAAACTGTGGATTGCATTTTCATCGGATATGCACATTATAGTACTGCTTATCGATTTCTGGTACATAAATCTGAAATATCATATATCCATGAAAATACAGTCATGGAATCAAGAAATGCATCTTTCTTCGAAAATATTTTTCTATACAAGGAAAAACAAGGTTCTAAATAAACTCGAGAAGAAATAGACAACGATAATGACTCAGTAATTGAGACAAACGTCGATACTTCTATAAATGATATTTCAGAAAATGAAAAAGAAGATGAACCTAGAAAGAGCAAAAGATCTCGAAAGGAAAAATCTTTTGGTGAAGATTTCCTAATGGCATTTTTAGTAGAAAATGTTCCAAAAACTTTGGCAGAAGCCATGTCTTCACCAGACGCTCTGTTTTGGAATGAAGCTGTTAGAAGTGAATTCGATTCTATCATGCAAAATTATACATGGTACATTACGGATTTACCACCTGGCTGCAAAGCATTAGGGAATAGATGGATTCTGACACGAAAACCAAACCCCGATGGAACACCTGGTGGAAAACACAAAGCTAGGCTTGTAGTTCAAGGATTCCGACAAAAGGAAGGCTTTGACTATTTTGATACATATTCTCCAGTAACAAGAATAGCATCAATAAGGCTGATGATAGCAATCGCAGCTTTAAGAGACCTAGAAATTCATCAAATGGATGTAAAAACTGCTTTTCTAAATGGTGATTTAGAAGAAAAAATTTACATGAAACAGCCTGAGGGTTTTGTCATTCCAGGACAGGAAGACAAAGTATGCCGACTTGTAAAGTCACTTTATGGGCTTAAACAAGCTCCTAAACAATGGCACGAAAAGTTTGACAGCACAATAATGTCAAATGGTTTCAAAATTAATGAATATGATAAATGTATATACTACAAAACTACCAAAAATGTGTATGTTTTGCTATGTTTATATGTAGATGATATGCTCATTATTGGAAGCAATAAAGACATAATCAATCAAACAAAAAACATGCTCAAAGGGAAATTTGAGATGAAGGACTTGGGATTAGCAAATGTTATTCTCGGGGTTAAACAAGAAATTCAAATGGAATTATCTTAACCCAATCCCATTATGCTCAAACAATATTAGAGAGATTTAAAAATTACTCTAATGGTACGGAAAATGCACTTGACAAAGAATTCAGGTGAAGCGGTTTCACAAAACGAGTATGCACATGTGATTGGAAGTCTTATGTACTTGACCAATTGTACCAGACCAGATCTAGTGCATGCAGTAAACGTATTGAGTCGATATACAAGTAATCCAGGTCATACACACTGGAAAGCTATAACGAGAGTACTCAATTACTTGCGCTACACCGAAGATTTTGGGCTTCACTATGGTAGAGAACCAACAGTTTTAGAAGGATACAGTGATGCTAACTGGATATCAGATTCTAAAAACTCAAAGCCCACAAGTGGATATGTCTTTATATTAGGAGGAGCAGCAATATCATGGAAATCTACCAAACAAACAGTGTTAGCCAGATCTACTATGGAATCTGAGTTCATAGCCTTAGACAAAGCAGCAGAAGAAGCTGAATGGCTTAGAAATTTTTTGGAAGATATTCCTATGTGGGATAAACTTGTGCCAGCTATACGCATACATTGTGACAGTCAATCAGCTATTATAGCTCGGGCTCAGAATAATCTCTACAATGGTAAATCTCGTCATATCAGGAGATGACATAAAACCATTAGACAACTTATCTCAAATGGCGTAATCACAATAGACTACATCAAATCGGCTGACAACCTAGCAGATCCATTCACTAAAGGTTTGCCACGAGATGTTGTTGCTAAATCATCAAAAGGAATGGGTTTAAAGCCTATAACAAATGAGGATGCTTGATTGCAACCCTACCTATCATGACTGGAGATCCCAAGACGTAGGTTCAAAGGGAAAACAAAATCAAACATAATCTAACTAAATCACTTTGAGACATAGTAGTCTCTTCCCAGCTCCTAAAGATGATAAAAGTGCTACCGAATGTGAAAAGGATAAGCATAAACTTTTAATGATTCCATAGCTTTCTTAAGCGGAGTATTACTCAATACTTTTCATGGTCAATCACCTAATGAGTGTGAAATGGAGCCGTTTCTAGGAGAATGAATGCAAGGCTATATTCTCTAAGTTCACTCATGAAAACAAGGAATAGTTCCGGGCCACAATGAACACAACAGAGAACTAAGTTCTACGAGAAAATGAAGCTGCGTTATGCATGTTGTCTCGGTCTACATAAAACACCGGTTGGTTCAAGACATCATGTTCACCTTCTGGTAAAGTAAACCCGACAGATATTAACTATGAATGGTTCAAGACTTAAAAGGGCCACCTACTCAAACACAGCCAATTTTTCGCAA
The DNA here is from genome assembly GCA_016432835.1 of Brassica nigra. Classification (NCBI taxonomy): domain Eukaryota; kingdom Viridiplantae; phylum Streptophyta; class Magnoliopsida; order Brassicales; family Brassicaceae; genus Brassica; species Brassica nigra. The sequence continues at coordinate 65,555,996 of CM028244.1, forward strand.
ACACTCTCGGTAAGTCTGTCTTGTCTAGTCAGGATTAGAATAGGGTTTTTTTTAGAGTCTATCGAGTCAGCCAATTTTTTTTTCCGCGAGATTTCCGTCAACGTTTGCACGTACTGCAGTGGTTACGGAAAGTGGCTCGTTTTCTCCTCTTTAAAAACTCGTCTCCTTCTCATTTCATTTGCTAAGTTTTTCACCGCAAACAAACCAACAAAAAATCTCTCAGCGTAAGTCCTTTCACGAGAGTGTTTTGTAGAGTTTATAGTTCGATAGGGCGTTCACGAGTGAAGCGTGAATCGTCTCGCCATGGTTGTATCCTGGGACTTCATATTCGTACAGTTCCATCTCATTACGGAGCGAATATTAAGAATTAAGGAAAGAGATCATATCTCGCTTTCGTATGTATTTTAACTTTTATTCTGCTTCTTTCCTTAAAGTTTCATTATTTTATATCATTTGTATCAATCCAATTTCGAGCTTCTACAGTCAAAACTCTGCAACTCAACTGTCCTATAAGCTCGCTAAAATAGCCTCAGTGATTCCTTTGCCGAGTTAGAGAAGCACGGGTATGTGCAAGTACCTAAGCTGCGGATTAGTAAGCTCTTGTCTCTTAGAGATGGACAAGCAAAGAAAAAGGAGGAACTCAAAGGTGCCGAGAAAGCGACTGCAGAGAAAGAAAGCATAAAGGGTGAGAACGAACGCAAGATTCTTGAGCTGCAAAGGCTGAATAAGGAGGCGGACAAAGAGATAGCTCAGAGTAAGTTATGTGAAGCAGCGAATGCTCAACAACTTGAAGATGTGGAGCTTCAGTTTCACACAACTGCGTCGGCTCCATGGTGAAATGTTATGACATCTAAACTAAGCTCTATTTTACAAATGAAAAAGGTAAAGATTATTTGTAACAAGAAAGACTTCGTTGGCACGTTTAAGGGTAGTGATGAATAATGTTTAGTTTTGAGTTTTGACTAGTTAATGAGTAGTTTAGTTTGGTTGATATCATAAATCAGCATATTGCCACTATAAGAATCAGAAGCTTTCTGTCATTCATTCCTAATACAATCCAGGATTACAACGAAGCAGCTAGCTAATAATAACAATCAGTGGGCAAGGTTTTCACTTGCAAGTCTATCACATTTTTCCAACAACCTTCTCTTCGCAGACTTACTTCTATAACACCAAACCTCTAAGGCTTCACTCAAATCCGGAAACTTCACGCCTTCCAACGCAACCCCTCTCATCCATTCCCCAAACACTTCCGCTTGGTCATTCGAAGGCAGTGTCAAAACCAAAGACACCATTGACCCTTCCAAGAACTCGCAAAGATCTTCAGCCATTCTGTACTCAGACTCTGATCCTTCCGCATCAACCAGAGTCTTTAACCTCCTAAATCCTAATGAAAGGCAACCACAGCTTCAGAAGACAAGCTCTGCTTCTAGAAGGAACAATCACAACTCCATAACCAACCGCTTCTAAAACCTTCCCTGTAACCTCAACAAGCTTCACTTTCACACCTAACTTACAGTTCTGAGCAATCATCACAAGAATCTCATCCGACACGTCGGCCCATTTAAAGACAAGATCTTTCATCAGTTCCATCCTCGGCAACACTATGCACAGCCACTCGATATCACAGCAGAGAAGATGATGATAATCTGTCTAACAACGTGGATACCACATTGGAGATGCCTAATCTCACGACGGATTTAACTTCCTCTTGAGAAACAAGTGACCGTACCTGTTCGTCTTCGGACAACATGAACTCGACTTGCTCTTGAGCTGAGGTTTTGAGTTCGTGAGCAAGCTCGGGAGAGCTCTTCAGCGTGTCATTGGACATGGCGAAACGGAGAGCTGAGGAGAAGACGCTCTTAATGTTGAGTGATAGATCAATGGAAACTGCTTCCTCCTGCATTTCTGGATCAAGAAACAGAGTTTAACAAACTATCAAAGGTCTAATCTTGGAAATAACACAGTTGTTACCATCACCTCAGCTATATTTGAGATCCAGTGCTTCTTCTTAGAACAGTGAATGATTAATAGCTCTACACATCAAACCCTTAGAGCATAAAGCAAAGAGAAAGAACCTTAAATAACATCGATTACCTCTGTTTTTTTTTTTGTCAATCTAATCAGTTTTAGACATTTCCCAGAGCAACTATGAAACAAGTTAACCAGAGAGAAGGGAAGAGAGATTTTTGGTGAAATGAGAAGTTTTTCTGCAGGAAAAAGATTCTTGCTTTATCGTAAATCAATGGAGGATTGAAAAGAAGATTGATTTGCGTAAATGAAAGGTTTATACACAAACAAACTATAGAGAAAGATTGAAACTTGGCTATGGAGTGATCTGCGAAATCCCAATTGAAGATGGTTTAGTCGAACCAATTCCGAATTCGGTTTATGATAACACGACGTCATTTCATTTGGTAGTAGTCATATTATCTTTCATATTTGTTAGGATTCATATCATTAATTGATTTTGGGATCTAAATATATATCATAGACATTCTGAGAATCCTTTAAGTTTAAAAATAAAATAAAACCACATCTTTAGACAAAAAAAATGATGATAAAAAGACACATGCTTATAATTTTTTACAATTTCGTAAAATTCAATTAGTTTTTAATCTTTATGAATATACATTTCCTTATACATTTTAAGATTTCTGTAAAAGCTATGCATTGTTGAAGATGAAAAGACATATCCTTTCACATGTTAAATATCAAAGCAGATTTTAAAATTAAAATACACATCCTTTGACATTTTTTGGATTCTTATTTAAATTTTGGATTCTTATTTAAATTATATTAAAAAGACACATACTAGAGTGATACAAAAATATCTTACACATTTTCACAATCTCTTAAAAAATTACATATTTTTACCATGAAGAAATACATTCTTATGATGATAACATATAGATTTACACATGTTTGCTACATATTATAAAGCATTGCATTTTTAGAAAGAAATAATATTTTATTATAAGAAGATACATTTAGAACCAAACGAATAGAGACAACTCTTAAGTTTTTATAAAGACATTTTTGAGATATTTTAACTATTCTTAAACTAAGTAAGAAGACACAACCTTCAAACAAATACATTTAAGAAATGATTTTGAAAATAAACATATATAATTTGATAACTTATTTTCAATTAATGCAATTTTACGATGAAACAATACAATTTTAACATTAATTGAGATTGATATCATTGATAGATTGGAGTTTAAGGAATTTTTTTATTTAAAAATAATTGAAGTTTTCATATATCTATGGAAAAAATAATGTTTTTTGACATTTGTAGACTGAACTATTTCATATATCTATGAAAATTCGGTTTTATATCATAATTTAGCAATTTAAAAGTTAATTATGGTTGTGAGAAGTTTACGTTCACGTGCCAATCCTATCTATCTTCAATATCTTTTCTTTTTTTGTGACGCTTTCTTTTCATTTTGGTTATTACTCGATATAAATATTAATTTGGATTTATTCTCATTTCGTTCTTTTGTTTTTGTCTGAGAATTAGAAAATGTTTAAGATTTAAAATTATTAAAGAGATACATACGTGAGTTAAGATCTTCGCCTTGTGCAGAATAAATATTTTATATTTATTACTTATTTTATGTTTTTCTGCATATTATGAAATAATAAAATAATAAGTATATATTACATAACAAAGAAATCAGTTACTATTACATATAAATTGGAGTGTGCATATAAATCAAACGATTACTCTTGTTTATTCGCAATCATTTTAGGGTAAGTAAATCAAAATAATCAATCTTATCTATCGTATATGATATATAATGAAATTTAAATTATATTAACATAGATACATAGTATACTTTTAATAAGGATATTTATTAAATGAGGTTTTTGCTCATATGATTTTATGATTATTTGCATATACGTATAACAAAAATCTGCACCAAGGAAATTTTTTGAATGGAGGATGTTTAGTGGTTTCAATAATTTATAATCATTTAAAAAACAATGAAGATTTCAAAATTAAAATATTGACTTTTCAATATATGTTCAATGCAAATATCAAAATATAAGTATGTATTTTCATATGATGTATAGTTAATTTAAATGATATGAAATATATATATTAACATAAGAACCTATTAAAATAAAATTATTCATTCATATGGTTTTATAATCATTGTATCTTATTATAGAAAAAATTTAAACCTTGATCACAAAAGATTATGTGAGACTTTTAAAAGTTTTAGTAATTTATACTCGTTTTGAAAAATTCAAAATACAACATAGACAAAAATTCTAAATTTTTATTATATGATTAATGTAATTATGTAATTTATTTTAATAATAAAGAATTAAACAAAAATGATAGAAGTATACAGATTGTTAGCAAAACTTTATTATTTAAAATCATTAATTGCCATATATATTTTTTAATCACATTAGGTAATTCCGTAGATCATATTTAAGGAAAGAATATATAATAAATATCAATATGATAAATGAATGGTACATAATAGACATAATATATAATATAACATTACCTAGCAATTTAATTTTGGACTAACAAAATTCTCAATTGATTCTCAAACCGCCACGTAAGCAAAATTAGCATTCTAATTATGTGATAACTCAGCAGGACACCTTTTTAATTAGTACAAAGTACATGTTATAAATTTTCAAATGTTTCGCTATTAATATATAGGGGATTTAAGAGCACAACTATTCTAAAAAAAAAATCATAGAATTAAAAAGCACGAGGGATATCCTAAGTACAAAAATAAAATATTTGTAATTGCTATAAAGTTGGTGTGATATATTTCTGAAAATATACAATGGGATACTTTAATAATATTCTCCAAAAATACAAAACTTGGTCTTATTATTGGGTCCCATTACCATTTGATATGTTTTCCAGTTTTCTCAGTGATATTGGATATCCTCCTATATATTAACTGTAAAGTCACTTAAGTGAATTGTGCTTATATGTCACTTATATATGATATTTAGAATTAATTCTCTTAATTTGATTGGTTGTTGGTATTTAAATTTTTATTTATTTTATCAAATTTTTGAAAAGGAAACTAATTCTAGAATTACCTAATCTAATCTTTATTGCCAAAAAAACAACTAAACATCTTAAATATAAATGAATTAACATAATTTTTTATAGAAACAATTAAATAACGTAGGTTACATTTAGAAACTTAGAATATACGTATAAATACATATGACATTATAGAAATAATCGTATATGTTGTGAAAGAATAGATTTGTGAAGGATGTTTCGGTGTATCTTATTCATAAACAGGAGGGTTCCTTATATAAGGATTACATAGACCGTCATAAGTAATTGGGCCAAACACATAATGGGCCGTCTAAGTCTATCTCTAATCTAATGGGCCGGCCATCAATCTTGATGGGCCGGACTGGTTAATGGACATCCACAATAATATATTCATAACATTCCCTCTTGGATGTCATAACCATCTAGAGCTTGTAGTGTGCTTAATGTTACCTCGTTAAAACCTTACCAGGAAAACCCAGTGGGACAAAACCTTGGTGAAGGAAAAAGAGTATACTAACTACTCCCCCTGATTTGGACCTCCGTACATGTTCTTCAAGTCTGGTGCATGGACACTCTGATGGTTTAGCTTCATGGGCGCCAAGTCTTGAACTGGTCCTTCTATTGCCACGTCCCAAATGGATAGGTAGACTTCATGGAAGTGTGGTTGGTGTAGACATGATGAAGAAGTCGGCTAACATATCACATGACTGAACTTGTATTCCTTTGTGCTTCTTCATCATTCTCCAAACGTGTATAACCTGTTTAAGACCTTGTATGGACCTGTAACACTTATCAAAACCAAACAATCTTTTCTTTTGGGTTTGGTTAGTATAAATCAATCTTAAACATTTAGTTCCTTAGAAGGTAACTTAAGATATATTGATCCTGTCCCATTGTCTCATGTTCGGACATGCCAAATTTATCTAAGTAAAGGTGCCAATAGAACTTATGGCAGGGGACGTGTATGGCTTTAGTATCAATGTCTTATGGTCTGAACATATCCATAAAACTTATCCGACCAAGTATGGCTTGCCATATCAAGGCGCCAATCATATCAATACATTGCACTTTTGGTCGGATGTGCATAAGCCTTAAAAAGTACTTACGTAAAGTCTTTCCTGGACCAAGGACACATGCCTTGTCCATAGCCATACCACGATCTGAATATAGTGGTCACTGGAACCGGTTTAGTTGGAAAAAATCCGGACATGGTCTTTATTGGTATGGACCCTTTGGCGTGGATCTAATGTTCCATTTTCTTTCTGTGACCATCTCATATTCCATCTTTAATTCGTTGGATCATGGATCTCAATGCACACATACAACTTGTCTCTTGTATGTCTATGATCCATATATGATGCCGCAATTTATTGCAGTTCCATCATCAAAATAATTAACCTTCTTTCAGGCTGATTTATTATAAACACAAGGAATTCCGATTTCATTAAATGCATGGACTGAATCAGGTTGTTCTTATACAACTCCTTTATTAAGTATTACTTAGTCTATCATACTATATGCAGCTGCTTTGTTTCAGTCCATAAACAGCTTAGGAACAATGCTGTTTTGAGAATTTCTTTCTCTGGTACCTTTCTATTCTCTTCCAGTGATCCATATGTGCTTACTACATCATTATATGTCAATCTAATTTCTTCCTTATGACCAGACTTTATCATTCAAAAATATGTAGCAGCATCCACCACATTGGAGTATTTCTCTTTATAAAATGTTCCTTGTCTCTTTGAGTAACCGTGTGTAATCAAGCTATGCTTGAGTGTTATAAGAAGGAACATGAACACCTCTAGACCACGTGGTCTTGTCCTTTATCTCACGGTTTTCTTTCTCCTCACAAGACCCATTCACTGGTTTTATCATTTGATGGCGTTCCTATCATATATGGCCAATACGCCCATCTTATACTTTAACCCCACGTTTCTTTTAACTTTATCTATGTGAGTACTCTCACGTGGGTTCATGATCCTCGCTTTATGTCTTATATTCAAGTGCTACTTTGTATGTGCTGTCTTATATGTGAATACATCATTGGTATCAATACTCTTTCTGCATTCCACTATATTCCAGACATAACATAATTGATTGCAATCTTATGACCTTTAATACCTTGGTGTTTGGCGTCCCAAATCACCTTAAGTACCATGGAGTTTGGCGTCCCAAATTCCTTTATGGTATCTTGTATTGGTCGACCATTTTCTATGTCTGGGATGGTTTCCCTTATAACCTCGGATCTGTATTCTATGCACCTTTTCTTTTCTTTCCGAGGTTCCTTATCTTATGGAACATGTTGGTATATATTCTGTATAGACTCTGTAGCAACTTGATTGTGTCTCTCTAGGACATCAATTTCGTTTTGGTGCTAAGCTGGTATGACTTTAGTCATTCTTTCTTTTCTTTTCGGGTCAATGTGTCTGGCATCTAGTTCTGCTAGTTTTTGTATCATTTGATCACATTCTTTGGACGTCTTAAATCATATTCTTTAGTCTGAGGATCTTGCCAAGACAATGATGGTTAATACCATTCTATTTCTCTTATCATTCTTTTACTCTTTATCCAGATTATAGCTTTCTCCTTCTAATGTTGGATAGTCAGATTCAATATCCTTATCTAATCCGTGTCCCTTGGCCACTAAATATATCACCCATTTTTGGCTCAAGGTTTCTTTTAAACTCGTAGGAGAAAGTCATACTTCTATCCAACATATATTCCCAATCCTTATCTCAGGTTCTATCTTAGAGGCACATATGTATGTGGTGGTTTTATTGAATCTCTTAAGATTGTATATGTCTGGTCATGAGCCGTATCAATCTGAGATGGAAATATATATGCTCACTTATATGGCCTGATGCATATTTACCTTTTACATGTAAATTCTTGTGTCCCCAAGCTTTAGGTAGTGGCCTTTATGGTGTAAAGAATTCGGCCAAGTCTACTATGGTCATAGACCATGTCACACGGATTTGTAGTATGTTCATGGATCAGTTTGTCCTCACTCCCCCTCATGGACATACTATAATCACGTGGTACTTGGGACAATAAAGCCTAATTTGAGTTTCCCTTGTGTACATGTTACACAACGTGAGATTTTATGGGATAACTCTTTGTGCCTTTGCAATATCTCTCTTTGCATCAAGTTTGGACTTGGATGGCTAATCCAGTCATGCCATAAAGTGTATAAAATTTCGTTGGTCAACCAATCTGGTTATCTAGGCCTTGTGCCTTATCATACTGATCCTTGGCATAGTCTAGATCAGTAGAGTATAATCTTGACCACTCTTTTTGCCTTGGGCGATTTTCATAAATCTGTAGGAACTTTTGTTTCCTTTGCCCATTGGTTCAATATGGAAACCATTCATACTCAAGTTTTATAACACAATGGGACTTTTATTTGGGTGAATAAAATCGTCCCCCTTTAGGCAAGTGCCTTGGCCGTGGTCAGACTATCCTTTTATCAAGTTCTCATTTGTCATTTGTCAATCAAAAAATCATCAAGCAAACAAACAACTTTTATTATTGCTATAAAATTGTAAATGACAAGCAAATCATAACATAAAATGTAAAATCATAAATGCATAAGCCAAAACACAAGAAACAACACAAGATGTCGAAATCTGCTTAATCTTTTAATAAATCTGTTGTCTCATATTCCATGAGATCATCATTCTCATTGTTGAAATCACCATTTCCATCCTCGACCATATGGGCTTCCGGGTTCTTTCCTTTCAGGCTCTCTTGGTAGAGGTCAACGAGATGCCTGGAGGTCCTGCAATTCTTTGCCCAATGATTCCCCATTCCACATATGTGGCACACTGACTTTGTTGAATGAGATGGCTTGGAAATGCCACCACGACCATTACCTCCACACCGGCCATAGTTGGACCCACGACCACGGTTATTTTGGTGTCCTCGTCCACGGCCGTTGGAGTGATAGTGTCCACGCATACCACGCCCACCATGTCCGTTCCATCCACCACGACCCTTGCCGTGTGGTCTATTGTTTTGGACGTGATGTTTATCACCTTGGACATGGTTGCTTTCTTTCTTTTCCTCTACACCCTTATTTGTATCAGGAAATGGGGCTGATCCAGGAGGTCTCATCTCACTGTTCCTCATAAGCAGCTGATTATTAGTCTCGGCCAACAATAGGCACGAGATCAACTCTGCATAGGTGGTGAACTCTTTCTGTCTGTATTGCTGCTGCAAGAGCACATTGCTCGAATGGAATGTGGAGAAGGTATTTTCTAACATAGCCTTCTCTGTCACAGTCTCACCACACAATCTCAATTTAGAGACAATTTTGAACAAAGCAGAGTTGTATGCATCCACGGACTGAAAGTCCTGGATCCTCAGATTCAACCACTCAAATGTGGCCTTTGGAAGCAACACCGTTTTCTGGTGATCATATCTTGCCTTTAAGGCATTCCAAAGTTCCAGTGGACTATCAATGGTGAGATACTGGTCTTTTAGACTTTCAGCAAGATGATGGCGAATTATACTAATTGCCTGGTATTGATTCTTATCATTCTCGTTATTGTTATCAACAATAGTTTCACCAAGTCCTTTGGACCTCAGGCAAATTTTGGTATCTAGTGCCCACTGCAGGTAGTTATCTCCGGAGAGATTAAAGGCTACATAGTCCAGATTGCAAAATTTCGACTGAGAAGCATTCATCAATCTACTCAGGATTTTCAGATTTATAAATTCAACAAGTAGATCAATCAAGATAATCTATACGACCATGGTGCGGGAAAACAATCACAAAACTACTAAGTTTTAAATTATCAAGTCATTAGGTCATATATGTTTAAATAAGCTGCACAGCTAGGTTAGATTATAGCATGGTCGGTTTTCAAGGTCGACAGGATCAAAGAGTAAACCGGGTTTCAAGGCCGGATAAGGATGTCAAAATTTTTTGATTTTGTAAGTTAGGGTTTTAAGGCCCTTAATTATAAAGATAAACATGTAATTATTAAACTCCAATTAAGAAAAGGATTTTCATTTAAGTAAAATTTCTAATTGGTTTAGGATTAGGAAAAATCCGATTTGATAGTTTCCAATTTTAGGATTTCCGATTTCAACTAGTTTTAGGATTTCCATTTTTCGATCAAAACAATATGGAAATCGATCAAACAAACAAATAAAAATAAAAGGAAATAGGATCAGATGATTATGACAATGTTCTATTAATCCTAATAGAATAGTTAAATTTCCAGCAAGAGTAAAAAGGAAAATATGAAATTTTCTCAAAACAGGAAATTATGCAATTCTAGACAATTAGAGTTTTTCAACAGGAACTAGCACTTCCTAATCAGATTCAGTTCAATTTCGACAATAAGCAGTGAATCAATCAAGCAAATAGTCTCAAGAACACAAAATCAAATCGGATTCAAATATGAGCAATCGGATTCTCTTTTTAAAATTAGGGTTTGTTCAATTCTCAATCCTAATCAGTTCTAAACAGATTAAACAATCATCAAGAACAGATAGAACAATTCAATCAAGCCAATGAATCAATCATACAATTTTGATTTCAATTAAAATAAATTAGGGTTTAAAAGAAATCGATCATAATTATATTTTTAGGGAATGATCAACTTCAAGGCTTCAATTCGATTTGATCATTTAGATCAATAGGGTTTTTGAGATTCAGCAAGCCATTGAGGCTGTGATTTTAATTGATTAACAATCTCTGTTGGACTTAAGAGTTCCAACTTACTCAAAGGGTAAGGATCTATTAACTTAGGGTTTTGGGGTTTTGCAAATTTTAATTGTCTTAATCCTTTAACACCAAACCAAATTCGATTCTAGGAGTTCTCTTTTAGAGTTTCAGATTGTTTACCTTTGATTGGAGAAGATCTGAAACCGGACCACCTAAAGAGAGAGAGCTTGAGGACGAATTAGGGTTTTAGGGAAATTGACGGTGCGGGTTGGAACGGAGCGTGAGAGCGCGTCTGCTGTCGGATCGACACGCGGTTTGAGGTGATGGATTCGTCTCGTCGAGAGCTTCAATTTGATATATTGATCGTCGTCTCGCTCCTTACGGTTTGAGAGAACGGACAGTTTGAAGTTGCGTCGGAAATTAGGGTTTTGTGGCCGCCAATTTTAGCTTAGGGTTTTAGAGTCTCGTGCTGATAACGTGTTGTGAAAGAATAGATTTGTGAAAGATGTTTTGGTGTGTCTTATTCATAAACAGGAGGGTTCTTTATATAAGGATTACATAGACCGTCATAAGTAATTGGGCCAAACACATAATGGGCCGTCTATCTCAAATCTAATGGGGCGGCCATCCATCTTGATGGGCCGGGCTAGTTAATGGACATCCAAAATAATATATTCATAACAATATAAGCGATTTTAGACATATTTATATTAAGAATGAATACAATAAATCATAGATTGCAGAAAACTAAAAAATTTAAACCTGATAATATTTTTATACTCACTCACTATATATATATATTTTCTAAAAATGTGTTGAATGCATAAAAATCAAATAAACCTTTTTAAATATCTTATAATTTCTCATTGACCCATGTTGATAGTATAATTGTGTTATCACTTTCAGAAGTTATTAAGTATTTGTATATTTTAAAAAAATAGATGGTAATTATTTTAAAGTAATATTAATAAATGAAAAGTTTATTAAATATAAAATTGAATAATTGGAATATTATATTAATACGAGACTAAATTTAATACTCGATCGCATGCATACTTTTAAAAGAAAAAGACAGAAATAAAAAACACACGAGTGAAGAATCCTCATATACAGGCACTCTTATAAAAATAGTTATAATTTCATTGGTCGAGGATTTTTAATTTTTATTTATTTTAATCAAATCTCAAAAAGGAAAATTTTGAACCAGTTAATGTTAGTTGTCAGACTATTTATATAGTCTTATGCATAATCATTTATAGTATCAAATGGTAACAATTATAGAAATTCTATATAATACATCATCATTTCATTTTCGCTAATAATCTATTTATAAATAATATGAAATATGTTTTTAAAAATTGTTAATTAAACTAATATACTAGGTTTATTTTTCTATTATAAACTATCGTAAAAAGCTTTATTTTTCTATCTAAGTCATAATATACATATATAAAACATATAGTTTTAATAAAAATATTACAATAACTATAAATGCATCATATAACAAGTTTATAAATTATTTAATTTTTAAAAAATCATCTGTAATGATTATTATATTTTTAAAAGAAAAATTAAAGTCACTTATATTGATTTATTGATAGTGGTGTATACCATATACACAATAGTATATAATTATATAAATATTTGGTAATCATTTTAAGCTTTTAAATCATCAATAATGATTATTATATCATTAATAACAGTTTACAGATCAATATATAAAGATCTATAAAAAATGTTATAAAGATTTATAAAACTATTTATACAGAAGCATTTCTCATTGTTTATAGGAGTTTACAAAATGTTTATGAAGGTTAATAGGTTTATAATTTATTTAAAATTAAAAACCATCAATAATTATAAATTTTGTATAAAATTCTTAAATCATTTTTATGTTTTTAAATTATTGATCATAGATAACAAATTATTTTCTTGAGTTATAAAAATATTTATTAGTATTTATGAAACTATTTATAAAGATTCTAAAACTTCTGAGAAATAATTCATAAAATTTAATATTTGTAAATATTTATGTATTATTTGTAATTGTATAATTTTTTAAGACGTTATAAAAATGTTATCAAATCAGAGTAAATTTTAAAACATTATTTTCTTACAAATTCATCATTTTCAAAAAAAAATTCAAAAATTTCAAAAAAAAGTTTTGATTTTATCTAAAAGTAACCACAAAAATTACATCAATCATAAAACAATCCAAAGAATGTTATGAATAAAAGTATATTCCTATATTTATGAAATTTTTTATATTCTTAACTTTTTATTAAATTAACAAAATTCATATATATATAGTTTTGTTTCTTCTTAATAATTTTTGTTTGTTTATACTTTAGTTGTAAGTATGGATGTATTTGTCACATGAGTTGATGTTTTGGATTTTAATAATTTTCATGGAAGAATATTTGATCTACAAACCAATTAAAATATATATATATATATATGTTCTAACAATAATGTTATAAAACAATTTAATGAAATATTTCTTTTGTAAAAATGTAAAAAATCTAACTAAATACTACATAAATTCTATTTAAGAATTTAAAAGTATTAATAAATAAAATATGTTTATTAATAAATTAGCTATCAAAATTTCACATTCATTTTTAAAATATTAAAATATATTATCGCAGGTCGAAAACACAAAATATTATATTATATCAGAATTTTAAAATTATTTATACCACAAATTTGTAGGCAACCACCTAGTAATAATATAATTGTGAATTAATAAGGTTTATGTGCTTTCACAATATTGAAAACAAATTGAGTAAGGAAAATCAATATAAATGATAAGTTCTAAAATCGGTAAGGTCGAATACGTAAAATATAACCTAAACTGAATGTAAAAATAAATTATTTACAAAATATTATATAACTTTGCGGTATAATAAGCTTTTATAATTTATAATAACAAAGTTGTAAAAAATTTATACAAATAAAAAATGTTATTTTGATGTAATAAAATGATTGAGTCTCACATTTTATTAAGTATATATGTCTAAAATAATGATATGACTAGGATATATTATACTAACCATTATAATAAAGCCATCAATAAATTATACTAACCAGTATAACAAAACTATCAGCAAATTTATAAGAGATAGTTCAATATTAATTTTTGATGATTTGTGGTTCATTGATTGTATATTTGTCTTAATATTTGTAGGGGAAAATATTTGGCAAAAAATTAGGAAAACATTAGCAAAATTTTTTTAAAAAAATATGAAATAATAACGAGAAAAATAAGAAGAGGCCGAAGAAGATGCATAATATGCGTTGGAGAAATTAATGTATAATTACATATATAATTTCACAAGTATTTTTATTACTCTCTCCGTTTCCAATTGTAAGTAGTTTTGATTAAAAGCATGAATATTTAGAAAGTTGTTATTTTTAAAAAAATCTCATTTAATTAATTAATTTAACCAATCATAAAAACCCAAACATTATCTCATTGGTCACACAATATCCAATAAATGAAAAAGTGCATTGAAATATGTAAACTATTTATATTGTGAAACAAACTATTTTTCTTAAAACTACCTACAATTAAAATAGAGGGAGTATTAAATATTCATCAGTTACTTTTACATCAAGTTTTCTGAATACAACATTCTATGTATAATATATATATTATATAATATTTATATCTGCGAATTCACGGACAACCATGTGATTAATCATTAACTGAATTTTTTTCATAGGTATGTGGATACTAATTAATAAATGAATTTTCACAGGGATTGCTTTCAGATAACAAAGTCTACACCGTCAGTCGATCAAATATAGTAAAATTAATACGCTTTCACACTTTGGATTCTTTTCTTTTTCTGTTCTTCCGAGCCTTTATTTTATCCTCTCACATTCGCTGTCAAACCTTAAAAGTACTCGCTCATCTCCCATAATTTAAGAATCTTGTTTTGAATCTACATGAAAGCTTTAGTCGTGGTATAATTAACAAGCCTGTTGACTTTGCAATACCCTCATGTGCTAGAGTTTCAAGTAAGTACACTACAAGAAAAATTAGTATTAATTGCTCCGAAAAAACGCTATATAGTGTTATTAGGTACGCAGGGTCGGATCTTAGCACAGCCGAATGAAACATTAGCCTTGGCCCCCAAAAATTTTAGACATTTTTTACATAGGATTAAGCCTCTAAATATTGACGTTGGCCCCCATAATTTCTAGAGTCTTTAAAAAATGTTTCAATCCCCCGAAATCTCAGATCCGACACTGTAGGTACGTTGTATTATCGGCCGTGATAATAGGTCTACTATTTAAGATATCGTTTTTTGGTTTCATGATTTACTATAGCACTTTCTCGTACACGATTAAATATTATTTAATAATCATTTTTGTTATTATTTATATTAATTATTTATTTTAAAATTATTTAATAATAAAAAGAAATTAGAAACTAGTTTATAATTAAAATCCTTTATACTATAAAGCGAAGTCACTTAACAATTTTCCAAGTGACATGTGTCATTTCGATTTTGTTTTATTTGTTTTTCCGCTTTTAAAATAATTAATTAAAATTTCAGTTTTTGAAAGAAAACGTTTTTTTTTTTTGTTAAAGGATTTTCATTAATAATTAATAGAGGAAGCAAGCAAGCAACTTAGAGTTGATTGTATTTTACATTCAGAAACTGAGCAGACTGAGCAAACGACCCGGAAATACATCAAGGAGGCTTCCAAATACGCAGGAGGGCGGTCCCAGATAGACTAGAGACCATTGCAGAGCATTTGTCGGAGACCAAATGAAGGATCTTCCACCCAATAAGTGAGCTGGAATCGTTAGACTGAGTGGAATCTGATGTTACGCCTTGCCACGCATAATAAACCGCCAAGCCCGGCGAGCTATTTTAAGAGCACGATCCGAGCAGCAGCGGTAGCCAAAGCATAATCGCATCCCACGCCACCGGAGGAGCGAGGATGTTGAGACGAGCACAGACGAAAGCCCAGACTTCCGCTGAATATTGACACTCAAAGAAAAGATGATTCCTTGTCTCATTATCACTTCCACAAAGGAGACAGATAGGTTCAACATCAAGACCCCATGAACGGAGACGATTTAGCCGGATTCCTATCAAGAATAAAGAGCCAAGTAGTTGTAGCATGGCGGATAATACCTTTGTGCCATAGAAGTGACGCCCAAGGTTTGACCGGAAGATGGGGCCGAATGGTTTCTTCAACCAAACGAGCTATGAAAGATTTCTGAGCACTCCCATTGACGAACCAATTAGGAGAATCTGGCCTGTTTGAAGGATTGATTGTGGTGAGAAAGGATAATAACTCAAACTGACGATTAGACCTCGCCTCAGGCAGACACCAAGAGATGCCATTCCAGACATCAGAAACCAGCGCAAATAAAGGCACACCCAAGCGAGTTGGACCATCTTGACCAAGATAGGTATAAAGAGAGCCAAATGGGGTCCACGGATCCCACCAGAAATAAGTATCCTCGCCCCTGCCTATAGAGATTCTGATGAGATCTATAGCCTTTGAGCGCAGCTTGAGTAATCTCCTGAACATCCAAGAGTAAGTATAATTTTTCTCGTTGAGTGACCAGAAGGGAGCCTTACTCAAGTATCTCTGCCTTATCCACGCAACCCATATAGAACCAGCTCTGAAGTAAAGCATCCAGATTAATTTCAAGGCACAAGTTTCGCTCCATATCTCGATATTCCGAATGCCTAAACCTCCCTCTTTTTTAGGAATGCAAAGGTCCTTCCAAGCTACCTTCGCACCCGTAGAAATCCCTATCGTGCCGTGCCAGAGGAATGAGCTGCAAAGGGAATTGATAGCTTTCATTACCCGCTTGGGGAGGAGGAAAGCGCTAGACCAATAGCCGATGATTCCTGAGATAACAGAGGTTAGCATGGTTAGCCTACCCGCCATGGAGAGGAATCTCGTAGTCCACGAGCTCATTTTCTTTTTGATCTGCAGCATGAGCGGATCACAATCAGAGAATGACAGCTTCTTCGTGCATAGAGGGGTACCAAGATAGCGGACTGGTAAGTTGGTCCTAGCCAGCCCAAAACGATTGGTAATACGCTGAATCTCGTCTTCCTCAATCCCTGAAGAAAACAGAGTTGTCTTACTGACATTAACAGCAAGGCCAGACATCATTTCGAAATCTGATAGCACAGAAAAAACTCCTTCAAGCGACGATTCAGTGCCCTCAATGAAAATGAGTAAATCATCGGCAAAGCACAAGTGAGTCAATTGTTGATCAGCACAATCATGGTGGTAACCAAAAACGCGCGTGGCAGCAGCTCTATTCAACATAAAGGAGAGAATATTCATCATCATGACAAACAGGATTGGAGACAACGGATCTCCCTGTCTAAGCCCTGTCTTCCCTTTAAAATAGCCAGATGTAACTCCATTAATGCTGAGGGAGAATGAAGGAGAACATATGCATGCCTTAACCCAGCCGATGAAGATGGGTGGCAGGTCATAGGCTTGAAGAGTACTCAACACAAAATCCCACCGAACAGAATCGAAAGCTTTTGCTATATCAACCTTCAGTGTCATTTTCGGAATCTCAGAATTTCTGTGATAGCCATTTAGAACCTCCGAGGCTAACAAGATGTTTTCCAGAATCAACCTGTCCTTGACAAACGCTGTTTGGTTAGGGAGGATGATAGACGGTAAAATAGACTTTAACCGGTTGGAAATGAGCTTCGAGATCAACTTATATTGAGTATTAAGGCACGCTATCGGTCGAAACTCTCGAATTGTGTTTGCCCCTGGTCGCTTAGGAAGAAGAATCAGGGAAGTGGAATTTAAGGACGTTGGCATGAAACCAGTCCTGAAGAACTCAAGTGTAGACAAAATAAATTCCTCTCCCACTACATTCCAAGCAGCTCTGAAGAATTCGACTGGAAAACCGTCTGGCCCCGGAGTTTTATTGCTTTTCATTTTCTGAAGGCAAGCCACAATCAGATCAGGACCCATAGGAAGAAGACAAGCAACCCTATCCTGCGCTGAGCATTTACGCTGAATGACTGCTTCAAGAAAAACCGGGAGGTCTGGCCAAAACATTCCACGAACTGTACATAGAATCCCTTGAAAATACTCAACTGCTAGCTCATGCACCTCCTGTAGCGAACTAGTAACGGACCCATCATCACGAAGAAGCTGTTTGACCGCATTCAGAGCATTCCGCAGAGTCATCATACTATGAAAGAAAGGCGTGTTGAGATCACCTTCCCCGAGCCATTTGACTCTAGAGCGCTGCCTGAAAAAGCTTTCCTCGGCAAGACGCAATGAGCTCCAAAGATCCTTAGCCATTACCTCCATTTGAACATTAATAGGCGATGGATCATCAAGAGCTATAAGCTGGGCTGAGGCAAGATTCGCCTCTGCAATATGCACTCGCTTCTCAATATCACTATAATTATCTCGGAGCAGAGTCTTCATAGGCCTCTTCATGCTTTTCAGTTTGAAACAGAAATCCTCAGCGGAAAGCCCTCGGTCCTGCTAAATTCCAAGCAACCTTAACAACCTCTAAGAATTGAGGGTTCCTAATCAGTAAGTTGTAGAACCTGAAAGGCCGAGATCCAAAGGAAGGAGGATGAGTGACTAGTTGAATTTGACAAGGACAGTGATCTGAGAATTGTGGCGCAGAAAAATCACAGTAACTTGAAGGAAACTGAAGAATCCATGCTCCATTAACCAAGCAACGGTCCAGCTTTTTGCCTATCGGCTCTGACGGTCGCTTATTTGTCCAAGTATATTTAGGACCCGTGAAAGGTAAGTCAAAAAGACCCAAATCGCCCAGACACTCTCCGAACAGCCGCATAGCACGCGTTGTAGTGTTGATACTAGGATTAGAAGTTTCATCAGGATGGAGAATTTCATTAAAATCTCCTCCAACGATCCACGGCTTGTTAGCGAGATCAAAAGCTGCACTTGTGTCCCTTAGAGAGAGCCAAAGATCCTTCCGTAGCTCTTCCTCATTAGAAGCGTATACAGCCGTGTAGACAATAGATATCCCATCTTCCAATTTAACCTCACATGTAAGAGATTGGAGATCCGCAAAAAGAAGCCTTACTGTAACCGGATTTCTGAAGATAAACCAGATTTTCCCTAACGGAGACTGGTGGTAATTGTCCAAAAGAGACCACCCAGGGCCTAAAGAAGATAAAATAAGTTGCTTGCTTGCTTCACATACGTGCGTTTCAAGAAGCGCCCCAAAAGAAATTGACCGCCTATTGAGCCAAGAAAAAAGTGGGCTATGCTTGGTGTTATCGTTTAGTCCGCGCACGTTCCAAAAAAATGTACTCGACATTGGATTATTCAGAGGGGGTGTGATCCTTCTTCCAACCGATTGGAAGAATACCACTGGTTCCTTGATGAACCGGAGATGAATATTTACGCTTCTTCTTCTTCCTCTCCGCAGAAGACTTTGGAGACGAGCT
Source organism: Brassica nigra (assembly GCA_016432835.1). NCBI lineage: Eukaryota > Viridiplantae > Streptophyta > Magnoliopsida > Brassicales > Brassicaceae > Brassica > Brassica nigra. The sequence continues at coordinate 65,575,173 of CM028244.1, forward strand.
AAAAGCTACTGATGAGTTAAGCCCTTTTCCATTACTCACAACCAAAGCAGAAGATGGAGGCTGACGATGGCTCTGTGGTAAGGAAGAACCCATAACCGAAACAGTACCAGGAGAGAAACTCAAGGCTAGAGTTTTATCGCTAGAGGGCACACCAACAGCAGAAGGTCCCACTACCTCAGGTCCATCACGGATTTTAGGCCTAAACGACCCGCTGTTTGAGACCTCCTTAGGTTCCTCACCTTGTAAGGGATGGAATTTGTTGGCGGAATCAGGCTGAGGCGGAACCTGAGAAACCTTTATCTTCTCGACGAAGACGAGCTTAGAAGTTGAGGAACCATCCACATTTATCTTGGCCTCTGAAACCCCACGCTTCTTTTCTGAGCTCTTGTTTTTACTTTTCCTGCTCGACGTCTGCCAGTTATTTACAGGATCATTGGCAGCAGCCACACCTTTACCTTTAATATCAGCCTTCTCTTTTACAATTGAGAGCGGACATAAAGCATCTTTGTGACCAATTTCATTGCAGATCGAACAGAGAGGAGGCAACCACGGGTAGGTAATCTCTAAAGCCAAAAGTTTACCATCATCGCATTCAAGCTCGACTTCTGCAGGCAGTGGTTTTGTGAGGTCAACAATCACCTTAACTTCTGCAGACGAAATACTTGTGAAAGGCTTTGCATCAACCACACGTCCCAAAGGCGAACAGATTGAGCTTAACCCTTCGTGAGTAATTAAGTCAAATGGAATACCCTGAATCTTCACCCAGACCGGAGCCTTGTCGAGAGATGGAGTGTTAAGACTAAATTCCGCTTTCCATTCAGTTACAAAGAAAGGGGAGTCACCAACACGCCAAAGTTCATGTTGGAGTATGCGCTTGCGCAAGGAAGGTGACGGAATATAGAAGATATAAGCATTCTTGGCAAGATGATGAATGGTTACCCTTCTGTCCTTTCCCCATAGATAGTTAAGAACCGCCCATATCTTCCCGAAAGATGGAGCTTTACCGTAGAAAATTCCTACAATGTAGTCAGCGTGGATCTTTGCTCCTCTCTCAAATACCGCATTAGGAACTTTAACTCTCGGCTTACCCTCAGCCGACATAGAAACCGAAGCAGACGGAGGAGGGAACTTAGAAGCAGAGCTTAGGTTACTTGCCCAATTGAAAGCCGCAGAAGAAGGGCTATGATTATTTGGCGCTTGACCTGCAATGTTAGGAGCTCCATCAGAAACAGACCCAGCAGGATGCGAAACCTGAATCGGGATTTCAGAGGGATACACAGCTGGAATTGATGAATCGGGTTCTCATTAGTTGAGTCAACAGATGGAACCGGCAGTATAGGAGCATTAGGACTCAAAGATCCGAAGATAAAAGATCCCTGAAGGGGAAGAGAGCGGCCACTGGATGCCTGCGGTAGCCTAGACGGGTTCTTTATCGGAACCGTTGAATCAGACACCGAGACCTCAGGGAATAAATCCATGGGAGAGGAGGAAGGAGAAACTGAAGAAGAGCCACGAACACCAACATCTGGTCCAGGGGAGACCGGATCAGGAGGCAGAGGAGGAAGAGGGGGCGGATCCGGCGAGAGATCCTCCGTCATCGAGGAGATGACCTGACGGCGCTTAGGGTTAACGGAGGTCGCTTGGAAATCGCACAGAGGAGATCTCTGCTAATCTTCTCGTAGTCCAAGAAAGAAAACGGTTTCTCCACGTTACTCTTCCTTTTTTCATAAAAACAAAAAAAAATTGTATTCTTAATTTTTTGAAATTGTACAATCTTAAATACCTAAATTTAAGCAAATCATTATCACCACGTTCAAAAAAAATTATTTCATCTCTATACAGTTGAGCCTTTCTCTGTCAATTTGTTTTTGGGTGATGAGTATAGCAAATCATTATAACTCCTAAACTATGGCAAGTTTCAAACGGTTTCTTTTTCTAAACTTTCAATCAATTTGATTATTCTGTTACTCTTCCTTTCTTCTCCATAGAGTTTAGTCTTTCTTTGTCAATTTGTGTTTGGGTGATGAGTATACGAAATAGATACATGTTTATAATATTTTTATCCAAGTTCAGTGTTCTCTTCTTTAACTCTATAGTCTCTTTTATTTTTTGCATGATTCACACTTTCACATTGAAGATGCCAGTAGATTTTCCTCCTCTTTAGGAGTTTAGTTCTTCCCAATAATGGAGAATCAAATGACGGTCAACAACCCAGGTAAAAATAATTATATATGATCAATTATATAAAGCATAATATTGAGATGTATTACTCTTCACTTTTTTGACAAAAAAGGATTGACTGTTCAGTATTTACAAACCTGACCATTCAAAACATCAAACCTTCATTTGATTTTGAATACAAACGTGAGTATCTTGACATTTATATTCAGTTAACCATAAAAATTATGTTTTAAACTTTTCTCTACTAGAATTTTTGGTTTATTATGGTTATAGGCCAAAAGAAAAACTAGGTCATCTTACTATTGAGGAATTTGAATATGGCAGATTTGCTGCGTTGGGCACTAGATTAAGGTCAATTGTTAAAAATTATTTTAGTTAATTATGATATTTTATCTATAATATAAGTATATCCAAATTTCAATAATTTTTATTTTCATTCACAACTATTTATATTTATTTTCAGATTTAATACAATTGTAATCAAAATTTGATTTAAAATATTATTTTTGAATTTAGAATATAATTGTATATCAAACAATACAATGCCCATGGAGAAACCGTTTTCTTTAAAAAAAAACTGAAATTTTTACAAATTCAAATTTGGTTTACATGGTTTACTGTTTCAAATTGGTTTAAACCTAATCTTCTCGTCTTCTTCTCCGCCGCAGTACACCAAACGCCACCAATCTTCTTGTCTTCTCCGCCGAATACACCAAACGCCACTATCTTCTTGTAATCTTCATCGCCTCATAATCTACCAGACACCTTACTAAAGCTGAGCCTGAGATATGTGATGAAGAGAGACGAGTCGAAGCGGTGAAGACGCCGTTGTCTTCTTCCTCTTTCTCCTTAGTCATCTTCCTTTTTCTACAGACAGGATGGACGGCAGAGTAGCAGAGACTGGACGGCGGAGGAGCGGAGAGGAGACAGGACGGCGGAGGAGCGGAGAGGAGACTGGACGGCGGAGCAGCGATGATGAGATGGTCTACTGAAAGGAGAAGCAGAGATAATAAAGGAAAAAGAAGGAGAACAAAAGAAGCTCTCGGATGAGTTGTTGTAGAGGCAGAGTTGTGGAGAGAAAAAGATTAGAGAAAGAAAGAAAGAAAGAAGAACGAAAGATTCCACGACGTATGAGGAAGTCTTGGATAGAGAGAAAGAAACACAAAAATTGAATCTGGGCCATTGAATAGATTTAATCAATGGTTAAAAATTGCAATCCACACCCTCATTATCTTAACCAATAGAAAATTAGGAGTGGATGCTCAGAACAAAAAGAAAAAAGAAAAAAGAAAAAAAAAAAGAAAAAAAAAAAAAAAAGAAAAAGAAAAAAGAAAAAAAAATTAGGAGTGACTTTTTTGTCGACAGAAAATTAGGAATGATTATTAACTGTGTTTGGTTTATTTAAGCTTTTGTATATATTATTCTTTTTAAACAGGCTTTAATATATATGGAAGACAAAATATACTGTTTTTTTTTAATTCATATGTTGAAATTTTAAGATTAAATTCAAGATTTGAATTTTAAATTTGAAAGTATTAGATTTGGGGTTTAGATATACATGGTCAATGAGGTTATTTTATGATTTTGGGTTTAGGGCATGGGAAAAAGAGATTGGTATTTAGATATAGAGTTACAATTTTTAAAGTTTACATTTGTTGTTAAGAATATAATTCTAAAATTAAAACTTGTGATTAAGATTTGGGGTTAATTGTTTGTTAAAGTGTTTGGAATGTAAGTTCGGGTTTAAGTATAGCATTTTGGATTTAGATTTAAGACTTAAGATTAAAATTTTAGATAAAATTTAAGATGTAAACTTAAAAAATAAAAAAGTATAGTTTTAAAATTTTTAGTTAGAGTTTAGGGTATATGATTAATTTAGGGTATGATATAGGTCTATAGTTTAGGGTTTGAAGTTTTAAATATTTGAAATTAATTTTTTTAAAATATTAAATTTGAATTAAACTTAAGATTTGAGACTAAAATAAGAAAATATTTGAGTTTTAGGGGTTGCTTTTAAATTTTATGGTTTAAGGTTTAGGGTTTGGAGTTATTGGAGAGTTGACAAATGAAATGGAGTGAGAGACAAAATGAAACGAGAGTGAGAGGAAAAATGAAATTATTTTCCCGCCCTAATGAACCATAACGTTTCAAAACTGACAGTGCTATAAATACTATATTTTTAATAAGTGTTTGCAGAATTAAAATCTGATCAATCTAAGATAGCGTTTGCATTTTAACAAACGCTATCTAAAACTAAGGGATATGTCAACCATAGCAGAAATGAAAAAAACGCTATCTGCTACTGCTATCAATACTCACATTTCTTGTAGTGGTGTAACATAGTTTTTGCTCCCCCTTATAAAAAGAGAAGGAAATCCAGTTCTTGAATCTTGAAACAGGGTTATGTTCTTCTGACCTCTCTATAACTACTTGAATTCAGGTTATAGAGAGGTTAAATTCCACAAAACCCAGAACTCAGATCCGTAAATCTTTCTTTGTTTTTCTGTTTGACCCAAAAACGGTGTGTTTGATGGTGGTGTTTGTTGGAATCATACAATACATTTCTATGGAGTTTTAGGAGAAATCTTCATTGAAATCAAATGAGAGAAAAAACATCCAAGAAATTTTATTGATCAAAGATTACATTACAAATGATTTGAAGAGTAAAATGAATCCATGAATCTATAAAATCCTTATAGGATGTGTTTTAAATCTAAGAATGGAAAAAGAGAGGAGATTCTTTTTTAAGAAGGAGGTGGCTCCTTATTTATAGAAAAGGGAAAATCTAGGATTTCCAAGTGTAATGGGTTTGATCCATTGTCTTATGGGTCTTTGTTGAAGGGTGTCAAACCCATCTCCAACATTTTCTGAATTTAAAACAAAAATTTCTTGTTTTTGTCTTAAAAACAGGGGAGGTTTCAAGCACCGGTCGTTTGTTGTATTCTTGGAATCGGAGCTCTTGTTGCTTGGAACAGTATACTCACCATTGCAGATTACTACTACCTAGTTTTTCTGGTTCGGTTCAGAATTGGTTATTGAAATCTAATGTTCTGTTTTGGTTATATTAAAAACTAGTTGAAAACTTTTATGTTTCTTTGTAGGATTATCATCCTTCAAGGGTACTAACACTTGTATACCAACCGTTTGCACTTGGAATAATCGTGATTCTTGCATACTACAAATCAAAAAGTGATACCCAAAAACGGAACCTATTTGGTTACATTCTGTTCAAAATATCCACGTTCTTGCTGATATTTGTAAGTTTTATTTTTATTCTTGGATCTTTCTAATGAAACCGTATCTTGATCTTGGATTCAAGACTCTAAAGAGATCTCTAAAACAGTTGGATTTGGCTACAAAAGGACAAGGTGTAGTAGGACCTTATATCGGTTTATGCTTAATAGTTGCTTCTTTCGGCCTTTCTGATGCTACCGTACAAGGAGAAATGGGTAAGAACCAAGAACACAAAAACACAAATACTAATGAACAAGATTCTCCAAATAACGGTTGTCTTTTATTATAAATGTTTTAAACAAATTACACTCTTTGTTTAATCAGGTTTACTCGACTTCACACCTGTGAATCGTCACTGACCAATTTCTAATCTACCCAACCTGACTCTAACAGCCAAGTCTCCCGACTTGTTCAATATCCAAAATCTTGTTCAACTTCGACACAACACTGTTTTCTCTCTGCACTCCCAAAATTGCAGAAGACGAACTCGCAAAGCTTGATCCCTTTAACCTCTCAAGCCAATCTTCGTTTTAATCTTGATAACTCTAAATCTCTTGATTCATCCTTATCTCTAAGCTGCAATCATTGTCTCTTGCCAAATCGTAATTAATATCTCCAACCAATAAGATGACGCCACATCATAGCACCTTATGACTTGTGCAACCACAAGACAACATCGAACATATTTATTTGCAGACTCCTAGTCTCAACAATCTCCCCCTTTTTCACTGAGTTTTACAATTCAAGCTTACTAGTGAACAATTGCAAGAAACTCCCCCTCAACTAAGTATCATCAAACTGAAACAACTCTTCAATCTCCCCCTGCTTGAGTGACAAAACTCTTTGAAAATCTCAATAACAAATAATGTCTTTGTCAGATCTCTTGGAATCCCATCCTGCTCATGCCATGCATAGAGCATTGATTTCATTAACATGCCTGAGTATACCTCGAACTACCTCAGTATTAACCCATTTCCTGTTGACATTCAGACATCCCAATTTTTCTGAACATGCTACGTTGCACACAAGCTCTTGAACAGTCTCCTTGCATTTGGAATACAAAACTGATTTTGCAATCCATACCTTACCATAGCTTTTTGGCTCAACATAACATTTGTTTTCACTCCAAGCCTTCTTGATATTGTTGATTCGCTCATAGTAAGATCGATGAGTATGTCCAATTTTTCCACAAGAATAACATCCATTGTTGAGTATACGTTCTCCAGCCTTCCTTGACTTAATCTTGCTTTCCAAGGTATAACAGTATCTCTGTATGTGTCCAGGTTTCCCACATAAGTAACAACCTTGTTTGACCTTCTGATTTTTCTGTTCAACGAGTACTTTTTTGCTTGAACAGGTTTGTTTCGATTCAACCTCCTTTGGTTTAATATCATAAACTGGTTCAGCACGAACGAAATTGGTGAGACATGCTTGGTTTGATCCACTGCTAGAGCTTGATGCACGATTGCCTATGTATCCAAGACCCCAGTTCTGTTTTGTAGGTTGTCCTATGGCAAGAAGAGTATCCAAATCCTTTGTTCCTTTGCTTAACATCCTGATCTTCTTGTTGTTTTCGTTCAGATTATGCTCAAGATTTCTGCGTTTCTCCTTTTCTTCTGACAAAAGGTCTGATGACCTATTTATCTTTGATTCTAATACACATGTATTATCCTGTTCAGCTTTTGTCTGCTTGGGCAACCTATTATCCTTCGTTGAACATGTTGACGTCTCCAGCATCAATGTCGTAGGCTTTTCCATCTCTATTATATTAATCTGAGCTTCTAGTAGCGCCTTATTCTTGAGCAGGTTCAGATTCTCGTTTCTCAATTCAACCCAGCTATCATAGAGCTTACGATATTCAGCCTTCACATATATCTATCCATCACTATCTGAATCAGAATCCAGCTCAAGTTCTTCATCACTTTCTTTTCCAACAAGAGCTACAAGACTAAGCTTTTCATCACTTCTCTTCTGATGATAAGGACGTTCAACCTCAGATTGTCGCTTGCACACATCATGGCAGTGACAATCACATGTTCGACAACCTTTACTAGCACAACCCTCATGTGAGTTCGAGTTCCTTCTCTGCTCTTTCTTTCTCAAATTGCTTTAAAGCCTCCTTAAAGTTTTGTGTCAACAATCCAACACATTCTTCCAATTTTTGATTTATACTTTCATGAAGTGACTGAAATCTATCTGTTTTCTTTTCAGCAGCAAAAACTGTTTCTTTTCCTATGTTGGTTGGACAGGTAGTTGCTTCCATCTCTCCAGCTTTAAGAATCCCAACCAACTGTGAAAACTTCATCTCATCTGTATTCATCCCAACCTTGAACAGTGCTTTATAGGATGCAAACTTCTCTGGAAGACATCTTATCAGCTTTTTGACAAGTTTCTTATCCTTAAAGTTCTTACCAAGGACAATTGCTTCATTTGCAATAGAAATCAGCTTTGAGCTAAAGCTTGTGACAGATTCTTCTTCCGCCATTCTCAAGTTCTCGAACTGAGATGCCAAATAGTCTAGTCTTGCTCTTTTAACAGTGGACGTTCACTCATAGTATTCCACAAGCGTGTCCCATGCATCCTTAGCTGAACAACATCCTTGCACGAGTTTAAATTGATCGGAACTAATGGCGTTAAAGATCTCTGATAGTGCCTTCGCATTGAGTCTTGATGCAGTCTTTTCTGTCTTTGTCCACTTATTTTTAGGTTTAGGTAACTCCTCATCCTCTTCAGTAAAGACTGTTGGATCTGTCCATCCTGTTTCAATAGCTGTCCAGACGTCTTCCTCAATTCATTTGAGTTGTTGTTTCATGCGTACCTTTCAGTGCCCAAAGTTGTTTTCATCTAACATGAGTGATTTATGAGACGCCACACACTCTGTTGTTTCCATGTTCGTCGCAGGACCTCAATCTGTTATAGATATCTAGATCTAGGTAGGTGACCGGCTCTGATACCAATTGTAAGAATCAAGAACAAAGAAACACAAATACTAATGAACAAGATTCTCCAAATAACGGTTGTCTTTTATTAGAAATCTTTTAAACAAATTACACTCTTTGTTCTTTGTTTAATCAGGTTTACTAGACTTTACACCTATGAATCGACAGTGGCCAATTTCTAATCTACCCAACCTTACTCTAACAGCCAAGTCTCCAGACTTGTTCAATACCCAAAACCTTGTTCAACTTCGACATAACACTGTTTTCTCTCTGCACTCCCAAAACTGTAGAAGACGAACTCGCAAAGCTTGATCCCTTTAATCCCTCGAGCCAATCTTCGTTTTAATCTTGATAACTCTAAATCTATTGATTCATCCTTATCTATAAGTTGTAATCATTATCTCTTGCTAATTCGTAATTAATATCTCCAACCAATAAGATGACGCCACATCATAGCACATTATGACTTGTGCAACCACAAGACAACGTCGAACATATTTATTTGCATACTCCTAGTCTCGACAGAATGATCGGTGATTTATCATTGATGTGCCCTGAATTCATCCAGGTTTAACCAATTTCAAGATCTTGGTTTAGATTAACCGATTTAGATTAACCCAATTTTACTAGAGATACAACTTCTTGTTTATTTGTTGTAATTCATGGCGGGTTTGGCTGTAGCTGGTGCTCTAACTTCAGGTCTTAGGCTAATAAATAAAGCAGCTTTTGATTACTCAAACGACGGTCAACGTAAAGGGGCAAGTGAGTTTAACATTTTATTTTGAAGATCTTTATAGCTTTTCAAGTACTTGTTCATGAACTTCATTTCTTGTTTTTTTTTTCCTTTCTTCTTGCAGTGATGTTTTTAGGGATCTCAACATTCATAGAGTTTCTCTGCGTGCTGCTTCACGCGTATGTGTTCCCTAAACTCCCCATCGTTAAGTATTATCGAAGAAAAGCAGCTTTGGAAGGATCTAAAACTGTCTCTGCTGATCTCGCTGCTGCTGGTATCCAAAACCAATCCGATATGGTAACTTCCAGATTTTTCAAGAATCTTCCCTTCCTTTCAAAATTCTTCATTATTAATTATTGTTTAATCTTCTTGATTCTTCTATGCAGGCTGATGATGATTCCAAGAACCAACGGCTAAACAATAAAGAGCTATTATTACTTCAAAACATAGACTATGCAGTAAATCTAGCCCTCGTCTACGTTTTGACGTTATCCATTTTCCCCGGGTTCTTATACGAGAACACGGGGCAACACGGGCTAGGCGCTTGGTACGCGCTTGTCCTAGTAGCCATGTACAACTGTTGGGATCTGGTCGGGACGCCGATGGTGAAATGGCTCAAAATTGAGAATAGAAAACTAATCACCTTTAAATTTGCGGTTTTGTCACGTTATCTACTCGTTCCTGCGTTCTACTTCACCGCGAAATATGGCGATCAAGGATATGGATGATTATGCTCATTTCTGTTTTGGGACTAACGAATGGACATCTCACAGTTTGCATTCTCATCGCAACTCCTAAAGGTTACAAGGTAATCTATTTGAATGTTTAGAGATTAATTTGATTGTTTAATTTCTTTTGCGTGTTTAAATAGAAACACAACATGTTTTTGTGAAGGGTCCGGAGCAGAATGCATTAGGGAACTTGCTGGTTATATTTCTATTAGGAGGAATATTTGCAGGAGTTGCTTTGGATTGGTTATGGCTTATTGGTAAGAAAGATGCCTTCTGATTAGTCATCGTCTCTCCAGACCAGTTCATAATTAATTGGAGATTGATCTTTTTCTTTTTTTTCACAAAAAAATCCATTATTATTTGCTTGTAATCTGTAAGTGTTATCTTCCTTGGAACCAGAGGATATTTCGCTCTGTGCTAAGTATAATACATTTCTAAAAGACAATTGCCATAAAATAGCATCTGAAAAAAAAATCATAGCACATTTACCGCACATATTCTAGATGAAATGACCATATATAAGGTTATTTTCGAATGGATAATATATAAAAATCATAATATATCTTGACCAATTAATAACATAGTGTATTTTATTTGGCAATTAGGTTCTTTTTGAATTGATATTATATAAAATTTCATATTTTATCTTCTCAAAAAAAAATTTAAGTTTTGATTTCTTTTCTTGTATTGGAAGAGCGGGTACAATATGGTAGAATTTGCGTAGAATCAAATAATTATTTTTTGGTAAAAATAGAATTAAATATTCTATTTGCAATTCTAAACCTATTGGAAAAAAAGATATGAGTATGGGTTTACTAAAACTTTTAAAGATAGTGTGTGATTGTGAATGATTGTATCATTCCTAATCAATACTATTAAACATAAGTACAAAGTTACACCCAACTTGCGAGTCGATAAAATATTTTTAAAATATTATATCCTATAATTAATTCTACTAAATCAAACGATATTCTATACTTAAGCCTAACATATTTATTTTTATAACGAAATCCTAACATCTAGCCTATTTATATGGTAATACTTAATCACGATTACTAATGTTGAAATTTGTAAATCAATTTTATGGTAAGATTCTAAACAATCGAAAATGAATATTCGGTGGATATGGAAGTCTTACACGATAAAAAACGCCACCGTTGCATCTCAAAAATAAAAAAGGATTATTCAATAAAAAAACTAAACAATTTTCTCTCAACAAATTTCACAAAAAACATTGAACAAAAAAAAACATTTGTTAATGACCACTAGTTTTATACACCATAGGTTAGTTTATATGATTATATCTTTATATATTAGTCGTATTGCTTATGATATTTTATGTGATTTTTTTTTTTATTGTGTAGTTTTTAAAGGTTTCCGAATGTTAATCTAACTAGGGATTTTCCCGGGCTACGCCCGGATTTTATAATATATAATCTACATATATCATGGCAGCCATGATATATAAAATATAAATCATTTATCAAATTTGCAATTATTAAAACTCAAAATTTGTCATCTTTTTACTATCCAAAATATATATGGGATGCTGAGCAAACATGTGAGACAAATAGAGAGCATTTGTGTTAACCTCGAAATGGTTAAATTTCTGTGTATTTTATAATCAGATAACTCGTATGTTGATTTGCTTCAGCTATATACAAAGCGGGTGAGCATCTGCGTTGCCCCCACGAGGAAACAACACAATCACAAGTCCGTATTTTGATGAATGATTGTGCTGCTTTCAACTAAGCTATATTTTTTAAACCATTTAATTACTAATAATGAAATTCTTACCATTTAAGGCCTTTTTAGATCCAATTCTCTACAATCTTGTTCTCAAAATCAATGATCAAGTGATACATGTTTGTCACCGGAAACAAAGAGAAAGAGGAACAACAGTGAGAGATCCTTTGTTAACCTATTTAATCTTTGGCATTATAAAGGTATGAAACTAAGAATTACGTGGAAAAAAGAGAACATGATGAGAGGGGGATAAATCTTGAAGCTGACATTTAATTACACTTACAAAAAAGTCAAACTACACATACAAAATGGAAATTCACAAAATGATTAGAATATTAAGGCTAAAAGCTTAGTAGCTCTACTCCACAAAGAGCACGCCACAACTTATCCATGACGCGAAGCTCTTGGTACTGCCGCTAATCTAAACTCATCCTCAGCATGTTAATCACATTGTTAAACCTCTCATTAGGCATACATAAATAGCTAACTCCTGCTTTGAAGAATTTCAAGTTCGTAGAAGAGAATGGTCGAAACGCTTAACCTGAACTCGACCAGGTAGAGCTATTGGTGCACTTGAGATCTATTAACCCCTGAAGTATGAAACCTTAAAAGACAGTTAAGAAACAAACATGTAGAAAGAACTTCAGTAACAAAATACAAAGATCGAAGTTGTATTCTAAACCAAGCCGAAATTCAGAAAACAGTAAAAAACTTGTAGAAAAGCCAGAACAGACAGGGAGAAACCAAACCTCCCACTGTTGTTCCAATCACTTGGCTCACAAACGTAACCCTTGGAGATGACAATATTAGGTAACCTGTCTTGATCTTGTGTCAGGTCTGAAGCTCTCGATACTATGTGCAAGAGGACCTCCATGGTCTGAACCAGCCCATGCTCTGATTGTAAACATGGCAATAGGTTGGCTAGTGAACAAACCGTGAGCCCGGCTCCATAAGCATGGCATAAAGCCAAGACTAAGGCAAAGACTGAGATGACCAGAATGTAGTACTATTCAGCTAAGCGAAGCTCATAGCCTCCACCTACAAATGATGAAGGAATTAGGTCTTTAAGGAAGAATCTTGTTCTATGCTGATCATCATAAGATATCGTTTGTGTCAATGGGAAAGGAGGAGGTTCTTGAACCAGCTCCACCTCAGATCTGGTTTAATAGTCCGGAAAGGGTCCGGCTCAGCTTAAAAGTTTGTATACACCATCTCCTAGGATCATAGCAACAGCAATTAACACCTGAAGAAGAGAAAGAAACCATTAATTACATCAAACGCTGCGCATATGAAAGTGAGCGATCTGAGTACTTTCTAATGAGTAGCTGCAATTGTTGTAAAAAACAAAGAATTACTTACGAATCACTGCAGTAGATAATAAAGGGAAGACATTAACCTGAAGTAGTTGTGTCCACCATCTTCACAAAAATGCTTGCTTAACAGTTAACACTGTGTATTCACAAAAGACATTAACTATTATGATTTATTTATGTTATACTTGTCATGTAACTCCATTTCAACATGTGATTCTGTAATAAACCCACTAATAAAATATCTTACATTTCAAACGGAAGAAAAGAGAAATATGAAAAGGACTTGAAAATAAATATCTAGAGACTGGATTTCTGAATTCTGCACCATAAGCGTTTTTCTATCTGTCGATCTACTTCAGTTTTTGCTTGTGTGACAGCTTTTCCCATTTACTAATCCCTGCGATTTTTTTTTTTAAAAGGGAAGAAATATAGGGGAATGCAAGCTAGCAGAAGAATCAACGCACTTTGTCTCGCATACCATTTTCTCAGACATCGTTGGATACAATACATCCCAAACTCTGTTTCATCTTTATAGTCCTCCTAAATTTATAACACGATTAGCACTACTAATAGAACAAAACCAAACCACTCTAAAGTGAAACGCAATCATATATTCATATTACCTTCTCTTGATAGTCATCTGTTTGATCGATCATCGAGACATCATGTGGTGATGTTCCTGGCAAAATTGGATTTCCATCAGGATCACCGCCATTTCCCTTTCGTGGAACAAATCTGAGAAACAGAAGAGTATTAATGTATTAAAAAGGAACTTAGAGGGAGGAAGACGAAAAGAAGCCATAAATGAGATTTGGGGAAGTCCATTCCGATCTGTTTTGTACAAGCATGGTACACTGGATTCGCTGCCAAATGTATTGCAGAGAGACTATCAGAATGCAGAGGTATGGGAGCAGAACGATCGATTCCGAGAGCAGGCAATAGATCTCGAATCCAAATGAGTTCACAAACAGTGTCAGCCATTGCTCGATACTCTGCTTCCGCGGAAGAGCGAGAGACCCGATCTTGTTTTGAGGTCTTCCAAGATAAAGGAGAACTTCCTAATTGAATAAACCAGCCAGAAAGAGAGCGACTTGTGATTGGGCAAGATCCCCAGTCCGCATCACACCAAGCAGAAACAGTGAGCGGTGTGTTAGCACGAAGAAGAATACCCTGACCTGGACAATTCTTTAAGTAACGGGCAACCCTCAGAACAGCATTCCAATGTTCAGAACGAAGACTATTCATGAACTGAGAAAGTATATGTATAGGATAAGAGAGCTCAGGTCGTGTAGTTCCAAGATAAATAAGCTTACCAACCAGATGTCAATAGGCCTTAGGATCAGACATCAATGCACCATCAGCGAGAGCTAACTTGTGGTTCTGTTCAAGAGGAAAAGAAACCGGTTTGACGCCTAGTAATCCTGTTTCTGCAATGATATCAAGCGCATACTTGCGCTGGCATAGATAAATTCCCGATGGACTCCTAGCAACTTCGATGCCCAAGAAATACAGCAGGATACCAAGGTTTTTCATGTGAAAACATGAGCTGAGGTATGACTTGAACTCGTTAATAACAGTGCGAGAATTACCCGTGATTATCAAATCGTCGACGTAAACTAGAACATGAAGCGATATCTGTTCGGTCGCGTAGATAAACAAAGAGTAGTCGGAGGTGTTCTGCTCGAAGCCATAGTCTTTCAAAGCCTTAGTAAGTTTCTCAAACCAGCAACGAGGAGCTTGTTTAAGGCCGTAGAGAGATTTGTGTAAACGACACACCTTTGTTTTATCATTTGTCCGAAAGCCAGGAGGTAACTACATGTGTAATTCCTCTTCAAGATCACCATGAAGAAAAGCATTATGCACATCCATTTTGTGAACTTCCCAATCATTGGATGCCACCTGTTGCAAGAAAGCGCGTATAGTGACCATCTTAGCGACTGGAGCGAAAGTTTCGTTGTAGTCGACCCCCTCTGTTTGGTTATTTCCCAGAACAACCAGGCGTGCTTTGTAGCGAGAGAGAGTACCATCAGCATTAAACTTAAGCCGAAAAACCCACTTACAGCCAAGAGCGGTTTTCCCTGGTGGTAATGTTTCTACTGTCCAAGTTCCATTTTCCTCACAAGCTGTTATTTCATCCGTTACTGCAAGGCGCCAATTTTCATCAAGAAAAGCTACCTTATAACCCTTTGGCTCTACTGCTGATGTGATAGCCAGGAGATAGACTTGGTAAGATTCAGAAAAAACAGAACTAGGAATATAATTATCTATCGGGTACGGAGTTGTAGTAGGATACGGTTTATGCAACAGAGTTATCACATAATCTGCTAGCTTCGTTGGTGGTTTCTTGGACCTCTGACCACGTCCAAGAACAACAGTTTCAGGAGTTATTTCACTTGTGGCAGTGGTCGTGGTTGATGGTAAATCAGAGTTGACCACAAGCTCAGGAGTTTCTGTAGCTGTCGCATGGCTTGCTCTGCATAATAGACTCACCATGGGTGAGCGAATGGTTATGTGGAATCAAGGTATTGATGGAGGCTGTGTGCTATGTCAACAACAGCTCGAAATTCGAGATCATCTCTTTTTTCGATGTACCTACAGCTCGTCTCTTTGGACTAGACTCATGTGTCAGCTCATGGGGACTCACTACACAGAAGAGTGGAGCAACCTTATACTCTTCATGTCGCAATCTCAGCTTCCCAAAACAAAGATGCTTCTTGCACGGTACGTGTTCCAGGCCACTCTTTACATGATATGGCGGGAACGTAACTCTCGAAGGCATGGAGAGAAACCATGCACTCAGGAGACACTCTTTAGGATGATTGACAGACAAGTCAAGAACAGAGCCAACACCATTAGGACACAAGGCAAGAATCTGGGAAATGCCTTCCAAGCTTGGATCGCATCGGTGAGAACTTAATCTTTTCTTTCCTATGTTGTTAAGACAGTCATAAACAAAGTAGCTTCTGCTGTAAAAAGTACATTTTTCTTTTAAATCTAATTTAACATTTTATTCAAAAAAAAAAGGTTCTATCAATGCGACGCGTGTAGCACAAGAGCCGTATCTTCTGAGGCTTAAAATTAAGCACCGCTTCTTCTCTAATTATTATTTTTTTTAAATCCAAAAATCATTAAGCAACCCGTTAAACACCTGCCTTAATAGTGCTCTTAAGCACCTTGGGTTAACGGTGCTCTTAGTCATTTAAGGTAACTTAACATGCTTCTTCAAGCTACGAAATTCAGTAGATCAGTGTTTATTAAAATGTTGTGTTTGTTAATAGTGAATCAAAAATGTTATATTGTTGCCTTAACAGGTGAGTTTATTATACAGTTTTATTTGGTTTATTATACAGTTAAATCAAATTAAACTGTCTATTATAGACTACTAAATCGTTTTTGTGACATGATAGTTTATACTACAATAGGAATAAATGAAATGAATGGTACAATGTAGCTGTATGCAATAAACGACTCTTGGTGTGCTTGGCAAAGCATATATAAAACTCCAATATTGAAAAACTTTTTAAAAGAAAAATTGGTCACACAAAAACACAAGTGTATACAACGATAAAACGTGTTCCTTGTAAGGGACAAAAAAACGAAAACAACTTTTGAATCATGCAAAACAAGATTCGCCTTTTAAGCCTAAATGAATTCATATGCCACCGCCCAAATTCTACATGTCTCATCTTTTTATGTTTGACTACTATACATGTATTTCCATATACAGAGTTATATGAAACTACGTGAACATCTAAATGTTTTTTTTATAGTGAACTTCTAAAATCTAAATGTTTTTTTTTTTAGTTTCTCTTTGTCGATTTTTTTTAACTTTAAGTTGGTTAGAGTAGAATTATCCCTGCAAAAAAGAGATTTCTTAAGCCAAAAAATACAGGGAGGGCCCACCAAAAAATTAAGAAATAGATGTTAAAGTCGTTGAATAAGAAATGTTTCTTGTGAGTTTTTTTGCACTGTTTACGGGCTTCACTGACACGTGGCAGTACACGATTGATTCACTTTAAAAAAAAAAATAATAAGAAACCAAATAGGGTCTGTTGGATAAAGATGCTCTCTTATTTGACAAAAAAAATATTGTAAATATTGATAAAGTTATGGATAATGTGTTTTCAATCCATCTCTCCCTTTTTAATTAGTTTTTGAACTAAAATCAGTGCCAATAAAAAAAATCAGTGCCGATCAGGCAAATCGTACATGGTCTTTTACCAAAACAAATCATTCAGGATGCGAAGTCAGAGCAAATAGCTCCTCAAAATTTCGACGTTCATCTGATCACTTGATGTTAAATACTAGAGCAGTCTACTGTTGCATCTGATCACTTGATGTTACCAGCTGATAATTCAGAGACAAGTTTGGTCTCAGCTGAAGAAGCACGAGATGAACTTACGGAACAGACTTTGGAACCTACTAAAGAAAGTGGTATTGAACTCAGTGATGAGCGGAAGGATTTCTCTACTCCAGTAAACAACCTCACTTATTCTAAGGTGCATTTAGCCATTGGCTCCAACTCTTTTTTGACTTCATCACCATTAGCAGACACTCAATCTGCTCCAACTAAAACTACTATTATGGAAGAAATTCCATCTCTTGTTATTGTCTTTGAGGCCAACTCGGTTTCACCGGACAATCCATTGGTCCCTTCATACTCTCCTGTACATGGCAGTCCTCATGTCACTCAAATTGCTTGTAATGAGCAAGATGATGAAAGAGGATATATGAGTGATGCTACGGCAAACCTCAACATGTCACGAGGTGGAAGACCAATAAAACCTGTCCAAAAGTTTCAAGATATGGAATGGAAAAAGAAGAGGAAGGGGTAGGGGTCGCCGAGGCCATGAAACTACCCTCCATCCTCCTAGTAGTTTCATCTCTCTCTTGTTTCATTAAGCTTATGAATCATAAGTCTTCTTCTATGTAAGCTAATGCTTGGTTGAATATGAGGCTTGTCTCATCATACTTTTTCAAACTTTATGGTTGTTACAACCATACATCATTTGTATGTTTTTAGTATTTTAATTTGAAAGCCTTTTACAAAAAAAAAAAAAAAATTCGACGTTCAAACTTAACTGGGGCCTACTTGTTTGTGTTTACAGGTGCTTTTGGCCCACGAGTCCCCCCTTTCTGATGGTTAACACGTGTAAAATGACAATAATAATATAATACACCGTGATTTCCATTAAAACGAGCTTTTTCTTCTTTGTTTTTTCTTTCTTTTTATATACGTTTTCAGAAATCAATCAAATCGTTGCTTACGTTTCAGAGCAATTCTTTCAAATAACCAATTCTAAATCTTTTATACCAAAAGAGCCCCAAATAAAAAATTGGCCAAAAAAGCTTCATCAAGCGAATCATTGCTTACATTTTAGGGCAATTTTTTTATAGATATATAAATATAAATAATAATAAATAAATAAAATTTATAGTCTCAATTATATGTTTTCAAATTCGAAAATTTTATTAAAAGAATTCAAACTTTTTCCAAAATTATTTTTGAAATTCAAAAATGTTTTTGAAAAATATTTTTAAATTTTATTTTGAAATTTTTAATACTAATTCATTTATTTTTAAAATTTTAAACTCCACCCCCAAAATCTTCATGTTCTAACTCTAAACTTTAGGTGTAGATTAGTTAACCTTAGAAATTTTAGTATATATTTATCATTTAATAAAAAATTTTGTCAGTTTCAAAAAAGTAAAAAAACTTGTCATTTTTTCTTTATGAACTCTTTTGGTGAAAAAAAAAGTTTAAAAACTCAAAAAAAAATTGTCCTAAAAAATTTCTCTAGATTTTAACCTGCTTGACACGTGACGTCTGAGCCTTGACCTATACAAATGTTTACGCGTCGGCTAGTCTTGCCGGTTCCCGGCCACGGGATCTCCTTGTTAAGTAGTTTTTTTTGGTAATCCATGTTAAGTACTTCATAGTATATTTTTATTGGAAATTTACATTTTCAGTTACTGTCACAAAAAACACTTCAAATAAAATTAAAATAACATTTATTAATCAACAAAAACACTAAATTACTCTCCATCTTAAACTCTAAATCTTTATTCACACCCCTAAACTCTAATCTTAAGCTTTAATAAATATACTATAAACCCAACTGTATAAATGTATTATTTTTTATTTATTAATGAACGTCATTTTGGAAATTTTCTCATGTATGTTAATTTTTGAACAAAACTTAATTTAGAGTTATTTAGAGTACTTCTCGTTTTTTATATGCCTAGTATGTTCTTGTCATTTAGTTATCTTTCTTGGTAATGTTTTTATAGATTATACTTATTACATAAAGAAAAACTTTATAATATTCTGGACTTGCCAAAAAGATATCCTAGATTGACTTATAGGTATGTTTTACATGTTTTAGCTCAGTGCTCATAAGTTACCATCAGTTTATTTAGGGAAATTAGATACAAGGAGTCAATTGTTTTGGTTATCATTTTGCTGCGTTCTTTTCAGCAAAACTTAATCACCGAATAAAAAATGTGTATGCTGGAACTCGAGCCATATTTGATATTCCCGCTGCCCATCGATCTTTATGCACTTATGTGGAAGAAGAGCTGACCAAATATATTAAACAAAAGAGTAGAGCTGACAAAATTTATTAAACAAAAGAGTAGATACCAATAATAGAAACTTCACCACTTAACAAATCTTATGAGATGTATATTGTTTATCGGTGGGATGTTACTTTCACTTTTACAATACACTAAAACCTCTATAAATTAATATTCGATAAACTAATAATTTTATAAATTAATAAATTTCACCGATTCTATTAGATCGGTTCAAAATTTGACACAAATCGATAAAATAATAAGATAATAATTTTTTAGAAAATTCTATGAAAATATATAGTCCCTTTTAAAATCATAAATTAATAATTTATATGAGTACATATTTTATATAAGTAAAACCTATTATTATATTGTTTTTGTATTCACAATGGAATTATCTATATATTTTCTTAACACTTAATATATTTTGATGAAATTTAATAATATTATATCTAAAACCATATTTAAGTTCTATAAAATATATATTATATACACCAAATAATATAATAAAGTTAATATAAGTGTGAAATTTCACAAAATAACAATTATTATATATGCACTAAAATCAAGTATTTTTCTTATCTTAGAATAAATATTTCTTAAAACAAAAATCTAAATAAATTTTTTTTGTAAATTAATATCTCTATAAATTAAAATTTTAAAGTTCTAACATTATTAATTTATAGAAGTTTTTTACTGTATATCAAACTAGTACAAAATAATGAGACGTAAGAAACAAGAAATAAGAAACAGTATCTTACATATGTAACGAAATCTATATACGGAGTAGTCTAGGGCTGGAATTATTATCCGAGATCCGGATCCGATCCGAGATCCGATCCGGATCCGCTCCGAAAATAGGAGATCCGGATATCTAAAATTTTAGGTCCGGATATCCGGATCCGGATCCGTTTTTTTAATATATATAAATTTAAATTTTATTAATACTTATAGTTGATTTATTAATATTTATACATAAAATTAGTCTTATAATATTACATTTTAATTTTAATAATATTATATACATAAATACATTTATAAATTTTGTAAAATATTTAATTTATATAATATTTATAGATTTTTTGTATTTTAAAAAATATTTTTATTTTAATTATTTTGACGGATCCGGATCCGAATCCGGATACTCGCGGATATCATGATATCTAGACGGGTATCCGGAACCCGGATATCCGGAAGGCACAGATCCGGATCCGGATATTAAAATCACAGATCCGACGGATCCGGATCCGGATCCGGATACCCCGAATATCCCTGATATCCGGATCAGTCCCACCCCTACGGAGTACAATCGTATTATTTAAATAACTCTATCCCAATGGTCTTTTGTTTCTTGGAATTGCAGAAACCCCTTAACATCACACGAATAATCTGGACACGTTTCAGAAGTACTCATGAAGTTATTATTGCTATAACTCTCTTTTTCATCCTCGATGCTGTTAGTGCTACTATTGATAGAAGAGCACAAGCATCAACGAACCATTGTTGAGGTTCGTGATTTTATCTTTTTATCAATTTATTTTTTACTTTTTTCATTTAACTTTTTTTAAAAAATATAAATAAATAGCAGACCAACAGCGGGCCACCACGTGGCGTGGGACCCACTAAATAGTTATGATGCAGGTTCATGCGGAGGAAGCGTTGAGAGGCGGGTTTAGAGGTGTCAAAATGGGTAGACCAACCCAAACCAAACCATATCCAAATGGTTTTGAGCTTTAATGAGTTAATGGTTTTAATAGTTTATCCATTAAAAGTACTATTATACTTTGAATGACTATCAAATAAAAACATATTTTATTTTAGCTGAAAATAAAAATATTTTTTAGAAATTAGAACAAAATGGATTTATTGTCTTAATGGAAAATACAAATTATTTAGGCAAAAAAAACAATTTTGTAGTTTTAAGCAAAAACTTGTATTTTCCTCTAAAAATCATATTTTACAGTCAAGAGAGGAAAATACAATTTTTGTAGGAAAACTCGGTTTTACGATTTTGGCGGGAAACGAGATTATACGGTTTTGTCGGGAAAACTAAATTTTGTGATTTTGGCAGGAAAACTCGTTTAACGGTTTTGGCGGAAAAACTCGATCTTACGGTTTTGGCGGGAAAACCCGGTTCTATTTAGCGGAAAACTCGGTTTTACGGTTTTGGCGGGAAAACTTGATCTTGCGGTTTTGGCGGGAAAACTCGATATTACAGTTTTGGCGGAAAAACTTGATCTTGCGGTTTTGGCGGGAAAACTCGGTTTTACGGTTTTGGCGGAAAAACTTGATCTTGCGGTTTTGGCGGGAAAACTCGGTTTTACGGTTTTGGCGGAAAACTTCGATTCTGGTTTTGAGTAAAATTCGATTTTACGATTTTGGCGGAAAACCTCGGTTTTACGGTTTTGGCGGAAAACTTCGGTTTGCGGTTTTGGCGAAAACTTCGATTTTCTTTTTGGGAAAACTCGGTTTTACGATTTTGGCGGGAAAATACGGTTTTACGGTTTTGGCGGGAAAACTCAGTTTTAAGGTTTTGGTGGGAAAACGGTTTTTAAGATTTTGGCGGGAAAACTCGGTTTTACGGTTTTGGCGGGAAAACTTAGTCTTGCGGTTTTGTCGGGAAAACTTGGTCTTGCAGTTTTAGCGGAAAAACTCGGTTTTACAGTTTTGGCGGGAAAACTCGGTCTTGCAATTTTGGCGAGAAAACTTGGTGTTACGGTTTTGACGGGAAAACTCGGTTTTGGCGGGAAAACTCGGTCTTGCGGTTTTGGCGAGAAAATTCGATTTTGCATTTTTGGCAGGAACACTCGATTTTGCGATATTGGTGGGAAAACTCGATTTTACGATTTTGGTGGAAAAATTCGGTCTTACGGTTATTGCGGGAAAACTAGCTTTGTAGTTTTGGCGGGAAAACTCGATTTTGCGGTTTTGGTGAAAAAATTCAATTCATAATTTTGACGAGAAACTTGATTTTATGTTTTTTTTGCAAAAAAGGTTAAAGTTTAATAAGAAAATAACATATAATATGCATATCATTGAAACATTGTGTTGACAAAAAATGTATCAAAATTGGATTACATCTAGTTTATTTAAATTGATTTAGATATATGATAAAATAAATAAAAACTCTGTTTAGTAATATGTGTTAAAATTTTGGAGTTTTTTATATTTGATTTGATTTTATGTTGGTTATTAATTTTTATTGGTTTGGTTATAGATTTTTTTTTGGGTTAGATTTAGTTTATTAAAATTTAATTATATACATATGAAAGTAAATAATATTTGGTGTAGTAAATTTGGTTTATAAATTTAGTTTGGATATTTTTTGTTTATATATTTGATTTAAATTTATGTTTGTTAGAAATTCTTATTGGTTTGGTTATGGATAACTCATTATCCATTATAAAACAAACCATTTTAACCCAATCCATTAAGTCCATTAACCCATTTTATCCATTAATCCATTTGTATCCAATTTCTCTATCCATTAAGATCCATGGTTTGGATTGGTTTGGATTGACCCATTAACTTTTACCCATTTTAACACCCCTAGACGGGTTCATCAAAAGCAAATATTATATTATTTTCTTTTTACGGGGAAGTGTGTGAACTTGCATCACGACCTCCTGATGGGCATGGTCTAACTTGTGGAACTTGAGTCTAATGGAGTCGGGCCCGAAGAGGGTGTGGGCAAGACCGAAGCACAGTCCGAGTAAAAAGGTTCCAAAGCAAAGTTAGATGTCGAACAATCATCTGGCTGGTTCAATGGGAACAAATGCATTGAATCTTGGACTGTAGTCATTGGCATGAGGTCCTGGAACTCTGTGAATTGATACGTGCTAGGGAAGCAAGATTGTAATTCTTGATTACCAATCATACTGTAACCGGTTTGATCTTGGTTTACTTCGGTTTTGCTAACCGTGTTATACTCGTGCGCGGTGAAGGTGTTCTGGTTCTGGTTCTGGTGATGTTCACTACAAGAAAAATGTGTTTTAATAGTAGAACATGATAACGTTTTTTAGCTTTCTGCTATGGTTGACATATCCGTTAATTTTAGATAGCGTTTGTATATTTAGAAACACTATAATAGAATGGTATATTTAAAAACGCTATGATAGTGTATTTTTAATAGCACATTATTAAAAATGATATCTTTGAGTTTTTAAATCTCTAAACCCTAAACAAAGTTTTAAACCCTAAACTCTAAACGTAACTTCAAAATCTAACTATTTTGATATCAAATCTTAAATTTAAACTCAAATATGAAATATAAAATCAAAACTATTTCTTTTTCAATAATTAATCTTAAATCCCAATACCCTAAACCTTCGACCCTCAAACCCAATTTAATATATTTAAACTCTAATAAAATAATACACTAATAAACTTTTATAATATTTTAAATTTTAAACTACAAATCTTAAACATAAAACTATAAAGTTAAATATTTTCAAAAATTAATATCAAATCTTAAATCAATACCTCAAACCTTTAATCTTCAAACCCTATACTCAAACCTTTATTCTAATATCCAAACTTAGAAACTAATCTCAAACTAATCATATACTCTAAACTCTAACTAAAAATCTTAAAGTTCTAAAACATAAATGTATTTTAAAATTATTTACATATGTAATTTACATAAATATCTTTTAAATTTTTTTTTATAAAATGAAATCTAATCACTTTGTTAAAGTTATAGATCATTATATCTCATACCCTAATTCTCAAACTTTATATTATAAACATTAAACTGTAATTTAAACTCTAAATTACAAATCAAACTACAAGCTTTTTAATCAATCTATAGTTATTACTTATTGTACACTAACCTATAAGAAAATAATAATAATGTATATTGAAGAAAAACAAAAGGTTGTCTAAGAAAAAGAAAAAAAGGAAGAAAATTTTCTATTGGTTGGAATGGAAGATGTGTGGATTGCAAATCTTAGCCATCGATTAAATTAAATCAATGGACTAGATTAACTTTGCTGTGTTTATTCTCTTTCCCATAGATCTGAGATCTTATACTTCACTCTTTTTTTTTTAATTCTGCGATCTCTCTTACTTCCTCTTTTACAAATTCTTAGCTCTGAATCTGATTATACTTTGTTTCCAGGAATCTCGAAGAAGAATCTGATTGGACTTTGTATCCAGGAGTTGAGAGGAGAGAAGAAGCGTCTGTACAATAGCCATGGAAACGAAACGATTGGATCTCTCAAGTTCCGTGGAGAAGACGACCAGGAACACGACGAGCAAGGTGAAGACGACGAACACTGATGATGACGACGAAGACCAGGGTGGCTCTGGATGCGACGACAAGTGCGCCTCCTCTCTGCACCCCTCTCAGATCCTATGGACGCCAAAGAAGAAGAACCATGTCTGGTTGCGACGCCAAAGAAGAAGAACAATGGCTGGATGCGACGTCGAAGGCATGGAAGAACACGACCAGTACTGTAGATCAGAAGCTGAAGAACACGACGAAGGTGGATGTGCGGCGGCTGGATAGGTTTAGTTAGTAATTAGGTTTAATCTTGGTTTAGGTTTTTGGTTTATTTGGTTTAGTAAGTTTTGGTTTAAGACTTTTAATTTGTAAATCATTTTTTTTGTAAACCTGTTTAATTATAAATCATTTTTAATAAAAAAATTTAAATATATAAACGAATTTAAATTTTAATTATGTTTTTAATATTTAATTTTTTTAAATTTTTATAATAGAAATAATAACAAAAATTATACGCTATTAAAGAATATTTAATTACAGATAGAAAAGAGCTATCGTAGCGGAAGAAAAGATAGCAGCGCTAAAAACCGCTATGTAATGTCTTTTACCTATTATGACGGGCGATGATACATCGTTTCAAAAACCGCTATTCCATCGTTATCTAGCGTTTTTCTTCCGGTAATAAACCCATTTTTCTTGTAGTGGTTGTTGAGAATTTAAAAAGAGAGACGTTGCGATTTTGAGTATCTCGGGGTTAACATGTTTTCTTGATGACAGACGAGCTGAGAATGGAGGTGATATCCAGAAGATCAAGACGTGGACTATGTGCTACCGGATCGATTCCCGACTTTAGAAGTCTTTTTCTGATGTGAGTGTTCCAATAGTTTTTGATATCGTTGTCTGTTCTTCCTGGCAATCTAGCCGCAATTGCAGACCACATAAATAGTTTTATCAAGAAAGCAGACAAAGTCAGAAAAACATAAAAAAAAAATTAATGTAAGCACTTGAAAATATGTCAAGAAAAGGGAAACATTAAACTAACTTGTTTCCCATGATGCTGTGAAGTTGAATAATGGTTTCTTCTTCTTCAAAAGAGAACCTTCCTCGTTTTATATCTGGTCGGAGATAATTAGTCCACCGGAGCCGACAACTCTTACCACATCTCTCTAACCCTATAGTTAACAAGATTCAAGAAAAAAAGGTTTAAAAACTTATCAAACTTTTGTCCAAAAAAAAAAAATTATCAAACAAAAAATGAATAGAAGTATTAAGTAAAATGCAATGACGAAAATATATATATACGAACCAGCATTTTTGGGAAGAGTTCTCCAGTTTCCATAACCATGTTTATTGATATAATCGATGAGCTTTTGATCTTCCTTTGGAGTCCATGGACCTTTCTTGAGCCCAATTTTTTTCTCCAAACATGGTGATCTTCCCATCGTTTTGAATATTAATGATTATCAAGTGAAGAAAATTGTATAAATAGATATTGTTGGATTAATCAAGAAATTAAGACCTGAGAGTAGAGAGAGACGTAGGGTCCCAAAAGAGGAGTACGAAGTATATATAGGAAAAAGATAAAACTATCATAAGAGAAAAGGTGAAGTCAAAATGAGTCTCGTGTGAATGTAAATAAAGTCACACATTGGAAGTTAGACAAATAATGTTTAATATATAAAGAGATGTCTAACTCTGATTAGTACGAGACCTTTTGGGAAGGAGTCCAAAAGTAAATCCATGCGGGCTTATTTCTTTGGCCCAAAGTGGACAATATCGTACTAATCGGACTAGAGAGAATTGGACATGAGCTTCCTTTAAACCCAACAAGTGGTATCAGAGCCTGGTTGACGAACATCTGCAAAAAGACTAAAATACCCTTCAAATTCGAAGAAGCTTCCACTTCGATGGGAAAGGCGGGTATGTGGCAGAGACCAGTCAAAAAATCCTGGAAGCTTCAGTTGTGGGAGGAGCATCCTCAAGGTGACATCGCGATGAAGTGGTGCTGGAGACTTGTACCGAAAGTCTCTCCCTAACGACGATACAAAGATTAGGTGGATATTCCTAATGGTGCTGCAAGGATTAGGTGGTGAATGTCCTAATGGTGTAGCAAGGATTTGGTGGATAAATCCTAATGGTGTAACAAAGGTTAGGTGAAGAGTCCTGTTGGTGATTACGGCGGTATAAGATGTATACCAGGTTTCGCTGGAGGTTGGAAACCAAAGGATCATGTGGTACTTGGTTTGTGAGGAGGTTTGTTGTGAATGCAAATAAAGTCCCACATTGGAAGTATAGACAAATAATGTCTAGTATATAAAGAGATGTCCAACTCTGATCAGTACGAGGCCTTTTGGGAAGGAGCCCAAAAATAAATCCATGCGGGTTTGCTTCTTGGGCCCAAAATGGACAATATCGTACTAATCGGACTAGAGAGAGTTGGACATGGGCTTCCTTTAAGCCCAACAGAGTCGGTGCCGTCCTCTGTTCATCGATTGGGCCACGTGTCCTTTACATTTTTCGAACATATTCATTTTTGAAAAAGATTGTTTGGCTTTACATATTGTATACTTCATTGTTAAAAATGGAAAGTTTTTAATACATTTTGAACTAATTTCTATAACTTTGAAATATGAAACAGGCTAAAACTCTAACATAGATTAATACATTTCTAATGTACCTCTTTTAATTTTGGTAAACAACGATAATTTAATATTGTTGCATCTGTATATCTTAAATCTCGCTGCAGCGCTGTGAACCTGGGGTCCGACATACATGACGGGTTGTCACAAAAAAGTCAACTTTTATTGTGACAACCCGTCCCGTGGAACCATCCGTCCAGTAGACCCAAGCTCACAGCGCTGCAGTGCATCGACCCCAACCCCTTCCTTATGAGTTCTCACTAACTCCATAATTAGATTGTTGGTGCGTCTCGAACCCAGGATCTCACCCTTTAACAATTCTCCCACAGGACAAGCTGTCACCAATTGATCACAGCGCTGTGAACCCTGGGGTCCGACGTACATTACGGATTGTCAAAAAGTTGTATATTATCACCTTGCTCTAAAACATATTGTGTGGTATTTATTTTTCAAGAAAAAGAACTACGTTTCTCCATCATCACCTCCCTGATATGTTTTCAAACCTTATAGACCACATTTTACTAGACCAGATAGTAGATACATGTTCAGACAAGATATGTAAGTTTTGAAGCATAGAAATATTCTGTTTTGAGCTCTGGAATAGCAGTTATACTGTGCAGGAGATACATAGTGAAGAATTATTAAGCAAAATCAGATTACAATCACCAAAATGCTTTTTTACTGCAGGAAGTATGGTAAGATGAAAGGTTCATGTCTCCATTTTTCAGAGTCTGGCAGAAAATATTCCACTCCATCATCTACCTTCTTCAACTTAAGCATGTATTTCCTTTCATCATACCATTTTGTTGAAATATGCCTTGAATCTGTGAGTTGGCATAAATTGGGCGATCCAGGCGTCATGGATCGATCGACGTCGATACCGTAGTATCGATCGACGCACATACCGAAGTATCGATCGATACTCAGACCAATCCGAGAAATATGGAAAGTTTCATTAAATTTTTTTATATATATATCCTTAGGGTTTTACCCTATTCTGTAGCATGAATTGTACTCTGAAAACCTTCGCTCCATCAATAAAGTACTCTCTTTGCCCGTGGACGTAACCCTATTGGTGAACCACGTTAAATCTCTGTGTCTTTCTCTTCTATTCATCTATCTGTTAATCTATATCTTCTCACATCCGTAACAACAGATTGGTATCAGAGCTTCGGGTTGAATCTGGTGAGAAGATGTCTGGGATGAACATGAAGATCGACAAGTTTACTGGAAGGAACAATTTCAGTCTCTGGCAAATCAAGATGAAGGCGTTGCTGAATCAACAAGGTCTTTAGGCACCGTTGTCAGGAAAGAAGGTTGAACCTGTTACAACTGAGATAGAGGTTATTGAAGAAAAGGTGTATTCAACGATTTTGTTGTGTCTGGAAGATGAGATCATTGAGGTTTCCGGTGTTGATACTGCAGCTGTTTTGAGTTTGAAGTTAGAGAGTCTATACATGACGAAGTTTCTGACTAAGAAGCTACTTCTGAAACAACGTCTCTTTGCTCTGAGGATGCAGGAAGGCACACAACTTCAGGATCACCTTGACAGTCTAAATTTCATCATGTTGGATCTGAGGAATGTTGATGTTAAGGTGGAGGATGAGGATGCTGCGCTGATTTTGTTGGTATCACTACCAAACTCCTATGAGAACTTTGTTCAGTCATTCATAGGGAGTAAGGATACAGTGAGTTTGGAGGAAGTAAGGTCGGCACTTCACAGCAGAGAGTTGCGACACAAAGCATCAGATTCTGGTACAGACGACCAAACTTCTGGGTTATTTGTAGGTGGTGGAAAGAATTTTGGAAAAGGCAAAAGGTCAAAAGACAAAAAGTCATTTCCAAGGGGTCCTAAACCAACTGATATTTGTAAGTACTCCAAAGAGAAAGGGCATTGGAAATCGGATTGTCCTTAGAAGAAGAAGCAAGTTGGTTCCGCTGCTGTAGCCGAGGATGAAGCTAAGTCTGATAATGATATTGCGCTGGTTGCTCATGGGAAAACACATCCTAGCGATGTGTGGATCCTGGACACAGGTGCGTCTTATCATATGTGTCCAAGGAGGGAATGGTTCTCAGTGTATGAGGCAGTGACTGATGGCAAGATCAAGATGGCGAATGATTTTGCTTGCGATATTGGGTTCTATTAAGCTCAGGACACATGATGGTAGAGTTTGCACGTTGACTGGAGTTAGACATGTTCCATCTATGTCCAAGAACTTAATCTCAGTTAGTCTTTTGGACAGCAGAGGTTTCAAGTATTCAGGTGGAGATGGAGCTCTGAGTGTCTACAGGGGTTCAGATGTGATTCTCAGAGGTTTCATTCATGGTACTTCATATTTGCTGGATGGTTCTACGGTTTCAGATTCAGCAAATATTGCATCTCCAGATGTTCGCAAGGAAGATATGGACAAGTTGTGGCATATAAGACTTGGACATATGGGTGAGCGTGGGATACAGATTCTTTCGAAGAAAGATCTTCTTTGTGGTTATATCACCAAGAGTCTTGAGTTCTGTGAGCACCTAAGGTTGTTCACAAGACAAAAGGCACGCTGGATTACATCCATTCAGATTGTTGGGGTCCCTCCAAGATGGAGTCACTGAAGGGTCACATGTATTTTGTGTCTATGATTGATGACTATTCGAGGAAGACTTGGATAATATTCATGAAGCACAAAATTGAAGCTTTCAATAGCTTTAAGGAGTGGAAGATACTGGTGGAGAATCAAACTGAGAAGAAGATTAAGAGGCTTCGTACTGATAATGGTCTGGAATTCTGTTCATCAGAGTTCAATCAGTTTTGTAAGGATGCAGGGATTGCTTGGCATCATACAATCAGGTATACACCACAGCAGAATGGTGTAGCAGAGAGAATGAACCAGACATTGCTGGAGAGAGCGAGGTGCATGCTGTCTAATGCTGGTTTAGAGAAGAGGTTTTGGGCTGAAGCGGTTAATACAGCTTGTTATTTAATCAACTTGGGACCACATACAGGGATCGAGTGTCGAATTCCCAATGAGCTGTGGTCAGGCAGGTCTGCTGATTACTCTATTCTGAGAGTCTTTGGTTGCACGGTTTACTATCATGTTACTATCATGTTAATGATGGAAAATTGGAACCAAGAGCAAAGAAGGGAGTGTTTATGGGCTATGGAGATGGTGTCAAGGGATACAGAGTTTGGTCTCCTTCTGAGAAGCGAGTGGTCATGAGCAGGAATGTTGTGTTTAATGAGAGTTCTATGCTTAAAGCTTCAGCTGAGTCCGTTTCAGGAGCAGAGCAGGAGGATTTTGACAAGCAGGTGGAGCTGCAGGATGTGCAGTCGGACGAACACTATCGATCGACGACGGATGATCAGTGTCGATCGATTTCAGATCAACAGTGTCGATCGACGTCGGAAGAAGAGATCGAGCGATCGATGACTGACGAGCAGCCAGAGTCTTCTAATTCTGGAAATCAACGTGTTTAGTCTGAAAAACACAGGATTGCTAAAGATAGACCAAGGAGAGTTGATGTCAGGCCACTAGCGAGATATCGGTTTGATGATATGGTGGGTTATGCACTACAGGTTGCAGAGGAAGTGGACACTTATGAGCTGTCTACTTACAGAGAAGCTATTTCAAGTTATGCATCTGAGAAGTGGTTTGCTTCAATGGGAGATGAGATGGAATCTCATGAAAAGAATCACACATGGGATCTTGTCAAACTACCACCTGGGAGAAAGGTTATAACTTGCAAGTGGATTTATAAGATAAAAGATGGTCAATCACCAGAAGAGGGAGTTAAGCATAAATCTCGAGTTGTTGCTAGAGGCTTCAGTCAAAGAGAAGGAGTGGACTACAATGAGATCTTCTCACCTGTGGTTAGACACACTTCTATCAGAGTGCTATTGGCGATAGTAGCACGTCAGGATCTGGAGTTGGAGCAACTTGATGTGAAGACTGCTTTTCTTCATGGAGATCTTGAGGAGGAGATCTATATGACTCAGCCTGAGGGTTTTCTGGTTCCTGGTAAAGAAGACCATGTGTGCAAGTGGAGGAAGTCCTTGTATGGACTTAAGCAGTCTCCTAGACAGTGGTACAAGAGGTTTGACAGCTATATGGTCAAGTTGGGCAAAGACAGGAGTCCTTATGATTGTTGTGTCTACATGAGCAAGGTGGAGGATGGGTCATATATCTACTTGTTGCTGTATGTAGATGACATGTTGATAGCTGCTAAGAAGAAGTGTGATATTCAAAAGCTGAAAGAGCTACTGAGTTCTGAGTTTGAGATGAAGGATTTGGGTGCTGCGAGGAAGATTCTAGGAATGGAGATCTTCAGGGATAGAACGAAGAAGAAGCTATTCTTGTCACAAAAGGCCTACATTGAGAAGGTCTTGACGAGATTCGAGATGCTTAATGCTAAGCCTATCAATACTCCATGTGCTGCAAATTTTCATCCTACCATGAGTGATGAAATGTCTGAAGGGGAAATCGATTATATGTCACGAGTTCCTTATGCTAGCGCTGTAGGAAGTCTGATGTATGCTATGGTCTGTACAAGTCCAGATCTTGCACATGCAGTCAGTGTTGTGAGTAGGTTCATGGTTCAGCCGCGAAAGGAGCACTGGATGGCAGTGAAGAGGATTTTCCGGTACCTTAAGGGTACATATAACGTTGGTCTTGTCTATGGAGACAAGGATCCAAGACTGGTTACTGGGTTTTCCGATCCGGATTATGCAGGAGATGTGGACAGTAGGAGATCTATGACTGGTTATGTATTTACTCTGGGTGGTTTTGTTGTGAGCTGGAAGGCGATTTTGCAGTCGACAGTGACTTTGTCTACAACTGAGGCAGAGTATATGGCATTGACGGAAGCTGCTAAGGAGGCAATATGGTTGAGAGGATTGGTCAGTGATCTTGGTCTTCATCATGATCAGGCTATTGTGTTTTGTGATAGCTTGAGTGTTATCTGTTTAGCCAAGTATCATGTTCATCATGAGAGAACCAAGCATATCGATGTAATTCTGAGAGATGAGAAGAGGATTGAAGTGAAGAAGGTAGGAACAGCTGATAATCATGCGGATATGTTCACTAAGCCGGTTCCTCACAACAAGTTCAAGCATTGTCTTGACTTGCTGAATATCTCAAGTTTTTTAAATCTGGCCCTGATGGGCGTCTGGCCCTAAGGGGCATATGGCTCGAAGAGAGCATCTGGCCAAAGTGAGGGCATCTGGCTCTGAGGAGCATCTGGTCCGACGGGATATCAGACATCTGAGTTCGACTGAACATCTGAGGCAAAGAGAGATTCTAGTACATCTGTATTCTGAGCACAAAGAAGTGCACTCTGGTAGATCTGATTATGGATGATTCAAGTCAAGGTGGAGATTTGTTGAAATATGCCTTGAATCTGTGAGTTGGCATAAATTGGGCGATCTAGGCGTCATGGATCGATCGACGCCGATACCGTAGTATCGATCGACGCACATACCGAAGTATCGATCGATACTCAGACCAATCCGAGAAATATGGAAAGTTTCATTAAATGTTTTCATATATATATATATATCCTTAGGGTTTTACCCTATTCTGTAGCACGAATTGTACTCTGAAAACCTTGCCTCCATCAATAAAGTATTCTCTTTGCCCGTGGACGTAACCCTAGAGATGAACCACGTAAAATCTCTGTGTCTTTCTCTTTTATTCATCTATCTGTTAATCTATATCTTCTTACATCCGTAACAACACATTCCCCCATATCCATTCTTTTTTCTTCTGTAGATGCTTAATCTTCTCTTTATAATATCCTTGTTGCACCCTTCTTTTTTGTTGCACCCTTCTTTCATCTCGCAAAATGTTATCATTCTTCTCTTTTTCTTTCTCCAACTCTTTGATTAGCTTGGCTAAAACCTAGTGACAAACAATATCATACACCATTGATTAGTGGGAAACAAATCACATGTGTGAAAAAAGATAAAAAGGTATCACGATTATTTATTACTTTTATTACACTATTTGTAGAATTGTGTATGCTGTCCTGACTTGTGTTGTTGTTGCCCACCATTGCACCTCCCTCAGTAGCCGCTTCTCTCAATCTGTTTGTCTCTGCTTCTCTCAATCTGTTTGTCTCCTTAATTTCACTCAACAAATCATGTACAATGTTTCTTGCTGCTAATCCTTGGAACGTCTGCTAGGATTTGGCGGAACTGTTTGATTTGTAATATGGACAAGTAAATAACAAATCTCATTAAAGCCACTAAAACAAAGAGCCTATTATGGTTTGAATAGTATTACCTCCCTATTCATTTCTTTGTGGTTAATTGCTTTTTTACTCAGCTTGCCATTGTTTGGTTGTATGTGTTCTGCTTTCTGTTGTAGTATAATCTTTTCTTGTGCCAAGTTTCTACAACTATGCAGCATCAACAATTTCTTGCTCTGTCACCAGAAAAGAATAAGAATTAGCTATATAGTATGATTTAGTGAACTGTGTCCTTACTAGCTAAAGTTAGAGGAAACCAATGCCTAAGTTGTTTTGCTTAACGGGACTAAACAAAATGTTTCATGGTTTGAGTCATGAAGCTGACTATTCTATTTTCTTATTACAAATAATAATGTCTTTACGGTAAAAAGAACAAAACTAATTTAATTGGTTGTGCGGACATACATGATTAGGTGTTTCTGTTCGTTGTGAGGCTTCTTCTATATTCAGACTGTCAAGAATGTTCTGCAGTTCCTTCGCCAGATTCTTGCAGTCCGTGATACAATATCCAGCCCTGCGACTGTAATGTTGAAAGCCTTTTTCACCAAAGTAGCACTCGCACCAGTTTAACTGTCCGTAGAGTTAATTGTAAAACTGGCCTTATAAGTTTATAACAACATGAGCAGTTGACACAACTAAAAGCGTGTACAGGAATCACTTTTCTAGTTTTTTTTTTAAAAAATAATTATGTCCTTACTTGTGCTTCTCTGTACTTTTTGCAGGTGCGTTGATAATCTTGCTCGAGTTTCTTTAGCCGCTCTTTGGCTTCTCCAACTTCTGCTTTTGCACAACAGGGTCAACGCAGGGTGCCACATTGTTCTCTAAACTCTTTTCAGTATAGTTGTTTCCAATTCCAACAGAATTGGATAGTTTGCTGACATTGTTTAGCAGAGTATGAATTTCCATGCCTCCGACTTTGAGTTTTTTTTTAGCAATCAAGTTTTTATATAAAAAGCCTTTAGTTGTTGAGTCGTTTATATAAATATAAAAGTCAAAGTTTGATAAGTTTTTAAATACAGGTTCTGACATTTGATTGTTCAAACTCTTGCAACCCACTCCAAGGAAGTCAACGGCTTCCCTCCAGAATAGTTTGGCCATGTCTCCTTGCTGCATCGTCGACCTTAAACTATAGCATTAATATTTTTGGAAGCAAATATACCTGATCTGACCTACTCTAATAATCAGCTGGTCATCACTTGTAGGCATTATGCTACCAGTGGAATAGGTTGAGGTCATTGTTTTAAATTTAATATAAGGACTTCCTATTCTTATCAGGGCTGGTCACTTGCAATCATTATGCTACATAATTCGGTACAAAAGAAAAAAAGAAGAAGAGATATTCTATTTAAAAAATGAATTAAACTTGGGAAAAAAACAACGAAATCCAAACTTAATTTTGATTGGGAAAAGAATAATTTGATTAATCTTGTAACTAATATTCTAAAACCGAATAATTTGAATTTAAACCGGATGAGCCAGAGATTTTGACCACTGTCACCAGATTCACCACCCTTACTATGTCGGTTTAGTGTTTTTTTTCCTCGGAACTTTTGTTTGTTCGGGCCCGGTTACGGATTGTTTCATGTGACTTTGGGCCGAATATATTTATAAAAAAGCCCAAACGCTTCGGTTTTCCTTATATTGTGATTGTTCTTTATTCGTCGTCTTCATACCACAAGAACATCTTCATACACTTTTGCGCCGCGTTGTCTCTCTCAAAATCGGTTTCCTCCAGACAGAGCTTCCGTTATTTCCAATATTCAATCTTTCTGCTTTCAGGTTTGTCTCCAATCTCAAAGTAAATTAAGTTTAAGATTGTTACCTTTCTGTTCGTAGTTCACAGCTCGTAGAAACCTTACCTAGATTTTGTCGGAATATTATATATGTGATCTTGACTGTGTATATAGATGTCGAATCCGAAAATTTTGCTCAATTAAACGAAACCCTGTAATTGAATCCTTTCGATCTAGATAAAGTATGAAACCCTAATTCAGGTCTGTGTTTGGATCTCTGTGTGTTGATTAGGAAAAAAATAAATCCAATTTTTATTACTCGTCTGCTTTTTTTTTTAATTCATGTCTTTATCTCACAGATACTTTACTGCTTAGATGGGTAAGAAGAAGTCAGACGAGAGTGCCCCTCCCACGAAGGGTAAGCCAAGTGGGAAAGATTCTTCCAAAGAAACCAAAAAGGAGAGGCTCTCAGTCTCTGCTATGCTTGCAGGCATGGATCAGAAAGATGATAAACCATCCAAGAAGGGTGCTTCATCATCCAGAGCCAGGCCTGCTCCCAAGAAAGCCTCTTCCTACACTGAGGCCCTTGATCTTCCTCCTTCTGAGGATGAAGACGAAGGAGATTCCGACGAGGAGCAGAGACAGGCGGAAGCGAGGAGGAAGCTGAAGAGCGAGCAGAGGCATCTCGACATCTCCGTGACTGACAAGGAACAGAAGAAGCGAGAGATGAAAGAGAGAGCGGCTCTCGAGGCGATAGAGCTCGCGAAGAGGGAGGCTATGAGGGACGACCACGATGCTTTCACTGTTGTGATTGGGAGCAAGACTTCTGTGCTTGAAGGAGAAGACACGGCTGATGCTAATGTGAAGGATATAACGATTGAGTCTTTCTCTGTCTCTGCGAGGGGTAAGGAGCTTTTGAAGAACGCTTCTGTTAAGATATCGCATGGGAAGAGGTATGGTTTGGTCGGGCCTAATGGGATGGGGAAGTCTACTTTGCTGAAGCTTTTAGCGTGGAGGAAGATTCCTGTTCCGAAGAATATCGATGTGCTTCTTGTTGAGCAAGAGGTGGTTGGGGATGACAAGAGTGCTTTGCTGGCGGTTGTTTCCGCTAATGAAGAGTTGGTTAAGCTACGGGAAGAAGCTGCAGCTCTGCAGAACTCGTCTTGTGAAGATGATGATGATGATTCTGGTGAGAAGCTTGCTGAGGTGTACGAGAGGCTACAGATCTTGGGGTCAGATGCTGCTGAAGCACAGGCGTCCAAGATTCTCGCTGGGTTGGGTTTCACTAAGGAGATGCAAGTGCGTCCGACTAAGTCGTTCAGTGGTGGATGGAGGATGAGAATCTCTTTAGCTAGAGCTCTCTTTGTGCAGCCGACTCTTTTGTTGTTGGACGAGCCCACCAACCATCTTGACCTGAGAGCTGTTCTCTGGTTAGAGGAGTATCTCTGCCGCTGGAAGAAGACGTTGGTTGTTGTATCTCACGACCGTGACTTCCTCAACACTGTCTGCACGGATATAATACATTTGCACGACCAGAATCTCCACTTCTACCGCGGTAACTTTGACGGTTTCGAGACTGGATACGAGCAGCGGCGCAAGGAGATGAACAAGAAGTTTGAGATTTACGATAAACAGGTGAAAGCAGCTAAGAGATCTGGAAACCGTGCTCAACAGGAGAAGGTAAAGGACAAGGCCAAGTTTAATGCTGCCAAAGAAGCGTCCAAGAGCAAGGGAAAAGGTAAGGCGGTGGATGAGGATGGTCCAGCACCTGAAGCTCCGAGGAAGTGGAGAGACTACAGCGTGGAGTTTCATTTCCCGGAACCAACCGAGCTCACTCCTCCTCTTCTGCAGTTGATTGAGGTTAGCTTCTGCTACCCCAACAGGCCGGATTTCAGGCTCTCGGATGTTGATGTGGGTATCGATATGGGCACACGGGTGGCTATAGTTGGGCCTAATGGAGCTGGGAAGTCCACTCTCTTGAATCTTCTTGCTGGAGATTTAGTTCCTAGCGAAGGTGAAGTGAGGAGAAGCCAGAAGCTGAGGATTGGGAGATATTCTCAGCACTTTGTTGACCTGTTGACAATGGGGGAAACACCGGTTCAGTATCTTCTTCGTCTTCATCCTGACCAAGAGGGATTCAGTAAACAAGAGGCGGTGCGTGCTAAGCTAGGCAAGTTCGGGCTACCGAGTCACAACCACTTAACTCCGATTGCTAAACTGTCTGGTGGGCAAAAAGCTAGAGTTGTGTTCACTTCAATCTCTATGTCGAAGCCACACATTCTGCTTCTCGACGAGCCTACGAATCACTTAGATATGCAGAGCATAGATGCGTTGGCCGATGCGCTGGAGGAGTTCAGTGGAGGAGTTGTGCTGGTGAGTCATGACTCGAGACTTATATCACGTGTCTGCGAGGATGAGGAGAAGAGTCAGATTTGGGTTGTGGAAGACGGAACTGTGTCTTTCTTCGATGGCACGTTTGAAGAGTACAAGGAAGATCTCCAAAGAGAGATCAGAGCAGAGGTTGATGAGTGATGATATGATGTCTTGTTTGTGTTGTTGGCTTATAAAGGTAAAACTGAAAGCTTCTTTTATATTCTCAGACTTGGAAAGTTTTGGACTAAAGTTTATTCTAGACATTGTGTGTGTGTTTCATCATATATACGTTAATGGCATGCAACCATATACGTTTTCCCCATGTTACATAGCCGAGTGTAGTATTATGTTTTGGGGAAAGCAAGGAGAAGATGTCTTTCATTTTTTATTTCATGATTGTGTTTCATTGAGCATACTAAACAACAACAGTTCCCTTAATTTTGTTGTCTGAAAATTAATATCTCGTCTTAATAGTGCCTCTATTCATTCATTGTTCTGTACAGAAATCCATAAGCCTAACATGTTAAGTGTTTTAGTTTATCTGTTGTTGATGTTGGGATGAAACTAGATGGATTTTATTCATACGTTTGAAGTAAAATACATGATCTTCGTAATTTAAGAATTGTAGAAGAGTTAAAGAATATTTAAATGTGTGGTCTCATTAGTAAATTAAGAAGTTGTAACCTTAGGATATCAATCAAAATTGATGAACATATTGGTAAAATATCTAATTTGGATTTATATGTATAGTCAAATATATTGATCTGATCCTTCTATCAACTTATTCATCATAAAGCAAAATCTCAAAGTTTTTTCTTCATGAATCTTTTAAGAACTTACGCTTGAGGTGAATATCATACTGAATTACAGAATTAACATTTATTAATATACAAGTAGTTATAACTCTCATCTTTCTTCAAGATATAATTTATTAATACAAAATGCACACGGAGATGAGAGAGTGACTAAAGCCAACGAAAACATATATTCCGTTGCTGCTGATGAGCTGATCATATCATGTGTTTATGGCTTGTGCTTCTTGGTAGCTATTTGATAAAAATTTTAAAATTATAAAAGCGCATTAGAAAGTTTGCTAGAAATGGAGGGTACAATGGCAAAATACGGAGAACTTGTATTTTTTTTTTTTTTTTTGGGACAAAGGGAGAACTTGTATAAGAAAAAAAGCTCCAACCAAAAATTTTAGCCGCCAAGTCAAAAACTTCCCCCCAAAATGTTTAAAATATTTTAAAAACTCCCACCAAACTTCCAATTTTAAAACTCTCATCCCATTACCAGATTTCGTTTATTCGTCTCCTCACAGTATCTCTCCGTCTCAGGTACTCTTATCTCTCTCCATCGACCAAACTCTTCCAGATCTGTTGCTCTTCGGTGTAGTCTTCTTAAATATATTCTAAATCTATAGATCTGATACATCATCTTGTCTTGGGTTTAGATCTAGAAGTGGGCAGCAGCATCAACTGCGAGCAAACATGGCAGGCAAGGGAGGTAAAGGTCTCATCGCTACCAAGACCATGGCTGGTAACAAAGACAAGGACAAGAAGAAACCCATCACCCGCTCAGCTCGTGCCGGTATCCAGGTTTAGCTCACCTTTAAACCCCCTAGCTTCTTGAAAGATGTTGAACGTTGACTTCTTTAGTGTCTGATCAATTGATTGGTCAAACTGTTACATGGGTTCAAAGTGTTTGGTGTACATTGTTATAAAGTCAGAAGCTTTTATTCATCTGCTCTAATCTTATATGACTTTCTTGTTATAATGTTTAATGTTATATGTATAGATCGGTCTTGTAATGTGGAGGCTTTCTTTGCGTTCTAACTTGTATGGTGTTTCTCTTTTGTGGTTTGTTTTTTTAGTTTCCAGTGGGTCGTATCCATAGGCAACTCAAGACGAGAGTTTCAGCACACGGAAGAGTAGGTGCCACTGCTGCTGTTTACACGGCATCGATTCTGGAGTACCTGACTGCGGAGGTTCTTGAGTTAGCTGGAAACGCGAGCAAAGATCTGAAAGTGAAGAGGATAACTCCAAGGCATTTGCAGCTGGCTATCAGAGGTGACGAAGAGCTCGACACGCTCATCAAAGGAACGATTGCTGGAGGAGGTGTGATCCCTCACATCCACAAGTCTCTCATCAACAAGACCATCAAGGAGTGATTTATTGTTACTTAGGCACTGATGTTATGTGATATTCCTGTTAGTAGCTTATGGTTTGTGTGTGTGTGTGTTTGTTTAGTCTTGGACTGCTTTTCTTTCTCTGTTAGTTTTTCCCTCTTAGTTATGTTGCATTCTTCTTGACATCCTCAGGTGTACATTAGTTAATCTGAACTCTTGAGCTTCTCGTTTGAGCTAATGTTTGTCTTTGCTGCTAAAACAAACCGATGAGATTAACAATTTGAGAAATTGTGTGTTAGTCTGGGCGCTTGGATTTAAAGGGATACAACTAATGAGCCATGCGTGTGGGCCCCTGTAAACGTTCCATACTTCCATTAACTAATGAAAACCTTTTTTTTTTTAAAAAGGTGTATACATTAACGCTGGTGTCGATGTATTTGGTGTCAATGTATTTTTCGGAGTCAAATTGAAGATTTAATGTTAATATTCTAGTTTTTGTAGATCATGAAGGTTGGCCCACATCGATATTATGGAAACATGAATATCAAGAAATATTTGGAAAACTCAAATGATCAAAAAAGATATGGAAAAGATCCAGAAGAATATATCTAATATTAATATGTATCTATTATTTATTATTTTCATGTGAGTTTAGGAAATGAGATTAGATTAATCACTAAATAAATAAAGGTAGATATATATATATATATATATATACATATATACATTTATGCATATTGTAACATTAGAGTCTAATATAATATTCGTGTTTTCTACTTTCATCATTTTGTCATGTATTCTGAGCTTTCTATCCCTATCTTGATGGAATCAATTCAATTTACCTTTGCTCCTAATTTCTGTTTATTGTTTTTTTAGTTTTATTAGTTTTGAATAAACAAAATAAGTACG
The DNA here is from genome assembly GCA_016432835.1 of Brassica nigra. NCBI lineage: Eukaryota > Viridiplantae > Streptophyta > Magnoliopsida > Brassicales > Brassicaceae > Brassica > Brassica nigra. The sequence goes on from CM028244.1 coordinate 65,615,863, forward strand.
ACGTGAACGTTTTTTGGTGGGCTGTTTTGATATTTGGTTACGAGTTGATCATGTTTACATGAGTGTATGCTTTTTTGTTGTTAGTAAACGTGATCAATTTATTTCACCGATTTTTTATAAGTGTGAGTTTGAACATAACTATATGAATAATGGTATATTGGTATGCTCAGACACAGTAGCGGCCCTGAGAGGAAGCCGCAGAATCACAGGCGTCCGGCCACTGGATTTATAAATAAATACTCGGCCTTAATTTTCGTTAAATATCTTTGGTGCAGTGGTTTAAAGTCAATCCTTGATAATACTCACCCGGGTTCAAATCCCCACAGATACTACTTTTTTCTGTTATTTGTTTAAGGAATATTTCCTTTATTCTTTTCTGTAAATAAGGAAATCAAATATTTTTATATATGTTCAGTTTTTTTTCTAATACAGAAAGCAGCCCATTTTTTTCCTTTGCTTCCGGTCTTTCAAAACTCAAGACCGGCACTGCTCAGACAATTTGTAATGATGAAGATGATTATAAATTTTTAACATGAATTTATTGATTGATTCAGTTTGATAGTTTGATGGTTTTTCCTCTTCACGAACAACATCTTTTATTTGATACCACGAAAACTTATTAAAAGTAAATAGCACAAAGTTATACTATTATACTTTTATAATTGTGATTTTTTTTTTTCAGTTCCCATAGTACATTGATATGGTCGATTTTCTTGATCTACCAGCTAATAAACTTTAAATAATACTTGAAATTTAGGTATGCAGTCCATATACGAAACTCATGTTACGTTGATTACTTAGTTATCCAATGCTACCTTGTCAAGAATAAGCAATTTATACATAATCACAATTTGCAAAAGACAACGGATGGACCATGAGCAATCTTTGCAGATATTAAATAAAAGAAAATACATGAAACCATATGAAGGTATTGTACCGTACCCAAATCATTGATCGACATTCCCAAGGAAATTGAAGCTGATTGCGTACATATTGTATCAAGAAAAAAAAGAAAAAAAAAACAAATCAAATAAAACTTTGGTAGCTTATTTAAGAATCACATTACTGGTCTTCAGTAGCAGGAAGGTGGTGATGAAAAACTAATAGTTAAGGAAACTTGTAATCCACTTTAGGGGATAGTGAGTAGTATGATGGGTGGTGGAGAAGACTTATGGTTAATCTTGTTGATGAAGGAACGTGGTGGTGTTGGTAGGAAACGGTAGATATATAGTATTGGAGGAGGTTTGTAGTCTATCTTTCGTGACGGGGAATAGTACGGAGGTGGTAGAAAATTGTGGATATAACAGTAGCGGAGGAGTGTTGTATTCTACCATCGGAGATGGTGAATATGATGGGAGTGGTGGCAAGCTATATGTATATTGTTCATAGGCAGCAACCATTGTCGCCATGATGGTTACGCTTAAAGCGTAAATGAGATGGGCTGAAGGCCCCATGCTAGAGGAAAGATCTCATAATTGTGATTTTCTTTTCTCTACCAACGTTGGTTAATTTTTCTTGTTTTGGTTTTGTGTTGTAAGGGATAAACACATGGGTTTATATAGCAATATTTTTTCTCTAAATCCAGCTCTACAATATCTTTTTCCCTGTTTTTGACTCCATCCAGATAAATCTTGGAGGCGTGTCGTATGAGACGTGCACGAACGTATTAGAGAACGAGTCAGAGAAACTTGATGGTTCCTCAAAATCGCTTAGTGGGCATTTCTTGTGATTCTCTATATTTTTCGGAGGGTATTTGGCAAAATATGAAATTTTATAGTTTTGTAAGTTGTTTTTTTTTTCATTTCAATGTAACAATGAAAAAACGTACCATTGGCAGCTCTCGTGCCAATGATTTTTTGTTTAATTAACCAATAGCACTATAGCAGGAATGCAATAGGTCGAGCTTCGCTCCTTTTGGAATAATAAGAACTTGCTAAATTTCAGTGATGAATGATAATTTAGGTCCAACAAGACAATGATTCAAATTAAAAAACATGGCGTGTTGTTTTCTAAGTAAACTAGTTTGCATTGAGTTTACAAAAAGAAAATATTTGAGTAAATATTTTGTTGCTATTTATATATTTTGTTTAGAGAAAATCACATATAGTGATTTAATGCGTACGAATTTGCCAGAACAACCGTTCTACTATCGTTTTACAAACTAAAAACACACACAAGTTGTAATATAAAATTTTCGTTGTAAAAAAAAATGGAAAAAGTTATCTTTAACCCTTTTTATTCGCAGTGTAATTGTTTTCGCTCTTAGAAATTCCTTGTCAATCCCTACTTTGATTGGACAAGTTGACGTTGTTATTCCAAAGAACGCAAATCAATCTTACGTACTCAATACGCTTGAATTTATAAATCCTTATAAATACTTATATATTACTAGATTTATAAACTTTTATAAATTAGATGATTACCTTGCTTTCACAATTTAATCAATCATAGTTTGATAGAGACTTGCTTGAGCAATCTCCTGAGACAGAATTTCGCTCCTACAATGATGTGTGTAGTTTCGTAAGTGTCTATCTTGAGGATATAACTATCGATCTCCGTACAACACACCCGTACCGAGACCCTAACAAACTATACTCTGTTTTTCCTTCAGAAATTTATTGTGGGAAGAAGAAGACTAAATCCAATTGATTCTTAGTGATTTTCTACGTAATCTTCTCTCCTTCTCGTATTGCACTTGATCGCTTTATATATTGACTCAAGTGGTGACTTTAATCAACATATACGCTAACTCAAGCGGTGCCTTTTAATCAACACATATGTTAACTCATAACCGACACGTTTTGTCTAAGCGTTGCTTCCTTTAATTAATTAAAGTCCAACAATACCCCACATTTTCTATTCAAACTCAACAATACCCTACATTTGAATAGAAAATAAGTTCAAATAATTCTGAGAAAGTAGAATCAATATGCCTCGGAAAAGATGTCTTTTGGACTTGAACCTTTCCTAGTAACAACTTATTGGATTTACTTTGTGGGTAATGAACTATAGTATTGAATTAACCACATTTTATAGTAAACCAAGACAATAAGTGAAACACATATCTCATCAGCTCATTTCTAGTTTATATGGTTGTGTTCATTTTGGTCTTGAACATATCCTAACTTCGTGAAAGCTCTAGAGAATTTAGCCATATCAATTCTCATAGGTGCGACCCGACACCACTCTCATATAGGTAACATTAGTTAAAGATAGTTCATTCTATCTCTCTTCTACAAAAGATACTAACATTATTAAGAATAAGTTATTCAACCCTTAATCATCAATGGATACACATTATTATTTCATAGGAATGAGAAATGTGTAAAACTTCTTGAGTCTTCCTCAACTAGTTTGCCTATTGAACCTAGACCATGGGATCTCCAATGTTGCTAGGTTAGGTTTCCATCAAGTGATGACTCATTGTGTTGGCGTGAGATTCATTCCCCTCGAAGTTAATACAACTGTCTCTTTAAGTAGCCTTTTAGTCAAAGGATCATCCACATTTTCCTTTGATCTAATGTAATCCAATGCTATCACCACACTGGAAGGCAGTTGGATCAACCAATTCCCATGTATGGTTACTCAAAATTGATTCCACTTCACGCTGCATCACTTCTTTCTAATAAAGTGCTTCTGGAGATTCCATTGCATCCTTATATGATTGTGGTCATTTTCACTCAGGTATGTAATAAAATCACAAATCTTTAGAAGTTTTTGTTCTTGTACTTCTTTTTGGTTCACTTTCTTCTTCCTGAACCTTCGCAAGACAACCCCACACTTTTACATTTGTATATGAAGGAATCTTATTTTTTTCCAAATTTCATATAGAGTTTTATCACTCTTTTGCTGCCATCTTTTGAAATCCACTCCTCGGAATACAAAAGGCTTCTCTATGTGACTTTTCACAACTGCAGTAGTTTGATACATCTTTCTTTCTTTGAAAAGAACAAAGGAAATTCTGTCTTAGATTGTGATTCCAAAGATCAGATGCAAATCAATCTTACGTGCTCAATATGCTTGAATTTATAAATCCTTATATATTACTAGATTTATAAACTCTTATAAATCAGATGATTACCTTGATTTCACAATTTAATCAATCATAGTTTGATAGAGGCTTGCTTGAGCACTCTCCTAAGACTGAATTTCGCCCTACAATGGTGTGTGTAGTTTTGTAAGCGTCTATCTTGAGGATACAACCATCGATCTCCGTACAACACACCCGTACCGAGACCCTAGCAAACTATACTCTGTTTTTTCTTCAGAAATTTATTTTGGGAAGAAGAAAGTAAATCCGATAAGTTATTACTAGGAAAGGTTCAAGTCCAAAAGACACCTTTTCCAAGGCATATTAATTCCACTTTCTCAGAATTATTTGAACTTATTTTCTATTCAAATGTAGGGTATTGTTGAGTTTGGATAGAAAATGTGGGGTATTGTTGGACTTTAATTAATTAAAGGAAGCAACGCTTCAGACAAAACGTGTCGGTTATGAGTTAACATATGTGTTGATTAAAAGGCACCGCTTGAGTTAGCGTATGCGTTGATTAAAGGCACCACTTGAGTCAATATATAAAGCGATCAAGTGCAATACGAGAAGGAGAGAAGATTACTGAGAAGATCACTAAGAATAAATTGGATTTAATCTTCTTCTTCCCACAATAAATTTATGAAGGAAAAACAAAATATAGTTTGCTAGGGTCTCGATACGGGTGTGTTGTACGGAGATCGATAGTTGTATCCTCAAGATAGATGCTTACGAAACTACACACACCATTGAAGGGGCGAAATTCTATCTTAGGAGATTGCTCAAGCAAGCCTCTATCAAACTACAATTGATTAAATTGTGAAAGCAAGGTAATTATCTGATTTATAAGGCTGCAACTGAATTGTTGATTTTTGGAATGGAATGATGTGGAATGCCTTATTCCATTGATTCCAAAAAGAATTCACCATTTGACATGAAAAGAATGGAACTCTCATTCCATCAATTCCACAAAAAAATAGATAAATTCAAAGAGGAATGATTCCAAAACAAATTTAGTTATGAATGAATGGAATGAATTCTATTCCATTTTTTGTTGTATTCTATTCCTATCATTTCAAATATTTTCATTCCCCCAATTCCTTAATATTTTACCAGTTACAGCCTAAGAGTTTATAAATCTAGTAATATATAAGGATTTATAAATTCAAGGTATTGAGTACGTAAGATTGATTTGCATCTGTTCTTTGGAATAACAAACGTAAGATTTACCATTCAAGATTAGCGACCTAAATACGACTTGTTGTGACTGATTTTTGTTTATACTTGACAAAAAAAAATGTTTATACATGCATTAAAAATCTACTGAAATTTTTATTTGTCTTCTTCTGTTTCCCATATTTGCAATGGAGGTATCATGAGGGCCTGTGGAGTATTATGCAAGGAATGATTCAGGAGTCTGAGGATAATTATGAAATGGAACTTCAATAACCTGCCTTGTCTTACACATTATGCGATGTTTCACTGCTCGTAAGCATCATTAGCCCAAAAGGACCTTGCTGGCTCTTCTCTACTTTCCATTTCACAGCTTCGAGCCTTCAAGATATATGTAGTGTATCTCAATACATTCGTCATTGTCTAATTTACTGTATGGGGAGGACAACAACCCTTCCCACAAGCTTACGTCTAACATTTACATTTTTCATTGTATCCCAACACAAAATGGTGGATGATTAAAAGATCTACCGTATCACTATTCACTACATTTACAATTTCCGAAGCTTGACACCACGAAGCCATGTAGTTTTATGACTTTATTGACATCAATATATTTTCAGTCAAGCTGAAGATTTATTGTTAGTTTTCTGGCGCTAGACTTTGTTGCATGTGTAATCATGTTTCCGAACAAGAGTACAAGACTCCAGTAGTATTTTAAAAAATCTTTACAATTTAGGTATGCAACCCATATACAAAACTCATGTAACCAGGATTACTTAGTTGTTCAAAAGTACCATGTCAAGAATAAGCATATCATAATCGCAATTTGCAAATGACTACAAATAGACCACAAGCAATCTTTGCAGAAATTTAATAAAAGAAAACGCACAAAACCATATGAAGGAATTATAACCAAATTATTAAGAAATTCCGAAGAAAATTAAAATTGATTGCATACATGTTATAACAAGAAAGGAAAGGAAATATGAAATCACATAACATTCAGTAGCTCATTCAAGAGCCGCATTTACTGGTTTTCAGTAATATGTAGCTGGTGGTGGTGGAGATTTGTACTCAACTTTTGGGGAAGGAGAATAATAAGGCGGTGGTGGAGAACTGTAGACATATGGAGGTGGTGGAGACTTGTAGTCTACTTTAGGGGATGGAGAGTAGTATGGTGGTGGGGGTGGAGAGTTGTAGACATATGGTGGTGGAGGAGACTTGTAGTACACCTTAGGGGAAGGTGAGTAGTATGGTGGTGGTGGTGAGCTGTAGACATATGGTGGTGGAGGAGACTTGTATTCAACCTTAGGAGATGGTGAGTAGTATGGTGGTGGTGGTGGTGAGCTGTAAACATATGGTGGTGGTGGAGACTTGTAATACACCTTAGAAGGTGAGTAGTATGGTGGTGGTGGAGAACTGTAAACATATGGTGGTGGTGGAGACTTGTAATACACCTTAGGGAAGGTGAGTAGTATGGTGGTGGTGGAGAACTGTAAACATATGGTGGTGGAGGAGATTTGTATGTCACTTTTGGTGAAGGAGCATAACATGGAGGTGGTGGTGGGCATACACATACATGTGGGTGTGGTGGAGATTTGTAATGAACTTTAGGGGATGGTGAGTAGTATGGTGGTGGTGGAGAGCTGTAGACATATGGTGGTGGAGGAGACTTGTAATGTACCTTTGGTGAAGGAGAGTAGTATGGTGGTGGTGGAGAACTGTAAACATATGGTGGTGGAGGAGACTTGTAGTATACCTTAGGAGAAGGTGAATAATATGGTGGTGGTGGAGAACTGTAGACGTACGGTGGTGGAGGAGATTTGTATACAACCTTAGGAGATGGAGAGTAGTATGGTGGAGGAGGAGAACTGTATACATACGGTGGTGGAGGAGACTTGTACTCAACTTTAGGAGATGGTGCGTAATATGGTGGTGGTGGGGAACTGTAGACATATGGTGGTGGAGGAGACTTGTAATCTACCTTGGGAGATGGAGAATAGTATGGTGGTGGTGGTGAGCTGTAGACATATGGTGGAGGAGGAGATTTGTATACAACCTTAGGAGATGGGGAATAGTATGGTGGTGGTGGAGAGCTGTAGACATACGGTGGTGGAGGAGACTTGTACTCAACTTTAGGAGATGGTGCGTAATATGGTGGTGGTGGGGAACTGTACACATATGGTGGTGGAGGAGACTTGTAATCTACCTTAGGAGATGGAGAATAATATGGTGGTGGTGGTGAGCTGTAGACATATGGTGGTGGAGGAGACTTGTATACAACCTTAGGAGATGGAGAATAGTATGGTGGTGGTGGAGAGCTGTAGACATACGGTGGTGGAGGAGACTTGTACTCAACCTTAGGAGATGGTGAATAATATGTTGGTGGTGGTGGGGAACTGTAGACATATGGTGGTGGAGGAGATTTGTAGTCTACCTTTGGTGATGGCGAGTAGTATGGAGGTGGTGGTGGAGAACTGTAAACATATGGTGGTGGAGGAGATTTGTAGTCAACCTTAGGAGATGGTGAGTAATATGGTGGTGGTGGTGGGGAGCTGTAAACATATGGTGGTGGAGGAGACTTGTATTCAACCTTAGGAGATGGTGAGTAGTATGGTGGTGGTGGTGGGGAACTGTATACATCACGGTGGTGGAGGAGACTTGTATTCCACTTTAGGAGATGGCGAGTAATATGGTGGTGGTGGTGGAGAACTGTAAACATATGGTGGTGGAGGAGATTTGTATTCGACCTTTGGAGATGGTGAATAGTATGGTGGCGGTGGTGGAGAGCTGTATACATATGGTGGTGGAGGAGATTTGTAATCGACCTTTGGTGATGGAGAGTAGTACGGAGGTGGTGGTGGAGAGTTGTATACATATGGTGGTGGAGGAGACTTGTACTCGACTTTAGGAGATGGTGAGTAATATGGTGGTGGTGGTGGAGAACTGTAGACATATGGTGGTGGGGGAGATTTGTAGTCAACTTTAGGTGATGGAGAGTAGTACGGTGGTGGTGGGGAACTGTATACATACGGTGGAGGAGGTGATTTGTAGTCGACCTTTGGGGATGGAGAATAGTATAGTGGTGGAGGTGGTGAAGAACCGTGGATATATGGTAGCGGAGGAGTGTTGTATTCTACCTTTGGAGATGGTGAATACGACGGGAGTGGTGGCAAGCTGTATGGTTCATATGCAGCAACCATTGTTGCCATGATGATAACGCCTAGAGCGTAAGTGAGATGGGCTGAAGGCCCCATCCTGGAGGAAGATCTCATTGTGATTTTCTTTTTTTTTCCTACCAACGTTTAGGTTGGTTAATTTTTTCTTGTTTTTGTTTGTGTTGTAAGGAATGGGGTAATGAGTTTATATAGCAAAGTGCTTCTCTAAATCCAGCTCTGCAATTTGTTTAATTTTGGACTCCATCCAACTAAATCGTGGAAGCATGTATTATGCGACGTGCATGAACGTCAACTAGCTGCTTTCCAGTTTTTTAATGACTAGTCCACGAAGAGCTTGTGCAACATGGATGCATGATTTAGTTCATTGTTCTAGGTTCACCGTTCTCGTACCTTGTGATTTGTGAATATCAACCAAGATGTTAATTTATGCTGAGTATAGTATCCATTAAGACGTGATCTCATGGAATTAGCTTTTTATAACCGCGAAAATGACGGGTTAAAACTAACATTATTTTATGTAATTTGAAGTCTTCTTAATCCGAAATTAAAACTGATCGGCTTTATAAAACTTGAATTTTCATACGTCATAAGCTATTTAAAGATGGTCAAACACATGTGTATCGAATGAGATACGGACCTGGGATGCAAGCGGGTTACTTATCATCAATCATACAAAACCAGTGGTCATTCTTAATTAAGTGCGTCGAATCTCTCAGATTGTAAGCTAAAGTACAAAATAAATGAGTTGTAAGAAGTATAAAATAAACATACTGGCTCTATGAACAAAAATAATGCATCCATGATACACAGATTATTTTTGAACTTATGATTTATGAATGGAAAGTGGATCGTTGAGGTTCTCTTAACGTTCATGCACGTCTCATAGTAGCATCATGTAGACATTGTCTTTTCGATTTTGTTGGATGGAGAACAAATTAAACAGGGGAAAAGGGCTATTCGCAAAATTGACTCAAAATTCAAAGTCAAACACAAAATTAACCTATAATTTTTTTGGAAATTTCATTTGCCCTATTAATTCTACAAGTTAAGATTATTCACGAAAATGTCATTAATTTTTTCCCCGAAAATGATATTTTTACTCTCTGAACCTCATCATCTTCAAGTATTTACAAGATTGTCATTGTCATCAATGCACCAATCACCATGAACAACCAATTTGAAGCTCTTAATGCACCTAAAATCGATTTACACTCATTTTTTTTTCAATTCTTGTGAACTAAAAACAACATCTCTTTCACTTTCTCTCCATATTCATCCAAAAAAACCTAAAGTTTTGATTCTAAATTTTTTATGGTTCATAGAGCTATTGAAGCTTACGATTCTTGGTGGGTCACTTTTGTTTGAGCTTCTGAGTACTTGCAGAAGACTTTTTTGTACTAAGGAAGTTATCTCACTGGTTGAAGCTATGAAATCAATTTTTTTTTCAAATATGTCCGTCAGAAGACTTCCGTGTAAGTCTTCTGGTAGTAGAATACTTACACGGAAGTCTTCTGGTCAATGCAGAAGTTAGTTTTGCAATTGACTTTTATATGTATTTTTTTAGACGACTTCTATGGAAGTCTTCCACTTTTCTTTGTTAACAAAAAAATCTTGAAATACCAGAGAAGACTTCCCGGTAAGTCATCTAGGATAAACATGTTAGTTTTGCATTTGACCGGATTGTGTCTGAAATTTGACTTTTCCTGGACGTCGTCCAGCAGAAAAATAAAACATCAATATTTTATTATAATTAGACGACTTCCATGTAAGTCGTTTCAGGTTACTTTTGCAATTGAAAATAAAATAAATATTTAATTTTATCTGGATGACTTACACGGAAGTCGTTTGGTAGACGACTAACACACAGAAGTCTTCCAGGATTTTATTCTGAGATTCTGGTCAAACTTTGGTTATTACAGACGACTTCCGTGTAAGTCCTCTACCAGAAGACTTCCGTGTAAACCGTCCAGATAAAACTAAATATTTAAATTTTATTTTTCAGTTGCAAAAGTAACCTAAAACGACTTACATGGAAGTCGTCTAACTATAATTAAATATTGAAATTTTAGTTTTCTGTTGGACGACTTTCTAGGAAGTCGTCTAGGAAAATTCAAATTTCTGACACAATTCGGTCAAATGCAAAACTAATATGTTTATGCTAGACGACTTACCGGAAAGTCTTCTCTGGTATTTTCTAGATTTTTTGTTGACAAAGAAAAGTGGAAGACTTCCATAGAAGTCGTCTCAAAAAACACATATAAAAGTCAATTGCAAAACTAACCCCTGCATTGACCAGAAGACTTTCGTGGAAGTCTACCAGAAGACTTTCGTGGAAGTCTACCAGAAAACTTCCGTGGAAGTCTACCAGAAAACTTCCGTGGAAGTCTACCAGAAAACTTCCGTGGAAGTTTTCTACGTCAATATTTAATAAACTTTCATTTTCTCTAAAACTATAAAGACTTTTTAACATATTCTTGTTAATTCATGTATATTAGTTAATATTAAGGCTGCTGGATGAAATTTATAACTTAATTGGTGATATTTATGAGGTTATCAACATTCATGTTTATTAAAGTTTCTAGCTGATCCGAGAAGACTTCCACGGAAGTCTTCTATGTTAGTTTTTGTAAAATTGTAAAATTATGATACCTCCACATATGCATTGGAGGTATCATAAGGGCCTGAAGAGTATTATGGAAGGGAGGATCAGGAGTCTGAGGATAATTATGAAATGGAACTTAAGGAACCTGCCTTGTCTTACACATTATGCGATGTTTCTTTCCAAAGCTCTGAAAACCTCACCATGCATGTAACACCCCCGGACCGTCCTAGACATAGGTCGAACCACCAGCCAACAATCAAACAAGAACATGACCGACGGAGCAACCAACACCAAGGGTTGGAGATGAAAGGCCAAGCGGCCAGCCAACAATCAAACAAGAACATGACTGACCGTCCAACCCAACACCCTGATCCGGAAGCGCTACGTGACGGGTTAGGAACAATCTGATCAATGTCATAAAATTTACTCCGCAACTTAGACCAGTTTGTTTACTAACTCGTCCCGCTAAATCAAGGCATAAGGCTTTGCAACCCATACCAAGACTTAACGGTTTCTGTTAGATCGAAGCCTAAGGCTTTTCAACCCGTACCAAGATCTAACGTTGTGTTAGACCGGACTAGTCAATTATCAGAGTACTCATGATGCGCATATAAAACAATTACTTTATTAACTCAAAGAAATATTCATACATTGAATAATTCGAGACCGGTCCCGGCCTAATGCCAAATCGAGTCAACTAAACGCAAATTCAAAATAGTGTTAACAAAAGGCATGAAAATCTACACCGGTGGTCCTAACGTTCAGCACCAAGCTATCCGATCATCCTTTACCTAAAGCGACCTACAAAAAGGAAAACGGAGTTGGATGAGTAACCTAATGTCATTCAGTGAGCTGGCGGCCTCTACCCGCAACCTAGAACTAACCCAGATAACCCAAAAGAACAAGCAATCTATCCTAAGCAAGCAATCAAACATAAGGCTAAATAAACCGTTACTAAGTTAGACTTGGCCTCCTGCCATGATCTAACTTCAAGTAACGGGAACCTGCATGAAAACAAGTCAAAAACCAATCCCTAGTTAACCATATATACGCCTGAGCTCAATACTGATGTAGTGTTAGACACTTAGACTATACAAGTATCATTAACCGGTCGATCAACCATCAGACAAGAACATGATCGGCCAATCAATGATACCGCATAGCTTTAATATCCACCACCCTTCACAAGCAATCACTCAAACAATATAACGGCCAACTTCGGGTCTACACTAACCAAAGAAACACCAAGCCTAATCTGGTACCTAACCCGGAATTAGATCTCAATGTTAGAAACCTGCAAGCAAATCAATCAACCACAAACACAATAATAAGATATTATCTAACTACGACTCGACTCTAACTACACACGACACTCTATCTTGGGCCCTGGTGATTTCATGTTCCTCCTCATCATCCTCGGCAATATCCTATCTCCTTATCACAAAGACTAAGAGAAGGAACTTTAAACCGAATGCGGCCCACAGTACGTTCGGGTCACCGCGCAACAGCCCCAGTATGTTCGGACCACTGCCGGTTGTCACACAATGATCACAGCCCACAGTACGTTCGGGTCACTGTGAGACAGCCCACAGTACGTTCGGGTCACTGCCGGTCAATACCTCTTCGTGCAACCACTCAGCCATAGGCCATGACCCCGTCTCTCTGAGTGCTCTCGATCCAGAGAATAAGGGGTTTCCCTGAACCCACTGGGTATGGGTTGAGGAAACACTAATCAACCCCTAAACATGCCTAACATGGACGGGTTACACACATGTTTCCGGCATCACGCACACGACACAATATCTAACAACACTAAACAACAATATCATAACTCAACCAGTTAGTCACTCCCTTACCAAGAGCTGACTAACCTCAATCAACAAGCATTAATTAAATGAGTAAGCATTTTAATTAATCTAACAAGCAATCTACCCTAATCAAACCGTTACCCAGATAGTTCAGCCTCCCGCTATGAAACTATCTTTAAAGATAACGGGAACCTGCATTCAACCATATAAACACGCAAGAATAGAAAACATGATGCATCCTAGTCCTAGTCCTAGTCAGGTTATTAACTCAGTCTTAATTCCTTTCATCTCAGCTTAACCCGTGCTAAGCTGAGTCCGGTTCAATAAATAACCCTAAGGAATCTACCATGCAATAGCGTGATCTATTCTAATCTATATGCAGACTCGATCTAACCTAAGTTCCAAGTGGAACTCAAACAAAAAATAAAACTATCCTAAATTCCATGTGGAATTCAAACAAACCAACTCACAGTGTTCTATGCCGATAAGCAGTTGGTTGCTTGGAGAGAACTTGGCCAAACCCAACCTGGACGTCTTGAATGGACTGAACTGGACTGATATTGACTTGGACAGAACCTCCCCTTAAACTGGTATGGACAGAACTCGATCTGAGCAGAACCTTCCCTAGCTGCTGGACGATTCGTTCAGAATTCTGGTCGGAGTATCGAACCATGACCTCGACTGAACTGAACCCTTGGAACTGATCTCTTGGAAAGAACCTCCACTTTATCATCAAGGAATATGAATAGAGTGGACAGATTGATTTGGGCAGAGCTTCCGCATAACAATTGCAGAAATTCTTCGATTGGGCAGAAATCGCCTTCTCGAAGGATTATTGGTATTCAGAAAAGACTACATTCTTAAAAAGAATTATTTATTTCTCTCTCTCTCTCTCTCTAGGCACGTCTTTGGAGTGTTTTTGGTGTGATAATGATGAATGAAACTGAAGGGAGGCACGGGGTATTTATAGATTACATCGACCAGTAAGATCGAGCCATCCGAACGACTGTGTGTCAGCCCGCATGCTTCCGGTCGCATGCGTGGCGACACACGGGCGTGCCCATGACCTGATGCATGCTTCCTTTATATGCCAGAAGACACCACCACGTCCACATGTCTCTCAGCATGGATGGAGTGCATCCGTCGCGACACACCGCCCTCTGCGTGTCGATCAACATGCTTTGGTTGCATGCATGGCGGCACCTCGTGCTCCATATGTCTTTCAGCATGGCCAGGACTCATGCAAAGTGACACCTCTTCTCCTTCCTGGACGACCAGATGTCCATCAGCATGTCTGGATCACATGCACGGTGACACACGGTGTCCACATGTCGATCAACATGTTTCGGTTGTAGATGTGGCGACATCTCGTGCTTCTGCATGTCAGGCTGCATGTCTTGCTTCCATGGGTGGTGACATGTCGTGCTTCAGTTGACAGATAGGTTGCTGAACACTTGACACCACGTCCTGATCCCTTAGATCAAGCCACCTCGAGCTTCTCGGTTGATTCAACTGGTTTTGACCCTTCCGATGATTTTTTGACCTGCGATCAATCCCGAATAATTTTCCGCTCCTGTTCTGATGCGCTGAATATTTTTAATAAACTCCAAAATAATTCTGAACCTGGAGAAAAAATTTCCCGAGCCTCCGGCTTCCTTGAAAAATTCACAATACCGAAATTAGCAATTTTAGCTAACTTCGGGTTTTCCCGTCGTGTTTCAATTCATGTCGTGCTTGCTTCTCGTCCTGCTTAAATTCCAGTCCTTCTTAAAATTCTCGTCCTGCTTCCAACTTCCAGAATCATATTTTAGTGATACGTAATTTTTCCGGGAAAACTTCGCAGTGAAGAAGCTTCGGCTTCAAAGACGTCGTGCTTCCAAAATTTTTATTCTTCCAAAGATCCGTCTGATCAATCTAAGACATTGTCTAACATAGTTGAGCAGCTTAAGATTCCCTCACGGTCAATTCTTTGACAACCTAGTTCTTCGAAATTTCTCGATCGACCCTTCTTGCCCGCGGTTCGGCCACTATGCTGATGCTCGACCAATCTTCTGTTTTCTCTGGACCATGTCAAATATTTCGTGATGGAAACTCAACATTTCTCCTCATACTTTGATTCCCAAAAGCTCGGCTCTAAATTCCAACTTTGACGATCTCGACCATTTTACCCCTTCGGGCGGGTTATTACAATGCATATATGAGATAAAGTACATATACACAGCTCTTGAGCATCATTAGCCCAAAATGATCTTGCTGGCTCTTCACTCCTTTCCATTTCACAGCTTCAAGCCTTCGAGATATATGTAGTGTATCTCAATACATTCTTCATTGTCTAATTTACTGTATAGGGAGACAACGACCTCTTCCCACAAGCTTTCGTCTTACATGTACGTTTGTCATTGTATCTCAACACAAAATGGTGGATGATTAAAAGATATACCGTATCACTATTCCCTACATTTACAATTTCGGGAGCTTTACACCACGAAGCCATGTAGTGTTATGACTTTATCGACGTCAATATATTTTCAGTCAAACTGAAGATTTATTGTTAGTTTTCTAGCGTTAGACTTTGTTGCATGCATAATCATGTTTCCAAACCAGACTACAATTTGCAAATGACTACAAATAGACCACAGGCAAAGCATAAAACCATATAAAGGAATTATAACCAAATTATTAAGACATTCCCAAGAAAATTAAAATTGATTGCATACATGTTATGACAAGAAAGGAATGGAAATATGAAATCACATAACATTCAGTAGCTCATTTAAGAGCCGCATTTACTGGTTTTCAGTAATATGTAGCTGGTGGTGGTGGAGATTTGTACTCAACTTTTGGGGAAGGAGAATAATAAGGCGGTGGTGGAGAACTGTAGACATATGGAGGTGGTGGAGACTTGTAGTCTACTTTAGGGGATGGAGAGTAGTATGGTGGTGGGGGTGGAGAGTTGTATACATATGGTGGTGGAGGAGACTTGAGTACACCTTAGAAGAAGGTGAGTAGTATGGTGGTGGTGGTGAGCTGTAAACATATGGTGGTGGTGGAGACTTGTAATACACCTTAGGCGAAGGTGAGTAGTATGGTGGTGGTGGAGAACTGTAAACATATGTTGGTGGTGGAGACTTGTAATACACCTTAGGCGAAGGTGAGTAGTATGGTGGTGGGAGAACTGTAAACATATGGTGGTGGTGGAGACTTGTAATACACCTTAGGGGAAGGTGAGTAGTATGGTGGTGGTGGAGAACTGTAAACATATGGTGGTTGAGGAGATTTGTATGTCACTTTTGGTGAAGGAGCATAACATGGAGGTGGTGATGGGCATACACATACATGTGGGTGTGGTGGAGATTTGTAATGAACTTTAGGGGATGGTGAGTAGTATGGTGGTGGTGGAGAGCTGTAGACATATGGTGGTGGAGGAGACTTGTAATGTACCTTTGGTGAAGGAGAGTGGTATGGTGGTGGTGGAGAACTGTAAACATATGGTGGTGGAGGAGACTTGTAGTATACCTTAAGAGAAGGTGAATAATATGATGGTGGTGGAGAACTGTAGACATACGGTGGTGGAGGAGATTTGTATGCAACCTTAGGAGACGAAGAGTAGTATGGTGGAGGAGGAGAACTGTATACATACGGTGGTGGAGGAGACTTGTACTCAACTTTAGGAGATGGTGCGTAATATGGTGGTGGTGGGGAACTGTAGACATATGGTGGTGGAGGAGACTTGTAATCTACCTTGGGAGATGGAGAATAGTATGGTGGTGGTGGTGAGCTGTAGACATAGAGGAGATATGTATACAACCTTGGGAGATGGGGAAAAGTATGGTGGTGGTGGAGAGCTGTAGACATACGGTGGTGGTGGAGGGCTGTACTCAACTTTAGGATATGGTGTGTAATATGGTGGTGGTGGGGAACTGTAAACATATGGTGGTGGAGGAGACTTGTAATCTACCTTAGGAGATGGAGAATAGTATGGTGGTGGTGGTGAGCTGTAGACAATGGTGGAGGAGGAGACTTGTATACAACCTTAGGAGATGGGGAATAGTATGGTGGTGGTGGAGAGCTGTAGACATACGGTGGTGGAGGAGACTTGTACTCAACCTTAGGAGATGGTGAATAATATGTTGGTGGTGGTGGGGAACTGTAAACATATGGTGGTGGAGGAGATTTGTATTCTACCTTTGGTGATGGCGAGTAGTATGGAGGTGGTGGTGGAGAACTGTAAACATATGGTGGTGGAGGAGATTTGTAGTCAACACAAAATGGTGGATGATTAAAAGATCTACCGTATCAATATTCACTACATTTACAATTTCCGAAGCTTGACGCCACGAAGCCATGTAGTTTTATGACTTTATTGACGTCAATATATTTTCAGTCAAGCTGAAGATTTATTGTTAGTTTTCTGGCGCTAGACTTTGTTGCATGCATAATCATGTTTCCGAACAAGAGTACAAGACTACAGTAGTATTTTAAAAAATATTTACAATTTAGGTATGCAACCCATATACAAAACTCATGTAACCAGGATTACTTAGTTGTTCAAAAGTACCATGTCAAGAATAAGCATATCATAATCGCAATTTGCAAATGACTACAAACAGACCACAAGCAATTTTTGCAGAAATTTAATAAAAGAAAACGCACAAAACCATATGAAGGAATTATAACCAAATTATTAAGAAATTCCGAAGAAAATTAAAATTGATTGCATACATGTTATAACAAGAAAGGAAAGGAAATATGAAATCACATAACATTCAGTAGCTCATTTAAGAGCCGCATTTACTGGTTTTCAGTAATATGTAGCTGGTGGTGGTGGAGATTTGTACTCAACTTTTGGGGAAGGAGAATAATAAGGCGGTGGTGGAGAACTGTAGACATATGGAGGTGGTGGAGACTTGTAGTCTACTTTAGGGGATGGAGAGTAGTATGGTGGTGGGGGTGGAGAGTTGTAGACATATGGTGGTGGAGGAGACTTGTAGTACACCTTAGGGGAAGGTGAGTAGTATGGTGGTGGTGGTGAGCTGTAGACATATGGTGGTGGAGGAGACTTGTATTCAACCTTAGGAGATGGTGAGTAGTATGGTGGTGGTGGTGGTGAGCTGTAAACATATGGTGGTGGTGGAGACTTGTAATACACCTTAGGCGAAGGTGAGTAGTATGGTGGTGGTGGAGAACTGTAAACATATGGTGGTGGTGGAGACTTGTAATACACCTTAGGGGAAGGTGAGTAGTATGGTGGTGGTGGAGAACTGTAAACATATGGTGGTGGAGGAGATTTGTATGTCACTTTTGGTGAAGGAGCATAACATGGAGGTGGTGGTGGGCATACACATACATGTGGGTGTGGTGGAGATTTGTAATGAACTTTAGGGGATGGTGAGTAGTATGGTGGTGGTGGAGAGCTGTAGACATATGGTGGTGGAGGAGACTTGTAATGTACCTTTGGTGAAGGAGAGTAGTATGGTGGTGGTGGAGAACTGTAAACATATGGTGGTGGAGGAGACTTGTAGTATACCTTAGGAGAAGGTGAATAATATGGTGGTGGTGGAGAACTGTAGACGTACGGTGGTGGAGGAGATTTGTATATAACCTTAGGAGATGGAGAGTAGTATGGTGGAGGAGGAGAACTGTATACATACGGTGGTGGAGGAGACTTGTACTCAACTTTAGGAGATGGTGCGTAATATGGTGGTGGTGGGGAACTGTAGACATATGGTGGTGGAGGAGACTTGTAATCTACCTTGGGAGATGGAGAATAGTATGGTGGTGGTGGTGAGCTGTAGACATATGGTGGAGGAGGAGATTTGTATACAATCTTAGGAGATGGGGAATAGTATGGTGGTGGTGGAGAGCTGTAGACATCACGGTGGTGGAGGAGACTTGTACTCAACTTTAGGAGATGGTGCGTAATATGGTGGTGGTGGGGAACTGTACACATATGGTGGTGGAGGAGACTTGTAATCTACCTTAGGAGATGGAGAATAATATGGTGGTGGTGGTGAGCTGTAGACATATGGTGGTGGAGGAGACTTGTATACAACCTTAGGAGATGGAGAATAGTATGGTGGTGGTGGAGAGCTGTAGACATACGGTGGTGGAGGAGACTTGTACTCAACCTTAGGAGATGGTGAATAATATGTTGGTGGTGGTGGGGAACTGTAGACATATGGTGGTGGAGGAGATTTGTAGTCTACCTTTGGTGATGGCGAGTAGTATGGAGGTGGTGGTGGAGAACTGTAAACATATGGTGGTGGAGGAGATTTGTAGTCAACCTTAGGAGATGGTGAGTAATATGGTGGTGGTGGTGGGGAGCTGTAAACATATGGTGGTGGAGGAGACTTGTATTCAACCTTAGGAGATGGTGAGTAGTATGGTGGTGGTGGTGGGGAACTGTATACATACGGTGGTGGAGGAGACTTGTATTCCACTTTAGGAGATGGCGAGTAATATGGTGGTGGTGGTGGAGAACTGTAAACATATGGTGGTGGAGGAGATTTGTATTCAACCTTAGGAGATGGTGAATAGTATGGTGGCGGTGGTGGAGAGCTGTATACATATGGTGGTGGAGGAGATTTGTAATCGACCTTTGGTGATGGAGAGTAGTACGGAGGTGGTGGTGGAGAGCTGTATACATATGGTGGTGGAGGAGACTTGTACTCGACTTTAGGAGATGGTGAGTAATATGGTGGTGGTGGTGGAGAACTGTAGACATATGGTGGTGGGGGAGATTTGTAGTCAACTTTAGGTGATGGAGAGTAGTACGGTGGTGGTGGGGAACTGTATACATACGGTGGAGGAGGTGATTTGTAGTCGACCTTTGGGGATGGAGAATAGTATAGTGGTGGAGGTGGTGAAGAACCGTGGATATATGGTAGCGGAGGAGTGTTGTATTCTACCTTTGGAGATGGTGAATCTGAGGAGTGGTGGCAAGCTGTATGGTTCATATGCAGCAACCATTGTTGCCATGATGATAACGCCTAGAGCGTAAGTGAGATGGGCTGAAGGCCCCATCCTGGAGGAAGATCTCATTGTGATTTTCTTTTTTTTTTCTACCAACGTTTAGGTTGGTTAATTTTTTCTTGTTTTTGTTTGTGTTGTAAGGAATGGGGTAATGAGTTTATATAGCAAAGTGCTTCTCTAAATCCAGCTCTGCAATTTGTTTAATTTTGGACTCCATCCAACTAAATCGTGGAAGCATGTATTATGCGACGTGCATGAACGTCAACTAGCTGCTTTCCAGTTTTTTAATGACTAGTCCACGAAGAGCTTGTGCAACATGGATGCATGATTTAGTTCATTGTTCTAGGTTCACCGTTCTCGTACCTTGTGATTTGTGAATATCAACCAAGATGTTAATTTATGCTGAGTATAGTATCCATTAAGACGTGATCTCATGGAATTAGCTTTTTATAACCGCGAAAATGACGGGTTAAAACTAACATTATTTTATGTAATTTGAAGTCTTCTTAATCCGAAATTAAAACTGATCGGCTTTATAAAACTTCGAATTTTCATACGTCATAAGCTATTTAAAGATGGTCAAACACATGTGTATCGAATGAGATACGGACCTGGGATGCAAGCGGGTTACTTATCATCAATCATACAAAACCAGTGGTCATTCTTAATTAAGTGCGTCGAATCTCTCAGATTGTAAGCTAAAGTACAAAATAAATGAGTTGTAAGAAGTATAAAATAAACATACTGGCTCTATGAACAAAAATAATGCATCCATGATACACAGATTATTTTTGAACTTATGATTTATGAATTGAAAGTGGATCGTTGAGGTTCTCTTAACGTTCATGCACGTCTCATAGTAGCATCATGTAGACATTGTCTTTTCGATTTTGTTGGATGGAGAACAAATTAAACAGGGGAAAAGGGCTATTCGCAAAATTGATTCAAAATTCAAAGTCAAACACAAAATTAACCTATAATTTTTTTGGAAATTTCATTTGCCCTATTAATTCTACAAGTTAAGATTATTCATGAAAATGTCATTAATTTTTTCCCCGAAAATGACATTTTTACTCTCTGAACCTCATCATCTTCAAGTATTTACAAGATTGTCATTGTCATCAATGCACCGATCACCATGAACAACCAATTTGAAGCTCTTAATGCACCTAAAATCGATTTACACTCATTTTTTTCTCAATTCTTGTGAACTAAAAACAACATCTCTTTCACTTTCTCTCCATATTCATCCAAAAAACCTAAAGTTTTGATTCTAAATTTTTTATGGTTCATAGAGCTATTGAAGCTTACGATTCTTGGTGGGTCACTTTTGTTTGAGCTTCTGAGTACTTGCAGAAGACTTTTTTGTACTAAGGAAGTTATCTCACTGGTTGAAGCTATGAAATCAATTTTTTTTTTCAAATATGTCCGTCAGAAGACTTCCGTGAAAGTCTTACGGTAGTAGAATACTTACGGAAGTCTTACGGTCAATCTGAAGTTAGTTTTGCAATTGACTTTTATATGTATTTTTTTGAGACGACTTCTATGGAAGTCTTCCACTTTTCTTTGTTAACAAAAAAATCTTGAAATACCAGAGAAGACTTCCCGGTAAGTCGTCTAGGATAAACATGTTAGTTTTTCATTTGACCGGATTGTGTCTGAAATGTGACTTTTCCTGGACGTCGTCCAGCAGAAAAATAAAACATTAATATTTTAATATAATTAGACGACTTCCATGTAAGTCGTTTCAGGTTACTTTTGCAATTGAAAAATAAAACAAATATTTAATTTTATCTGGATGACTTTCACGGAAGTTGTCTGGTAGACGACTAACACAGAAGTCTTTCAGGATTTTATTCTGAGATTCTGGTCAAACCTTGGTTATTACAGACGACTTCCGTGTATGTCCTCTACCAGAAGACTTCTGTGTAAGCCGCCCAGATAAAATTAAATATTTAAATTTTATTTTTCAGTTGCAAAAGTAACCTAAAACGACTTACATGGAAGTCGTCTAACTATAATTAAATATTGAAATTTTAGTTTTCTGCTGGACGTCTTTCGTGGAAGTCGTCTAGGAAAATTCAAATTTCTAACACAATACGGTCAAATGCAAAACTAACCTGTTTATCCTAGACGACTTACCGGGAAGTCGTCTCTGGTATTTTCGAGATTTTTTGTTGACAAAGAAAAGTGGAAGACTTCCATAGAAGTTGTCTCAACAAACACATATAAAAGTCAATTGCAAAACTAACCTCTGCATTGACCAGAAGACTTCCGTGGAAGTTTTCTACGTCAATATTTAATAAACTTTCATTTTCTCTAAAATTATAAAGACTTTTTAACATATTCTTGTTAATTCATGTATATTAGTTAATATTAAGGCTGCTGGATGAAATTTATAACTTAATTGGTGATATTTATGAGGTTATCAACATTCATGTTTATTAAAATTTCTAGCTGATCCGAGAAGACTTCCACGGAAGTCTTCTATGTTAGTTTTTGTAAAATTGTTAACAAACATTAAGATATGTTTTTTTTTTTAACTTTCAAAAGTTTTAAGTAGCTTCGAGAATATCAATTCATATATTTTAATGTGTCTTCTTAGATCATAGGATACAATTTAACTTTCATGAAATTTGAAATTTCAATTTTCACTTAAAATTTGAGTTTCCCGATTAAATTTTAATTTCCCGGCTAAATTTACCGCTTATATTTCAAATTCCTACTTTAAATTTAAGTCTTCTGAGAATAAGTCTTCTGAGAAGCCTTCTGAGAATAAGTCTTCCGAAAGACTTCCCACAAGACTTCTAGTGAAACTGTTATATGTTTGAACTAATGTAATGTTTGATCTTTTGTGAATTTGACTAATTTTCTTGTGAAGTTTTTTCCCTTAGTTTAGTAAATTTGACTAAATTTTTTTTGTTATTGTGTTTTAGCAAGATAATATTATAGACATGAACATATTTACCAAAATTTGTCATTAATATTTTTTCAAATTTACAAAAGAATTCACAACTAAAAAAGTACACATACAGATAAAAAAAAAAGCAGACCATAAACAAAACTATTATAGATCATTTCTCTTCAAAGATAAGCTTGGACTCCACTTGACATGGGAGAAGACTCTGCTAGAAGACTTCCAGACTAGAAGACTTCCAGAAGACTTTCAGAAGACTTCCTGGAAGTCGTTTAGTGCATTAAATGTTAGAAGTCTTCTGAGAAGACTTCCCTGCATATCCAAAAGCATTCAAATGCTTTCAAAATATAGAAAAATAAGGTAAGAGCTTAAAACAACCAAAAGAATTTTCAAAATGTAAAATCTTACAAAACTAGATGAATTAGTTAGAATGACATGAGACAAAAAATGATAAATTGATATAAAGTTTGGTGTTTTCAAAAAATGATAATTTGTAAAAAAAGGTAAGAGCTTTAAGCAACCAGAGATTACCAAATGAAGAAAAATCAGACATAGAAACTTATCAAAACACTCAGATTTGTAATGACAGATGAGACATGGGAGAAGACTCCGCCAAAAGTCTTCCAGAAGACTTACATGAAGTCTTCTAGTGCATTAAATGTTAAAAGACTTCTGGGAAGTCTTCTGGAAGACTTACAGGGAAGTCTTCCAGAAGACTTAAAGGGAAGTCTTCCAAGTCTGTCTCAGATCTGAAAAACATGTGTATCCAAAAGCATTAAAATGGCATCAAAACATAGAAAAACTTCAAAATAAGGTAAAATCTTAAAACAACCAAAAGAGTTTTCAAAAGGTAATAGCTTTAAGCAACAAGAGGTTAATATGATTTATATATCTACCTCTAAAGGTGTGGATAATGGGAACCATGTAATGAAAAACCTGCAAAAACAAAATAAATCAGTGAGAAGACATAAAATAACAATAAATTGATTAGAAGTTTGGTGTTTTTAAGTTGAAAGAGATTAGAGAGAGGTTGGAGAGTTTTAGAATGAGGAACATTACATTTTTGTTGCAGCCATTTGAGAGGAAGAGAGAAAATGTGTAAATTTTCCTTATATAGGAAGACAAAAATTCCAAAAAGATTAAATATTTTCGATTCAGAAGACTTTCAAGTAAGTCTTCTAGAAGACTTACTTGAAAATCTTCTAAAAATTTTTGGGAAACTAAAATATTTTTAGCGGAAAACTAAAATATTTTTAGCGGGAATCAGAAGAATTTCAGAGAAATCGTCTAACCGATAATACTAATCGCCAGACGACTTCCTGGAAGTCG
Source organism: Brassica nigra (assembly GCA_016432835.1). Taxonomy (NCBI): domain Eukaryota; kingdom Viridiplantae; phylum Streptophyta; class Magnoliopsida; order Brassicales; family Brassicaceae; genus Brassica; species Brassica nigra. The sequence continues at coordinate 65,639,876 of CM028244.1, forward strand.
TCACCCTAAATATAACCCCTTAACTAAATTAACTAACTAAACACTTAATAAAATCAAATTAAACTTAAAAAATGTTTAATATAAACAAAAATAAACACATATAGGTAAAATTTTAATTTTTCAAAAAAAAAACATTTTAATTTTTCAAAAAAACATTTAAGCTTTCCAAAATCTAACCCTAAGAATACATAGAATACTACAACATATGTTGCCAAACCCTAAACCAATGAATATCATGATTCACTACTTTCACTGATTTATGGTGAAAACAATTCAATTTTATTATATCTTAATTTATATCACTTAAAACTGTTTATAATTACATGATTTTAATTTTTCACTTATCAAAATATTTTTTACAAAATTTATAAATTATTTTTTAAGATCAAATATACCAGAAGACTTCTCTGGACGTTGTCTAGACGACTTACAGTATCTCAAAAGACTCAGAAGACTTTACGGGGCTATATTCGTAAAAATGAGTTTTGGTTTTTTGTTTGATGACAAATGGCTGGCTGTAATTTCACAAGGCTTTTAGGTTAGTTTTGCATTTGATTCACATTTGGGTATATTTTTACATTTAAAATCAAATTTTGAATCATATTTGGCAAATTCCCAGAAAAAAGTGTAGAGCTGGATTTAGAGGAAAGCTTTTCTATATAAAAACCCATGACCCCATTTCATTTACGCTATAAGTGTTACCACTTATCAATTTACAATGAGTGTTTTACCTTCTAAGACACTTTGTTCTCTTTTTTGACATGATAAGACACTTATAGCTGGAGGCACACTTTATCTTCTTCCACCTTGTGTATTCGGACCAATCTACCCCTCTCGTTGGGTTAAGGAAAACAAGAGGCTGGTTAGATTTTTTTTATTTTTAAATGATATCTACTTTGTGGGGACCAATTATGTGTCCTTGGAGAAATTATTAAAGTTAGTGCATAGGAAACAGGGATACATAACAGCCGTTGAATGAATAACGATCTAACCTGAGTTTCGTTGCTTTCCGAGAGAATTGTAAACTTTTTCTCTCTTTATTTTAAGTTCCACTTTTGTATATATATTTTATATATTAAAATATGGACATAAAATGTATTCATGTATAGAAAAAAATATGGATTCAAAATGTGGAAACAAAAACGTGGACATAAATGACTGAAAAACTAACTTTTATACAAATTATAATAGTAAGTGTATCATAAATTTGTTTTTACAGTTTTTTTATAATTCATATATTTGTTCCTTGTTTCTATTTTAAACAAAAAACTAGATTTTGACCCGTGCGTCCCGCACGGGTTTTGAATTTTATTGTTAGTTTTAAGTATATGTAACGATCTTTGTAGACTGAAAGTTTAAATAATATACTTTTTAAGGTTAGTCTTGGTTCATCTGTTTGAAAGCCTAATCTTCTAAATACTATCATTCTGTGAATTTAAATATAAGCCTAATCTTCTAAATACTCGAGAGATTCAATTAAATGTTTGGCTTTTTCATTTGTTTGATCTTATTTCAGTTTAAGAATTTTTGTCGGATTTATTAAATGATTCTGTCGGATTTATTAAATTTCAACCGTAAGGTTTGATCTTCTAGGTTTTGACCCGTCTTTGAAATGGCGGATATTATTTTTCACTTTTATGAAATATATTATTTGTTTGTAATTATTGAATGTATTTTATCTTAGTAAACTTTCTTTATAATAAATTTGAAACATAGAGTCTCTCGGTAGAGTATGTATTTTTGACTTTGTTTTATTCTCTCTCAAACAACATATTTATTTGGTTTGTTGTTAAAATAAATGATTTTAGAACGTCAATGTACAATATTTTTATATTGATATTTTGTTTAAACAATGTGACATATTTCTATATTAATTAAATATTTACATTGTAATTTAAATTTTATAGAGATTAACATATTTGTGTAGTTTGTTGTTAGAATAAACGATTTTGAATCCAAATGTACAGTACTTTCATATTGATTTTTGTTTCGGTTCAAATATATTTATTTCAGTATAAGCTATATAAAAATTAGTCAACTAAAGAATCTATAAATTAATAAGATAGATATATGAATATCGATTTGTTTAGATAAGTTTTGAAATTTCAATTAATTAATTTAAATTGATTTTAAATACAGTTATAGAATCTGTAAATAAAAAAATACAAAAGGAAGTATCTAGAAAAACTTCAAAACCTAAAAATGTATACCGAAATGATCCGTACCTAAATGGGTACCGAATGTCTATGCATAATTGATTCCATACACAAATAATTTTATTATTTTTATGTGTTTAACTAAATTAAGAGAAATATTAATTTTTTATTTAGTAATATTTGTACAGTATTAATAATGATCAATATATGAATATCGATTTGTTTAGGTAAGTTTTAGAATTGTAATTAATTAACTTAAATTGATTTTAAATATAGTGATAGAATCTGTAAATAAAAATAAATACAAAAGAAAGCACCTAAAAGAAATTTCAAAACCCAAAAATCTATACAGAAAGAAACATTACCTAAATGGATACTCGAATATGTATGACTAAATGATTCCGTAAACAAAAAAAAATTATGTGTTTGGCTAAATTAATACATGAATATCGATTTGTTTAGATAAGTTTGGAATTGTAATTATTTAGTTTAAATTGATTTTAAATGTCGGTAGAATCTGTAAATAAAAAACACAAAAGGAAATACCTAATTTATTATAAATGAAATGACTAATTATGTAAATAAAAGAAAGTATATATACTACTATCTATGTTTCCAAACAATTCTCAATTAATATTGTTATTCATATTTTCAAACAAACCTCTTTTTTAAACTGCAATCCATATTTTCAAACACTCCAATTTTGTATTTGACATGCGCTTTAAAAGAGCGGGATCGATATCCTTTTAAATTTTATTTTTAAAATATTTGTAAAATGTAATTTTTCATAGGTTTTATCTTTATTTATAATATAAGTGTGTTATATAATTTCGTTGATTGTTTATATTTTTTATTTTAATGATTATCTTTATTTATAAAATAAAATAGATTACTAAATACATAGAGTTGGTTTTCTAATATACATAGAGTTGTAGTGCTTTCAACATATGTAAGACTTATGTTTTAAAAGGTTTTATAACTTACTGTGTATGGAATAAAATAAAGGAACACCCGTCAACCCATAATAAGGACCTCACATAAATTCTTGCATCTCATAGACCTTTGATCATTGAGAAACATGTTGAATGAAGGGTGTATCATATATCTATCAAAAGCATGTAATATATACCAAGATAGACCACCCGATTTCCTTTCTTGTACTTCCTTTGAGATACTATGTCTCCAGAAAAACATGGGACCTTTTCGTATTTTTTGTGACCTCTTGTTCCTCTTATATTTGACTCTCCATCCCACTTAACTGGATCCCCAAAACCCCATGAACACAAGTAAACCATTTAATAAAATAAAACCAACCATAGTGAATCAAGTGAAGGCACCTCAAACACATATCCAATAAGCCAAAAAAAAAACTGAACAGAAAAACCTCAAAACAAAATGCATGAATAGAAAAACTACTCCCGACAGATTTGTTTCTCGTCTCTCAAAATCTTTTCTGAAATATAATCTGGAAAATATATGAGAAAAACTCTTTAAAAACCATTCATCTACCTCAAACCTATCGTAGATCTCATGGATCTCTAGAGCCACCTCAATCGAATTCTCAGAAATATTAAAAATCTCGAGCTACTTTTACAATATGAGTGGTTTGTCTAAAAATCGTTTAACAAAGCCGTATTTATACTAATGAGAAATCGTGTACGTGAAGCTAGGATTAAGATTAGCTTTAGGAACATATGAATAGCATATTCCAAACTTGAAAGATATTGTGTATCAAAATGTAAGTATATATATATTCTCCATAAATTGTGGATTTTACAGATCTCGAGTTAATTTATATTTCAGATGATGTATTAATGATTTTGATTGTTACCCAAGTTTGAAAATATCTTAAAATTATAAAAGGTGTTTTTTTATTTCATAATAAAAAAATTATATATGACCAAGTAAATTACAAATTAACATGAAACTTTAAATTCATAATTTTTTATGCTCAACATATCTTCAAAATGATAATATTTTGTAAATTGTAACAATATTTTTTTAAATGCAAAACTTTTGAATAATGGTTATTGGAAAATAATTTAGTAAAATCAATTTTGAATATATATATATATATATATATTTTTTTTTTGTTAATCAGTTTTTATATAATTCAAATTTAAATTATTATTTAGATTTGATATATGTATATAAAGTTTAAATTTTGTTTTGTGATTATTTTAGACAAAATATGTTTTTGGTAATTATATTGGCCTGTTTTCATTAATTTTATACCCTCATCTTTATGTCCGTTAATGTTTTCGCCCCTCCGTAACCTTTGTCGTCACTTTTCGACGGAAAAACGTTAACTGTTGACATAAAGGTTACGGAGAGGCAAAAATATTAACGGACATAAAGATGAGGGTTTATTTCACCGGATTTTTAGTTGAGGGTTTGTTTTGCGATTTATCTTTAGTTGAGGGTTTAAATTACTAATAATATTTTTTTGAGCAAATCCTGTAAGTATTGATTATTTAGTAATTATTTCAAGATTCATAAATTTAAGGACCGACTCTATTATTAAAACAAACTCACTTTTCTTTGTCAATGAGACCTCGCACTCATTTGGTAAATTTAGCTCGTAGCTATTCTTGTTTTCCTGCTTGCTCTCTCACAAAAGAACTTGTTTTTGAGATTAGTGTTTGGTTTGGGTTTTGCATTAGTCAATTCGTACAAAGGAACAACCTAATATCGGAATCCAAACTTCAGGTATCCGATCCTCATTCTGTGAGGAATCCACATTAGCTCAGACAACAAACCAAGTGGATCAATCTCCATCAGCTCGTTCTTTCTTCTCTAACAAATCATCTCGGTCTCTCAATGCTATGGTAAAACCTCCCTCAGCTCGTTCGTCTTTCAGTGGTAGTCCTATAAGAACAGTGCGTTTAATGTCATTTTCAGTGGCTAAATCACTCAAATCAGTCGCTCCTACCTTTCCATCCGACGCACCAACCAATCATAGAAAAGACAAAAGGTAACTAAAGGATAGCTTTTCCTAACTTAAGTTATAGATATGTTAGAGGACGCTCACTGAGCCACCATTCTACATTAAGTGTGGTCTTATTTATGTATGTGTTTATCTTAAAATTAGTAGGTTATCCATTAATTTGGGAAGTTCAGGCAACTTAAGGAAGTTAAGTAGTCAACGTTACCTTTATCTTTACAAGATGAGGTTTGACTGTTTTGCATTCATTTGAAACATTTTAGAATATATATATAGTGAATGAGTGAGTTTAATTAATATTATTAGGTTTACATTAATTAATTTTTCTGGAATCTATGATTTATTGTATTCACTACTAATATAAATATATTAAAAACCGTTTTTATAATTGTTTCTCTAATATCACATGTATTTAAATGTATATTATCAATTTATATAAGAATTTTTAGTAATTTAAACCCTTAACTAAAGATCAATCGTAAAACAAACCATCAACTAAAAATTCTGTGAAATAAACCCTCATCTTTATGTTCGTTAATATTTTCGCCTCTCTGTAACCTTTATCATCATCAGTTAACGTTTCTCCGTCGAAAGTTGACGATAAAGGTTACGGAGGGGCGAAAACATTAACGGACATAAAGATGAAGGTTTATTTCACAAGATTTTTAGTTGAGGGTTAGTTTTACGATTGATCTTTAGTTCATGGTTTAAATTACTAAAAATCCTATAATGAACTTCTTAATCATAAGTCCATTGATTTTTTTATTAATATATTGCAATCTAGGTTTCCAAACAAACTTATTCTTTAGAAATGCTATCTATGTTTCCAAACAGATTTCATTAAATCTACTAATCAAGTATCCAAACATATTGATTTTGTACTTCACCTTTAATAATATAGATGTTTCAGACACAGTTTTCATTCGTATAGAAATATTGATGGATAAATGTGGACATCTTTAAAAAATGTGGACATGAGTTTTCTATGAACACTGTTTAATTTATAATGTTTTGTGGACACAAATTTGTGGATGACATACACCATGGTGATTGTTGCTCGAGCTTGGAGCATTCAATTTATGGTTCACCAGAAATCGCAGAGAGGGGCTGAGATCACGGCGACGAAGGTGGTTGTTGCTCGAACTTCACGTCAGGACTCCAGACGGCCACCACGGTGGATCCCAAACTCGACCTGGTTCGACAATAGCGGCTGAGCTCGCGAGGAAGAGTGAGCCGCATACACAGAAACGACGAGTTACAGAGCAGAGCATGACGGCTGAGATGCAGAACACGGCGGCTTGATGAGCTTGAACGGAGAAGCTTGAAATCGAGTTTGACACAGTGAAGAAGAAGAATCGTGGCATATTGGAGTGGTGAGCACGAGTTTCGGAGCACAAAGTTTGAAACCAAATTATTTTTCGTTAATTGTATCTAAAGATTGAAACTTTTTAAAGTAAGAAACCAAACTTAGATCAGAAAACAGATGAAAGGAAAGGATCGATTTTGGATTTCTCGAGGCATCTTGGATTTCTTCTTTGGCTTCAATTTCATCATGGTTCGTTAGGGGCTTTTTGCTAGTTTTCCGTCGTGGGACGATGAAGAACGAATTGGAGATAGATACGAAATCAGGGTTGGGAATGTGGAAAAGAAAAAGTGGATCTTCATTTTGAAATTGGATATAGAGAGAGAAACATGTGCTTTCCATATAAAAATGAATTTTGTTTAAAATAAAGGAACTATGGTTAGTTCTCTCCGGTTAGTCTTGTGTAGTCTGGTCAAATTTGAGGATATGAAAGACAATAAACATCGATAAAATGTCTGACCAACAGGAAATGTGTTTTGTGCAATACATAAGACATAAAGTGTCTTATAAAGTAAAAAAATCATTTATGATTATGGCAACATTTCATACACGCATAGCTTGCCACCGCTCCTTTCATGTTCACCATCTCCAAAAGTGGAATAAAACGCTCCCATTGCTGAAAATTGAGTTACAAATTTAGAGGTAGCAGTTTTTGAAAAACTATTATTGAAAATACAACTGACATGTCGATCAAATCCGCTACAACAAAGAAATGCAAACATTGTTTCGAGTTACTCAATGCTGAACCGATGCTAGAAGCAGAGGAGGATTCCCTGAAAAATAAATGGGATAAAGAGCTTGAAGAGATTTTCTGATCAAGGTAGAATTTGGTAATTCTAGAAAGAAATTAAGTCTTAGTGTGTGTAAAGATACATTTATTGGACCGGATGAAAGAAATAGTTAAGGAAGTTTTCCTAGATGAAAAACAATTTTCAGTAGATAAAAGAATCATAAAAGAAAAATAACATCAGTTTTTGTTTTTGATTTTTTATTACAGATACAAAACGTGATAAATTATGTATTCACACAATCAATATATAAATTTTAAAATGGAGATTACATTAACCGAGTTTTTGCTCTCTGATTCTTTTTTTTTTCTTTTTCGAATTTGATTCGCTTTCGTTCAAAACAAAGTCTATTACACCACCATTTGCTTACGTTGTTTTCCATCATCACCATACGACTCACTATCTGCAAAAAAGTGAGTACGAATCTCTTCCTCGTATGTGTTTACATTTCACCCCCACGACTACCATACTACTCAACATCTCCTAAAGCGAAGTACAAATATCCCCCATCACCACGTTTTTACTATTCTCCACCACTAACTCTTTTTTTTTTTTCGTCAAAAGATTACCATTTCGATTCAAATATAACATTTTGATACACAAACTGGCAGATGAAAGAACAATCTCCAGAAACAAAAGCCCATATGAAAGCGGCAACTAGAACCCATTCTGGGGTGATTTAAGGCAACAAATAAACCTGCCAACTAAAACTTAGCAACCTAACAGAGATAAATAAACAAACTTAGCTCCAAGTAGTATTCAATGATCGGGAGATTTCGCTGCTGCTCGATGCCCGCCACGCGAAAAAATCCACCTCCTTCACCCAGTGCTCCATAACTTACCGCTGCTGCCTATGCCCGCCAAACGGTAACGTCAACCAAACCAGAACACCACGACTCGGTCCACACAACCTTCGGATAGGAATTGACACATCCAGTGTCTACAAACTCCTAGATAGAAGCCCACACAACTCTCAAACCACCCGAAGCTTTGAACGATGAAACTACTCCAGACAGACTCCAGGAATAAAAACACCGGCAAACGATCATCAAGATACCACTACCGAAGCAAATCTGCAACTTAAATTCGGGCTACCTAGGGAAACAACTTCTTTTTTTTTTCACTTAAACACTAGACGGAGCACTCGAAGAGAGAAAATAGATCTACTCCCAAACCTAAAAGCCGACCACCCATGAGCCACCGCTGCTACAACTGCGCCGTACCTCCACAGAACGCGAAAACCCACGGTAGAAAACAACCTCACGCGAAGGAGGTTCACCGGAGATCTCACGCAGACCCAGAGAATACAAGCAAGACAGAGAGACCGGACATGACAGTACGAGTGGCTAAAGGGAAAACGATTGAAGGCTAGAAGAGGCCCCGCCGGTGACGGACGCACTCTCACGCGGCGTCGGACCGGAGGAGAAAGTTAAATCGGGTTCTTTGTCGCTTCTCTTTTCTCTCTCTACTGCACCTGATTTAACTATATCTTCTTTTGTTGCCACCACTAACTCTTTTATATCCAAATATTCAAATTGAATCGATATTGATGACGCATGGAATCAACTTTAACTAGAGTATACACAAACTAAATTTTGAAATAGTTTGAAATGATTTGATTTGTTAGTGAATTTACATGATTTTAGTTGAATTTGAAATTTCTGTGATTTAAATAAAATAAATCTCATATGAAATCACAAGATTCGGATTTTCATTTTTTAACTAAAACTATATTAAAACACTCTAAAATCAATAGAAATATCTTCAGTAATATTAGATATTAAAATAAATTATCGAATAACAAACTTAATTATAACAAATTGTGATTTTTTGAAAAAGTTCATGTTTGAATAACAACATAATATCATTATAGTAAAAATCACTTGAAACGACTAATTGACTTTTCAAACTACTAATTGAGTATATCCCCTGCGTATATTTTGTCCACCCTTGCCACAAAACACTCTGGAGAAAAATACTGGTAAACAAAAAATTAATCGATTAAATTACAACGTAAATAAGATATTTTTGGTTAATTTACCAGAGAATATAAAGTCCAGTATTTACAAAAGATCTTCTTAAAGATTCCGTTTACAAAAGATCTTCTTAGAGATTCCGTTCGTCGGCGTCAGTCATCGATCTCATCGGCTACTGCATCAATCACCTCATCGATCGCTTTCAATGGACTCTCACTCTTCTCACCTCAACGCCGCCAACCGTTCGCGAAGCTCTCAGACTCCCTCTCCTTCTCACTCCGCCTCCGCCTCCGCCTCCGTCTCCTCTTCTCTCCACAAACGCAGGCTCGCCGCCACCACCGCAGCCAACGCAGCCGCGTCTAACGATGACCTCGAGAGCATCTCCGCGGCGCGCGGAGGCGCGGACACCGACTCAGACCCCGACGAATCGGAGGATGTCGTCGTCGACGACGACGAGGAAGACGAATTCGCTCCAGAACCGGAGCAGGAGGACTCTTCCATCCGCACATTCACCGCCGCTCGGCTCGATTCCAGTTCGGGAATCAACGGATCGAGCCGCAACGCTAAGGTGAAGACGGAGATCTCTACGACGGTGAAGCTCGAGAGCTCTGACGGCGGTAAGGATGCTAGACCGACTGTACTCGAGACTTCCATATCTGGACTGGTGCCAAAGGAAGAATCTGCTGCTAAGGTAACGACAGACACTTTGCAGACTAGCGGGGCGTACATTGCGAGAGAAGAGGCTTTGAAGCGAGAGGTAGGATGGATCATGCCTTTATATAGTACATTGAATAGGTAGTTAAGTTAACTCCAGTGTGTTTCTTTAGGAACAAGCTGGTAGGCTCAAGTTTGTATGTTACTCAAATGATGGCGTTGATGAGCATATGATGTGGTATCTTCCTTCTTCCCAGTCCCATACCTGTAACAGATTCTATTCCTGAGGAATTGTCTGAATAAATTCGTTGAATCCAGCTTGATTGGGTTGAAGAACATCTTTGCAAGGCAGTTACCTAATATGCCAAAGGAGTACATTGTTCGCCTTCTCATGGATAGGTAAAGCACATGCTATGACTATAGTGGATTGAATACAGCAAGTAGTTCACAGTTCTCGTCGAATGTAATTTTAATTGATTGTAAAACAACTAGTCTGGACCACTCTGGCAACACGTGACTAGTCTGGACGGACCAGTATCATGTATAATTCAAAAAATAAAGGACTGTTAGTTTTTAGTTAGCAAATATAGCAGCTAGTTTCATTTTAACTGCCAATATTTTAGATGACCACAATGTAGCTGGCATAAAGGCAATTGAGTAAAAAGCTTATTGAGGATATATGGAATTGCAGAATACTGGTGACCATTAATTTATGTAATGCATGTAGCTTGTCTCACTATCTGAACAGTATGATGAACATGCTTCTCTACTTGCTTTTCATCTAGACTCTTTCACTTTCTTAACGTTATAAATTATTTTGCTCTAAGTCTACTACTTAGAACTGAATAAGGTCTTGCAAGAGCTGTTCTTGTTGTAAGTTGTATATCTGAAAATTATCTTGTTTACTCAGGAAGCATAAGTCTGTTATGGTCCTAAGAAGAACTCTAGTTGTAGGCGGTATCACGTATCGTCCATATCACAGGTGAGGTTAACTTTGCATAACTATGATAATTACTATTTATCATTTTCTTCAAAGTATATATGACTTAATACGCTCCTCACTATAAGACTGAAAGGAAATAGTATATTGACTTTAGTATCTTATATTATCGCCAAGCATAGTTTGCTTTTCAAAGAAAATATTTCTGTAAATGTCGAATGTCATAGTGATTGTGAGTACAGTTTTTGCATGCTTATTAACTCGACGGTTGTAATTGGATTCAGTCAGAGGTTTGGGGAAATAGCATTTTGTGCGATCACTGCAGATGAACAAGTAAAAGGTTATGGTACAAGATTGATGAACCACCTGAAACAACATGCACGTGATGTTGATGGATTGACGCACTTTCTTACTTATGCGGACAACAATGCTGTTGGTTATTTTGTCAAGCAGGTTGGTCTTCTTCATATTATCTGCAATATTTGACTATAAATAATTTTAAATAGATTTCAACCAACTGGTAGTACATACCTTGGCCGGGGAATGAACCAGTATATTGCTTGCTACGTTTTATGTATAGTATCGTAGCTATAAGGGAAAAGTTAACTGAGTTGAGCCTGGTTTATGAGAAAGAGATGCCATATTTATATTTGTTCCGCTTGTTAAAGAATAACGATATGACTACTATGGTTGTCAGTGGCCCTCTTAAAGTTTGAGACCATGATAAAAGGCGAGGTAGTCTTGCTGAAATGATGAGTCCTTGAATGAAACGCAAGAACCTCCAAGCAATCTTTTCATGCTGTATTTTTGTGTGAATGATGCTTTTCATGATGATTTCGGGTTTCCAGTTCTAGAATGTCCCTTTTGTTAGAACAACTTCAGAATTTCTTATGTGAATAATACTCAATGTATCTCTTTAAGAAGTCCTGTTTCCAAACTTTGCTATTAAGTCCACTTTTTGGGTACTAAAGTTTTGTAATTTTGTTGTTTCTTATTATTGGTCACTTAATTAAGCTGTTATGTCTATTTTTGTGCAGGGTTTTACGAAAGAGATTTACTTGGAAAAAGATGTCTGGTATGGGTATGTAAACAATGCATCTCTTTGCTCAAACTGCTAGTTACCTTCCTCAACTTCTGTGTTTTATATGGTTCCTGTTAAATTCACAAACCTTAGGATAAAAGCATTTTATTTAGTAGCTGATCGTGCTATCAGTGAGATTCTGTATTACGTGCCAAAAAATTTCAAGATTTAGCTTAGCATTTTTTTCTACATCTTTAAACCTATTCTTGCAAATAAAAAGCTTTGTATTTTCGTAGGTTCATTAAAGACTATGATGGTGGCCTCCTTATGGAATGCAAAATTGATCCAAAGCTTCCATATACAGATTTGTCAAGCATGATACGGCAGCAAAGAAAAGTAAGCCACTGAATATACTTTTAACTCCGATGAAATATTTTCTTGAGTCTCCAAGTACTGCAGTTTATGAAGCTTTTGTTTCACTTTCTATATCCTCACTATTTAGCTCTGACGTTATGGATAATTCTGGTAAGACTAAAGAACAGAAGATAGACAAACCTGAGGGCTCGATTCAGTTTATGCTATCTTAAGTCAATGGAGATTTCTATTTTCCCCTATGAGCTCAAGAGTCGAGCTAACATATTCTTTATAGACTAAGGGGGCATGGCAATCTACATACCACTTTTTAAAAATTCATACACAGCGTAAAAACACCACGAAAGAGTAGTTACATTCATCACTATCTTATTAAATTATTACAGGCTTTGGTGATTTGACCTAAAAGACCCTCAGATTCTGATCCCCGTTAACTTTTGTAATGACAGGCAATTGATGAACGTATAAAAGAGTTATCAAATTGTCAGAATGTGTATCAAGTACCTGAATTTCAAAAGGTAAACACCAATGATTGCGTGTCTTTGTGACTATTACGCCAGTCGCAGCAAAAAAAAAACCGTGTTTCCAGTATATAAATGTGATAATATCTGCAGAAAGAAGCTGGAAGTCCTAAAAGGATCAGAGCTGAGGATATACCTGGCTTAAGTAAGTGATGATTCTATTTCATGCCTGTTATTGCAGTCTGTTACTCAAAAATAGAATTTTCTCCGTTGACTTTGTGCTAGTGGCTCCATCTGGTATCTGATGAAGTTAATATGCATATCTGATCAAGTTAGTATTCATGTATTTAGATTCCTGCATTGGTTAGCTATGAAGTTGGGCTTAAAATGTTATTAGATAAGTTGGCTTTAAGAAAACACAATCTCCCTCGAATTTACTTCTCAGGGTTAATATGGTTTGAGCATTTCCTAAATTAAGGTTTCAATCTGTAGTTCATTTCCTCATGCTGTGTAATCATATTTCAATAGTTGCTAATACATGAGTTGTGGAATACTATTACAGGGGACGCAGGTTGGACCCCAGATCAGTGGGGGCACACTCGTTACAAATTATTCAGTGGTTCTGTAGATAATGCGACAAAGCAAAAGCAGCTGAACACACTTATACGCGTGCTTTTAAAGGTTGTGATAAGTTTTCTTCACATCAGTGCTTTGTCATCAGTACATCACATTACATAATAGTATGTTATTGCAATTACTATGCCCTTTTGTTTGACAAGCTGGAGTAACTTCAACAGACAATGCAAGATCATGCTGATGCTTGGCCTTTCAAAGAGCCAGTTGATGCTCTCGATGTCCCTGATTACTATGACATCATTAAAGATCCCATAGGTAAGAGTATATTATCATGTCACTTGAATCGTTTTGTTATCCTTTTACTATGCCTTGAAGCATTGTACTCTACAAATAAAAGTAATTGTGTAGGAATAGGATGAGACAGAACTATAATGTTTGTTCTATAAAAAATAAGTTTGAACTTTGGTGTAACCAACATGGCGTGTGTGAACACAGATCTGAAGACGATTGCAAAGAGAGTAGAATCAGAAGAGTACTACGTGACGCTTGATATGTTTGTGGCTGATGCGAGACGAATGTTCAACAACTGTAGAACTTACAACTCCCCTGATACCATTTATTACAAATGTGCAACCAGGTAACAAGGCTTCTTTTTCTTTTATCTTTCATTTCTTCTCTTGTTCGTTTAATTAAAACACTGAATTTTTCTTCTTTTTTTTTAAAATCTTGAAAGGTTGGAAACACACTTCCATAGCAAAGTACAAGCAGCTCTCCAGTCTGGTGCTAAATCTCAATAGAATGATGGTAAAGTGATGTTAAGATACTCGTTGGAACTGATAAATTTACCCCAAACAAAAGTATGTTTTGTTTATTAGCATTGTTGATCTTGATCGTTTATGATGTATATGCATATACTAAGGGTGTGAATGGTGACCAAATGAACAAAGAGGAACACTGCATTACTTAACATTCCTTAAAAAAATTTACCATTCATGAGGAATAGATTTTTTTTCCCATTCCTCCTCATTCCTTTGGTTGTAGAGAATTATAGAACAAATTCATTCCTTATTGATTTTGATAAGGAATCATTATTCCTCTTCATTCCTAAAATTTTATTCCTAATCATTCTTTTCCTGTCCATTCTTGTTGTTTCTATTATGGTTACCAGTCACACCCTAATATGTTTAGGAATGTTGATAAGTTTGGAAAGTCCCTTTTGAGTAATGGTTGAATAAAGTCTTAGAACGTTCACACCCACGCCAAGTTTCTCATATTTTCATTCGGTGCATCCATTCACTTTCTCGCTCTCTATGTGATGACATGTCACATTTATCCTGGTTAGGTAATCTGTTACCCTCTGCCTATGGCATCTACTTTGTTTGTTTACGCTGATGTAAATGTGTACAACTCTTTCCTTGTGTTGACATTTTCAACGTCGGTTGCCTTGGAAACCTTGCAGCTTTTGACTACCAAGAAGGTAATTAAAGTTAACATTCTTCCAATTATTTCCAAACATATATAAATGGGTACATAATTACCCTTACACATAACAAACAACATAGTGGAGTCGTACAGTAAAGTAAAACAAAGAAAGAAAGAGTAAGATAGTTATCTCAAAAATCACAAAAGCGATGACTCAAATCTGGTGGTTAATGCTTGTGATTCCAATGGGGCATGCTTTCATATAGATTCTTCTGATTAGTAGCAGCAAACAGATTCGGCGTGCCTTCACGGTTCACCTCTACTCTCTGATTTGGTGCTAAACCGGCACCGGTAGTACTTGGGATTCTCGGTGTGTTGTTCACTGGCATGCCCATGTTTGGTCTTGCCCACTGCAAAGGGTTCACTCCTGTCACTCTTTTCACTGTTTCTTCTGCCATCTTAACCTGCACAAGATTGTACCAATGCAATTAAACTAATTTAAAACACTCGATATAATCATTTTCTTGGATGTTTGTAAGATTTTTGAAACACTCATCAGTTTGCAACAATGTGTACCTTTGTTCTCAGAGTTTCGATATCAGCTCTTAGAATTCTGTTGTCGACAGCGGCTGCATCATACTTCTGATTCATGTCACTAAGACGACTAAGTAAAGTTGAATGCTCAGTCCTTAATTGGTTTACCTACAAATCAATGGAAGGCTCTGCTGAATAACAACAAAGATATCGAGAAATGCAAGCAACAATTAAAAGATGAGAACCTGTGTATCAAATTCATTCATTTGTTCTTGCTTTCTTCTCCTTGAGCGCCTAGCAGATTCTCGGTTTGAGAGCATCCTAACCAGTTACCGAATACCGAATTAGGAAAAACCTTTAAGAAGAAAGTTATTAACAGAGTAGCCTTTGGTCTTGATGGAATGATGGTCTTCATCAACAGGGTACAAAAAAAGATTTTTACTAAGAACAACACAAAACTAACTGAAATGTTCCCCATGTAGACTTAAGCTCTTACTTTCTCTTTAAATAGAGTAGAAACTCCCAGCCACAAACCTTTCTCATAAGATTTCCAAGTCAAAAGTATATATATATATATACATTAACCTTGAAATTCAGAAGGATTTTAGAAACAAAAATCAAGATTTGTACCTCCTAGCACGTTTAACGTCAGTAGGATCTCCATTATCAGCTGTTTCGGTGTCTCCATCAAGATCATCATCATCAGAATCATCCCGTGATGAAATACTGGTGGTTTGCCTGGCTGGAACAACATCTGGTTTCTTTTTAACGCTTGCTGAGGGAACAGATCTCACAGATGAAGCACCGGGTGAGGTTTGTGCCACAACAACAGAGCCTAGAATAATAAAAAATAATAATAACCCCATCACCCACACGAAAAAAATAATCACCCAGAGAGTATATATACCATAATCAAAGGAAGGTAAGTAGATATTCCAAAAGGATGACTCATCTTACACTTAGATCGTCACATTTACTCTTTAACATGGCATTAAAGAAAACAAGTACAGAGAAGGCCAAGAACCATAAGCCAAAACGAAGCAAAACTATGATAGCAGCCACAAACATGTGTGCACTAAATGCTTAGATCGTCACATTCTCTCAAAGTCTTGAGTTATATATATCATTTTGTAGTCAGATTGACAAAAAAAAATTCATGAAATGCTTTAAACGAAGCAAAACTATAATGATAATAACCTTGAGCTTGAGATCCCAACGGTAGAGATGGCTTTTGATTGCCACTCGAATCCTCCGGCTTCACAGTTCCCACCTGCGTTAAAAGATCAAATCAAATCAATCATCAACACTAATTTTTCCTCTGAGATTTCTCTTCTTTACCACAAGTCAAAGAGGTGGATCTAAGAGACGTACTCGGCGCGCAACAGCAGCGCACGCGATCTCGAGCTTGCTCTTGAGAATCGCGTGGTACTGATTCGGATCGACCACAACATCCGAATCCAACGGATCGGAAGACCGCGCGCGGTTCCGATTCCCTCGATCATCATCATCATCATCCGCGCGATTCCGCGGCGGCGGCGGCGGCGGCTTCTGTATTTCGACGACATCGGCGGTTTCGTCGACGGTGGAAAGAGACTGCTCGGACTGAGCCGGCGGAGGCGACCTCACGTTGATCGTGGTGGGGCTCTCATCGGAGCCGGACATCTCCCTGAGGAGTCGTTGGAACGCCCACTCCGATTGACTCCGAGTCATACCGTCAGGCACGTTCTGCGACGGCGACGGCGACGGTTCCGGAGGGGGAGGTGGCCAGAAGGAGTCGGTCAAGTCATCGACAGAGAAGACGATGTGCATCGCTTACCCAATCGCCTTCCGATCTCTCTCTCTCTCTCTCTCTCTCCTAATTTTGATTTGATTTTTGTCTTTTTCTCTCTCTGGCTTGGGTGTTGTCTTACGTGGAGCCGCCATCATAGATTAGGAGGATCGCTTAAACGCGTTACTGCGTTTAATTGGACGCTTTTAACTTTTTATTCTTCTTTATAAAATCCTCAAAGTACTAAATAGGATGCTTCCTTCATGTGAACAATGATTCGGCTGCTTCCTCCTTTTTATTAAAAACAACAACACTAGCTTAAAAAGTATCGTTCGAAACTTTAATTTGACGTTGTAATATATATAGAAGGTTTTTCGTCAGGAAAAACAAATATCCTCTTTTTTTATTATCTGAGAAACAATATTATTCTTTAACCTTGTCTTCATGTGTGATTAACACAATTGTCATTGCTGATGTGTCACTGAGAGCCCTTCTCACACTTTCTTTTAAAAAAAAAGACTTCTCTTGCCTAGATAAATTACATATTAAAATTAGATAGTGATTATATTATATGTTTTCCACGTTAAACGTTTGATATCTAGGGATTTAGAACAAGGAAAGATTAGTTATAATATCTTTTACAGTTTTTAATAAATGGCAAGATAAAAATCATGTCATTGGACATGAATTATGTATGCATATTCATATAGAAAGAGCATTATAACATTTTTTATAAGTAGACGTACCTACATTCCTATACATAGCTACATTTTTTATTATTATTTGAGGAACATTTTTATTATAAACATATATCACTTGTCTAAACATATATCATTTATAATTTTACTAAAAGCTTTATAACATTTTTTATATCCTAGACGTAGCTTCATTTCTCGGATGTGAATACTATCGAAGCCTCAACTTATTCTCATATTTTCCATATGTGTATCTTCAAACATAAAAGTAATAAAACATCTTTATATTAAAACACATTGTTCTTTGTTGTTAGTTGGACTTTTGGTCAGGACAATATTGTATAAACATATATCATTTGTATAATCTTCTTATATATGACAAAAGTAATACTTTATGGCATCTTTTTAATATCAAATCCAATAATATTCTTTTCTTAAATTTACTTGATTTTTTTTACTTTCCTTCATCATGAAAATTAACCAATTCTTCGATCATGAAATCATCATGTTATAACTAAGGAAAGTCAAATCGTGGTATTTGACTTTCCTTAGTTTTTCATAGTCACCAACATGATGATATCATGATCACGTGTTTATGTTTAAAACATGATTTCTCTTAAAACAACTAAACTAGGGAAACCCGATTGAACCGAACCAAAACACAAACCAAGCCGGATTCAAAACGAACCGAAACCGAAACCGATCCAAACCAAACTAATTATGGTTTACTTTGGTTGGAAAAATTATAAAACCGAATTAACCAAACCGAATCAAACCCGAACTGAACTGATAAAATAACTGAAGTGCCCACCCCTACTCTCCGGTTTACTTTACGGGCTGAACTTGCCCACTTGGGAGTTATACGTCTCTATACTTCCGATGCATCAAGAACATCTCCAACAATGCATCTCCATTTATAATTTGTTTATCCTCTCCAACAATAACATCGAATTTTATACCAAAAATAATATTATATTATTTGAGTTTTTAGTTCAAATATTTTTAATTTTTATCATTGTAATTATAAAATAGTTATTTTATCACATTTAGATTATGGCAGTTCTCTTAAATAGACTTTTAAGTTTTTATGACAAAAAAAAAATCTTCAAGAAAGAAAATGACCAAAATTTTTTGTTAAATCAAAAACTTTTATATCCAATATATAAATACAAAATAATACAAAATTAACATTTTTAAAAATAAAAGTTTTATAGTTTCGAATTTCTTATTCGAACTTTTTAATAATAGACTTTTTAAATATTTTTTAATTTTTTCAATTTTTTTTTTTGAAACTCGAAAAATGTTTTTTGAAATCAATGTATAACCCTAGCAGTCAATTGATTTTCAGTTTGACATTAAATTCATGAAAGCCCTAAATATAACAAGTGATTCATTGAGACATGATCATGCAAAACATAATAACAATCTGAATAAACTGCATAAAATAGATGGAGTAAGAAATATTGGAGTTCCAGTCGATCTTTCTGGAGGAGTTACAATTCTCTCCAAAATTTTCTAATATAAAATAAATTGTAGTGTAAACGCAGTTAAAAAAAACATAAAGTAGATCTAAAACTTATCACAGATCTCTTTGCAATTACTAGAAAATTTTGGTTCAAACTGCAAATATTGGAAACTCGAGTTGGCTGGTTCTGAAAGCAAGGGTGTCGAGCGACACCAAAGATGGGTGTTGATCGATATAGTCTCTAATTCTTGACTGAGAATTCAATGTTTCTGGTTCTCTTCACTTGATGCTCTAGATGGCTCCCAAGTCTCGAGAAAACTCCAAAACGTATTTGAATCTGAAATGACCCTAAAACATACACGAAGCACGTAATAAAAAATCTATAGAGGACTTACATTTTGGGAAAAAAACAGTAAAAACCAAGGTATATCACTTACTTTTCAGAAACTACATCAGATTTCTTAGTCGACATCAGAACTTCTGCCCTTTTACCAAGTTTTCTCTTAACAGTTTCCACCACCTCGTCTAAATTAAAATCACCAACGACCATAACCTTTTGAGTATCCAGATCCGAATCACATTGTCGAACTCCTGATATATCATAACATATCATTAAAACAATTATTGTAATGTTAATACTATATAATGACCATCAAATGAGTAAATATATATTGTGAACAAAAAGAATCTTATTCTTGCCTCTTAAGTGGATAATTACTTCTCTGACACGTTCTGCACAGTTCTTACAATGCATCCCGATCTTCAATTCAGCATTCACAACAACACTAGAAATTTTTCCAAGGGAGAAAAAAGTGTGCCAGTTAGCATTGTAAAAAGAGTATTAAAAACTCTTTATTCTTTTTTTTGTGCAACAAAAACTCTTATTCAAATTACATAAAAGTGTAGAGATATAAATTGCTCTACTTGTCTGGATTATATACTGGTGGTGATCTCTTTGACCCGAAGCAACACACCATTTTCGAATTCCAAACAAGAAACACAAGTTCTAATAATCTTCTCACCGTACAACACCTTTTATGAAAAAGTTGAACTCTGTCAATATATATATATATATATATATATATATATATATATATATATATATATATTACAGAAGGGAAATGATGACTATGAGTATTGACTATGAGTACAAAAGATATATATAACAGATAGGGAAACAATGACTATGTGTATAAGAGATATATAACTTATATAGATTATATTTGAATAGATAATTTTTTTTTAATAAAAATGTTACAAAACAAAAAGAAAGAAACATTACTTAATTGTTTCTCTATATTTAGTGTATCAAACTTTTGTAATTATAAATTAAGAAAATTTTGGTCTATTCTACAGTCAATTCTTGCTCTTTAAAGCTTTCATTTTTGAAGATAAAATCTCAAGTTTCCTTTATTTTATAAAGATAGATTTTTATATTTACTATATTCAAGAAAAAAAATTTCTTATTTTTAACTTTTAACTATACAGCTAATTTGTATTTGAGTTTTGATTCCATATCATATATGCATAATATTGTAGACATGTGCGGAATCCATTAAAATATCAAACATCCTAACTAATAAAACTGCACCATCATTTGAATACTCAGAAAGAGGGTTTATGCGTAGATTTCAACTTCTTTTAGAGATTAGTCTAGGTTCAGGATATCCCTAGATTAATCAAAAAGAAAGAGGGTGTTATTGGGAGGCTGATTCATGAAGAGTTTATGCATTTGAAATATTTATAGATTTTTAAAGAATTGAAAAGTTTTCATTGATTTTAACAAACAAGTGTATCCATATTTATAGAATCCATACAACTTTTATAGATTGTCATGGATTCATAATTACATTAATTTTTGTTTTTATTTATGTAAAATAATTATATAAGAATATTCTTCTATAAAAGTTTTCATATAATATGTGAATGATGTGTTGAAAAATATATTGAACTTTGACAGTGAGGTATATAAATATATATGATATATCAATTTATGTGGTATTAAATCTTTGAAAGACATGTTATATGTATATGAAAAATCTAGGTTTTGTTATTTTATAATTTCTATGGTGAAAGACATATTACATGTATTATGTATATGCAAAATATGGGTTTTGTTATTTTATCATTCAAAACTTTGAGAATACCATCTATAACTCTAGTATTTTGAAAGTAGTGATTGATGAGTTAAAATGCAAAGAATCATTGTTTCAATAACACAAGAATTTAATAGAATTGCAAAATCTAAAAATACTCAACATTTTGAATAACAAAAGATTCTACAATGAATTACAAAATCAATATATCAATAACTAAGGATTTAATGAGAATTATAAAATCATAACACCAATAAAGATTTGATTAAGACTTTAAGAATCAATAAACCAATAACAATAGAATCTTTAAATTCTTAAATTCTTTAATATTGCTCTCCCACTAACACCAAAAAGCTACAACATCCCTTTGACCATTTTTTTTTAACACAAACCCCTTCGACCATTTACAATGGAAGTATTGAATAAAAGATTCAACTTTTAAATCAATCAAATAAGTATATTGAAAAATGAAATTTGATAATATGGATTATTTGATATCGAAAAGATTCAACATATTGAACAAAAAGAATTTATTAACCACTGACACCAATATCATTTTACAAAGATCTTTGCTATTTTCATATATTCTTAATTATTTAAAAATAATAATTTAATTGTAAATTATATAATTAATGTTTTAATACGAAAATTTATTATAATTCTCTATAAAATATTAGATTTATTTAGTTTGACATAAAAGATAATTATGAAATAGTAAAATATGATAATATATCTATAATATTATTTAAGAAGTGAATTTTCTTACTTTTCATCTTCTCCATGATTTTAGGGTAAGTCATTAGTTTAATTAATCTGATTATTTTAAATTTTATTTAATATGTATATATATTCTTATAATGATATTTAAGATAATATATAAACATTAACATATTCAACCGATATATATACTATTATTTTAATATATATATATATGTACATATATATATACTTATTATGATATTTAAGATATTTCATTAATAAATAGATATTAACAATTGATATTAACAATATTTACCGATAATATCATAATTATGTTTATCTTATGTTTATTTTATGTAATGACTAATATTATAGCAAGTTTCTCTGAATCTTATTTGAAATATGGTCCAAATAATTATTACAATATTAAAGGTAAAGCATCATTGAAAATATTTAGTAAAATGTAAATTATATACTTCTGTTAAATATTTTATATATACTTAACATTAAACAATCATATTCCTAACCTAAAACAAATTAATTTGTATTTGTACATGCCGAACATCAAAATCACAAATGAATTTAGGCTAATAATGAATTTATACATAAATTCTAAAATTTTATCAAAATAATATATTTAAAACCAAAATAGTCAATGTTATATAAAATAAAAATTAAAATTAACTTAAAATAATTAAAATATATAGAAGCATGAAAACTAAGATTAAAACACTAAATAACACTAAAAATTTGACATATAATAAACATAATATAAATATAATCTAAGAGAATATATAGATAATATTATGTAATTCATTGTTTTGTGTGTTTTGTCTCACTATTATTAAAATATAAATTTTAGAGAATATATAATGTTTGTTAGCTGTTGTTATTTTGTTGATGTTAATGCATTATGACTGTTTATAATCCTTTTCATTGGTGCCATTAGATTTCTTTTCAGTTCATAAATACAATAAGCATATATATAAAGATAATTTTATAATTTCAAATCTAAGTTTTCTAATTTGATTATTACTATAAAACGAGTTTGATCCAACATCTATATTCCATAAATAAAACTATAAAACACAAGAATATAGTTTTATAATTTATAATATTTTTAAAGAATTGTATATAATTTAACAATTTAAACTTATATAAAAAACATTAGGTTTAAAAAAATTTAGGTATATATTAGTCTGCACAAACATCAACTACTTGACTTTTATTAAACAAAATTATTATATTGTATAAAAGTTGAATGTTTTTTAACTCAAGATTGTATTATTACGCCTTCTTGGCAAAGAATTCTAAATAATGAGAACTAACAAAACAAATGTAGAAAATGGATAAACTAATAGGGAACGAAAGTAAACTAACACACATCTATATTGCGTATGGATGACTAAAATTTTTTCATATAAATGATCCATATTTGTTTTTGGAATAGTTGAATCTCAAGGAAGATAATCTTCATATTAATCCAAAAACACCACGCTTCAGACTGCATTGAGAATGATTGATACTCTCTTTTTAATACTACAGTAGAAACCAACAAGACATCTCTTTATATTGTCCATTGATAATAACAGACTCAAGAAGATTATCGTTCCATAGAATTTCATGATGTCTTTCGGAGTAACCATAGTTTGCAGTAAGAACTCCATCACCATCAAATAAAGAATATAAACAATTGAAGCAGGTAATCCACCATCCGCAGTAGATCTGTGAACTACCTTTTTCAAATGGTTCAATTGAACCAAACTTTTTGTTTTTTTCGAAATCTATTGGAGAAAAACATACAAAATAACAATCAAAAACTTTGCCAGATTTAAAATAAATTGGCAATAAAACAAACCAAGTGACTGGAAGTAAACAAACCAAAGAAAGAGAAGCAAAGCGAATCAAACAAGCCGATGTCGGAGCTATAGAAGCCTACGACCATCGGCTTGAGAGTATAAAAATCTTTTTTTTTTTCCTTTTGATGGCTAGGGTTTTGACAAGAGCAATAAAAATTAAATGTTTATTGAATGATAAGGTGAAAGAAAGATAACAGTGGTGACATCTTGTCCTAGGAAGGATTGTTAAAAGATGAGGTCTTGGGTTCGAGGAACGCCAATCACACCAATTACCTACATGGGAGAGTCAGTGAGGACTTACATGTGGAGGATTAGGGTCGATGCTCTGCAGAACCTGTAAGGATCCGCGGGACGGGTTGTCACATAAATGTTGAATCATCACGAATGTTAAAAAATTAAAATTAAAATGTTGAATCTTGAAACCATCGTGGATAGTCTTTTGGATGCGCCACATCAGCTTTGATTCTCTCTCATTACACCACGTCGTCATCTCTCCCGCGTTAGTCAAGTTGATTTTGTGAAACAATATGAGCTTAGATGCTTTCACGTATCTCAATTATCTAGGAGTTGTATTCTTTTAAAACAATGCTGGTCATGAACTTAGTTTTTTTATGCTCTAATTTGGCCCATTAAGTAATGCTCTTAGTTATCCCTAGAGCTTCATAACTGAATCTATTCTGGGTGATGTGTTACTGCGGGGCTTCCCATTAGCTTTACTGATGACATAAAGCTTCATAGTACCCCCAAAAATCTTAATTTCAAAAGAAAATGGGATTATGATTATGAATTCGGTAACTATTTGCTGAAACTAAAAATCAAATACAATGTGAAGTAGGACTGTTCGTTTTATTCAGTTTTTAAATTTCTGGCAATAATTTTTCTTCTTCTTTTAGCAATATTTTTAAACTCGACTCGAACATTGAACCGGATGTCTTTTTGGATTACCGTATCATTGAATCGACTGCGGGTGAACCCCGAGTTAATAAATTAATTAATTTTCTTATGTAATAATATATTAGCTATGAAAGTAAATATATAGAAACTAAAGTTAAGTATTTTCTAAATATTTTTTAAACATAAAATATATACATATCCAAATATTAATTTATGTTTTATGAAAAAATATAAAATACTTAACTTTAGTTCTATATTTTATTTTCATTTGACATACATAATATCGTAAATAGTTTAGATTATTAAAAAACTGTAATAAGCTAAAATTTATGACATCTAACAAAAATTATCAAGACTTAAAAATTCATAAATATTTATATGTCTAATGAAAGTAATAAAATTAAACTTTAAATCCAAAATAAATCAAAAGTAAAAAAAATCATTAATAAACTGTCTATAACAAAACTGAAAAACCTAACTTTTTAATTAAAAATAATACAAAATAGATTTTAAAACATAATTAAAAACTAAAAAAAGTAAAAGTTGTATATTGATTCAACCAATGGTTCAACCGATAACCGGGTTCCAGGTTTTAGTGGATTTTTTTGCGGATTTATTGGGTTTTTAAATATTAGTTTTTACAAAATTCAAACCGACTTTATCTTGGATTACTAGGTTTACCGGTTCAACCGCGGATCCAGATCAGGTTTCAAAACACAGTCTTTTTGGCTTATAGGCTTCCTTCTTTATGTTGGCATTCTGAGGGTAAATCCGTAGTTGGTTGGGTTTGAGGATGGAACCGTTGCATTTGACGATGTTGAGGCAAGTTTTGGCTTTAAAGGTAACCCCTGTATTCTTGTTGATTGACTAACTATAGCAAAGGAAAAAATATCATTATTTCATGTATAATGGAAAGCTACCAGGGAGATTGAATCCCCATGCTGCAGCTGTTGTGTGTCTAAATTAGGAGGGTGTGAAACAACATAATATCATTGATAAAGCAACGTGATCAATCCTGTTAAACCTGTCGCCTGCCCTTGAGAATGTGAAGTTTCTCTATGGTGTGGGGGAGGGGAGGGAGAACCTGAGTAGAGTAACTTGATTGGGCAGTGAAATGAAGGTGGTCATTCAAATTTTCAAAATCTACTATAATTCACGCGTCAGTGCGATTTTGATTTTCGCTTTAAAAAAAATAATGATTTTTTTCTTTTAAAAACATATAGGTTATTTTGGATATTGTTTAATGAACCTATACAGATCCGGAAAGATACGACTCAAACTCCGTTCGAAAATTTATAATATTCAAATTGAATTTTAAATAAAATAAAAACCAATACCCAAAAAAACTATTCGTACAAAAAATATATTTTTTGGTATTGAATTTAAAATAAAATAAAAACCAATACCCAAAATAACTATTCGTACTTGAAATGGATACTTGAATATCTATGTCTAGTTGATTCTGTAAAAGAACAGAAAAGTATTTGTTAATTTGTTTGAATTTTTGTCAAGAATGAAGCAAATTTCAATTAAATTTGTGAAATTATTATGGTAAAAAAATGACTTCGAATTATTATAGTAAACAATTAACGAGGTAGTTAGGAAAATTGAAAAAAAAAGAAAGATGTAATAAAATACTTTAAAATATGTAAATTATGTTTTGTACTTGGAATAAATGTTCTCAAATTAATTTGAAAAGACAGTAAATAAAAATGAATAAAAATATAAGAAAGCACTCGAAAATAAAAAATTATTATCTTATACTTCATTTTTAATAGAACAAATGTATTTCATTAAATAACAAATTTAAAAGTTTACTTTGGAGAGACCTTTTTAATAAAATAAAAAGATCTACTTTGGTGGGCCTAGAATAATGTTATAATAAGATGTAACAGACAGTGAAAATAGTGGACCAGCTGGGATTTTAAGAGGTTTGATAATATAACAATTAACAACTAACTCATAAGTTGAGAATGTCATGTTATTAGGGGTTATTATCTATACTATCAAAACAGATGGTCCTTTCTTGAAGTGTCATTCTCTTTTGAAAATATTTACAGTACACTACCGTTGAGTTATTTTAAACATATACTTTTAATTAAATAAATATTTCCACGAAATCAATTTCTTCCAATAAACAAAATATTTCTTTATCATTGCAGTATTTCTCCAATTTCAGTATTTCTCTTATCTCTTTCAAAACTCATTATAACCTATCGTAACATAATCAATCAAATTTATTTCTCTATACATAAAAAGTTTGAAAAACCATGAATACAATTGCAGCTCGGGTACCATATAGTTTAACAACTCTCAGGTTTTTAATATAACATATAAAGTTTCAAAACCTCTAGAATACAGTTTTAGACTTTAGTGCTTTCGTTTTTGGTGTCAATGCCTTGATATAATATATCAAAATTGTCTATACTAATGATACAAGTCATTTCGCATTATCAATTTTTAAGACTTACAAATGTATAATATAGTTTGATAAACATATAATAAAATACATCAATCTACATGCTATCTATCCTATATGTATAAAAAATTAATAAATTAAAATTTCAAATAGCAACAGAATACGTTTCTGGTTTGCAAATCCATAAAAATAGAATCTCATATTTTAACGAGCCCTTAATTTAGGATTGATTTGTTTGTTGTATAATTGTTTTGATTGATTTTGCAAACTCAAAAATATTTCAATATATTTTTAACATCTGAAAATAAAATATAATTAAAAATTATGAAAAAAATATTTTCAATATTTTACAATATTTATTTTTTCCAAATTTTCCAACTTTTATTTGTGTTGATATTAATATATTATCATTTAAAATGACCACATAAATTTTAATTTTTAACTTAAAAATCCTACAAAGATCACATTTTCTAAACAAATTTGTAAGATCACATATACGCTTACAAACTATAGCTTTACATAAATTTTAATTATTTTTTAATCAATTTTTAAAATTTAAAATAAAATTAATTTTCTAAAATCAATATACGATTAATGAGTAAACATTTTACCAATTACTATTTTCAGGTTATTCTATTTAATATGTATCAAGTACAAACCGGTTGAACAAATACATTTTTATTTCTATTGAGATCTAACAAACGGGTTAATAATTTTATCAACAAAAAACAATTCCGCGTTTTTAAAGCGCAGATCAAAATCTAGTACTGCTAATTAAATTTGTAATTATATCCTCCCAGTTAACTTTATAAATTCGACTATATATTAAGGGGAAAATCAATTTAGTGGTTTTTTTCTTTCATGTCTTTCACCTCTCAAAACATATAATTTAATGTTTGATGTTTTTTATTTACAAAATTTATTTAATTCAAATCTAAAAAGAGAAGGTAAACTAAAAACAACTCAAAACAACCCAATATTACATACAATATATAATCTTAAATTGATATGTATTTGCTTTCAAATACTCAATAATAAGAAAATATGATATTCTTATATAAAATAACATGTTCTACATTTACAAACCATGCAATATTGAATTGATATTTTTAAGTTTAGGTAATAATTTAATGATATAAGATAAGAAAATATATTTAGAATTAATACGTCCTACATCTTTTTTTTTTTTGAAACACAATACGTCCTACATCTATATTGTCTTTCTTACTAAGATTCCCCCTTAAGAAATTCATGTAATATTATATTAGTATTCTACAAATTGAGATGATTAAAAGTATAATATAACTATAACACTACCAAACTAATAAAGAAATGTTTATACCGTTATACGTCTTTCATTTACAAACATTTACCATCATTAAGAAATCATGAAATTTTGAATTGATATTTTTTGAAAAATAAACCAATCTGAATATTGAAAAGTATATTTAATCTTATAAATTTAAAACAAAATATTATATTATATTTAAACTATATAAAGACTATTTATACCCGCGCGGTACTGAGTAAAATGCTTGTTTTTCTTGGCAAAAATTAAAATAAATGTGGTGGTGAGCCTAAAATGTGGATAATATATAACTATTAAACACCAGATGTTAACTATAGATTGGGATTTGGAAGGTAACGATCAAATTCCAGCAGGCGAAGGAGCCAATAATAAACGAGAAGGTTGTTACGGCGGAGTAAAAAACATGGCGATGAGGGACCTTGTCAACGGCGGAGCCGCCTGTGCTGTTCCCGGCTCCTCCTCTTCTTCTTCTTCTTCCAACCCTCTCGGAGCTCTCACCAACGCGCTTCTTGGTTCCTCTTCAAAAACCCAGGTTTAACTTCCTCATCGTGGTTGGAGCTTAGGGGATTTTAGAAATTTGTCCTTGTCGCTTAAAGCATACGTAACCTGGGCTCAGGGAGATGCCTAATGCAACCGGTTCAGGTCCTCTTGGGCCACAGTTTTACTCTCAAGACCAACACCTAAGCTCACTCCCTGGTTCTGAGTTAGATCAGCCTGTTCTGCAGCCCGGTGCTCAGGTTATTGAACCTGTGTAAAGTTTTGATCCGACCAAAAACACGATCTCTATCTGGTTCGCTTATAAAGAAATACTCATATAGGATACGAGTTAAGATGTTTCAGGTGTCGGATAATACATAATCAGAAGATTTCTGAAAATGACAATGATTATTACAAAATGTGACAAGAGATGCATTACCATGTAAACGCTAATACTCAAAGCAACAACGGTTTCCATTACAAATTACTTAACAATCTATTGGCTCAGTCAATGTTTCATCTAATCTCTAGCTAAGCTACTTTACCACCAAGATGCCTCTTAAGGCTCCCTTTATAAATCTCTGAAACAGCACTGGCGGTATCAGCAACACCAGTTTTCACCTCTAGGATCTTCGAATCCATATACTCTTTGTGTTTCGATATCGAATCGATAAGCGCAAAGAGCTGTGCAGCGACAGCTTGTACCTCCTCTTCACTCTGCTTCACTGCTTCTTCCAATCTAACCTCCGAAGCTTTCAACATCTCTGCAGCTTCTTTCTCCACAACCTCCAGATTCAAAGCCTCCGTTCTCACACCCTCCGCCATTGTTCTCGCCTCCATGTCGCATTTTGTAGCCAAGTCCTGAGTTTCCTTCTTCACTAGCTTCATTTTTTCTTCCACTTCACTGATCTGCAACTGAATCGACCTCAAATGACTCTTTCTTGATTCGATCTTCGACGCCATTTCAGACACATGTTGTTGTAAGTTAACCACTTCCTCAGCCTTCTTTGTTAACCCTTCTTTGATCCCGTCGTATAACGAACACAGAGCTGGCTTCAACAGAGCTTTATACTCCACACCCATCACCTCCTCAGGCGATTCTCCACTCTCCTTCACGTCAAACTGAACATCAACCTTCAACCTCCTCAGAGCTTGGTTACAATCAACAGCAAGCCTCTGAATCTGATGAAACTGATTCCCAATCCTCGAATTAACCTCCCAAGCTTTCTGCTCCCAACCATCTCTAGCACGCTCTCCTTCCTCAACATCTCTCTCCACGGCCTTCAACTCTCTCTTCATCCTCTCAACATCTCTCACGTTAAAACACTGAACCTCCACAGTTCTCTTCAGCTCCTCATTCTCTTCAAAGATTCGTCCCTTCTCTTCCTCCTTAGCCACCACTTCCTTCTCTTTTTCCTCCACCACCTTCTCCATCCCTCGATTCCTCTCCTTACGTTCCGAAACCATCGTACGGAACTTCTCCACGTCTTTCTCCAAATCGGCCTTAGCTTTCTCCAACGCCTCTTTCTTCGAGGGACCTTTCCTCAACGCGTCGAGCTTCGCCTCCAATTCGGAGGCGATCTTCTCGGAACCAGCGATCGTTTCAGCGATCACAACCTTCTCGGATTCGAGTTTACTCATAAACTCCGAATCAAGATTGTTAACCGAATCATCCTCCCCGCGGATGAAGTGGCAGTAGCTTCGGATCCCGAAGCTACACATGGAGTTAACATCCGGGTCCCACGTTGGATTCGACGCTAACTGTTGATGAAAACGAGAGCACTGAACCAACCAGCTGATAACAGCGAGGACGTTAGGCCAGTTGTGAGGCGAGTTCGGGGCGCGGAGGGCGGATTTGGTGAGCTTGAGCGGACATTTAACGGATCTGAGGAAGGAGACGACGTCCTCGTCCCATCTTCGCGAATCGCAGTGGAAATCGACGGTGGAGAGGACGAGAACCAGGGTTTCGGAGATGTCTTTGACGGGAGGGACGGAGTGGGGGCGGAGGGAGATCGGGGAGTTGTGGGAGGAGAGGAAGGCGTTGACGGAGCGGATCGTCGCGGATTGGTGAGATCTATCGGTGGTGTGTACGTCGGAGGCTCGGCTGCTGGCGAAACTGGCGTCGGAGTCTCGCGAGTTGAATAGTTGGCGCTGGTAATCTACGGAAGGTGGTGGTTGTGGTTGTGGTGCTCCGGAGAAACCTCCCGTTGGTTTTCTCTTCCCGTTGGCTCCTCCGCCTCTCATCTCTTTGCTCTTCTCGCAGATTGGAATCTATCGCGGGATGCGACGATTTGTGATTTTGAATTTTGAAATTAACCTAAAAAGGAAAAAAAAAAAACTCTTTTGAATCGTTCACTTTCTCATTGATTAAGAAAATTGCATGTAGGACCCTATCTTTTGACACGATTTCGAAACCAAATCCAAAGTTTTTAATATTTATCTAATCATCCCACCTTCCAGGCTACTCAGAATTTTTTTTTTTTAACAACAGCTACTCAGAAATTCTAAATTTAGACAATTATTTATGAAATGGTTGTTCAAATTAAAAAAAAAAGGACATATTTATGAAATATTTTAATGGTATGTGTTATAATTTCAAATAAAACCATCTCTATTATATTTTTTAAAATAATATAGAGCCATTATAAAGATAAATTTTCATAGACTTTCTCCATCCTTTTAAAAAATATTTTAAATATTTTCATCTATAAAAAAGAAATCTATTTTAAATGCATACATTGTAGCAAATTTACATCTATTTCAGAAGAAAAGAGTTGTAGATGCTCTGACATCATTCAGTTAAAAGAAAAAAAACACAAACTGCATTGAAAATCAAACCATGATTTCATCAAACAAATTTTTGAAATACAATTGAATAAAAAGAGGGACAAGATGGAAATCACAGATTATTTTTATTTTGGTTATCAAAGTTCTAATCAGAATTCAAAAATGGGAACTACTTCGAGAACTTTTGCAGGCAATCAAAAGCTTTGAATTTGTGCGAACCACTGGAGTTTCATTGAAGTATCAATCAACTGGGTTGTGAACTGAGAGACCACACTGTAACTTGGTCATACTTGAAATGTCTCAAAAGTTTGAAAAATCATTTTCATACATAACTGGTAATTTAGTAAAATAAAACTCAAACAATGAAGCGTTCTGCAAATGCTTTTCTCTGTCTTTCAAAGAAGAGCAGCTTTGAGAGACTTTGTGAGACTCTCAAGCTCCTTGAGCCCTTCCGTTGGCGACTTAGCATCTCCCAAGAGCCTCACCATCGCACTTCCTACAATCACTCCATCAGCTCCCCATCCAGCTATCTGTTCACACAATTATAAGAAGAAAAAAAACAGTTTGTCAAATAACAAACAGAATACAACTTAAGAGAGACATTAGGAAGCTAAGGTGTAGGACCTGTTTCACATGTTCAGGCTTTGATATTCCAAAACCGACAGCTACGGGCTTGTCTGTTGCCTGCATTGAATTACAAACAGCCAAATAATTTGAGTACTTTAACATCATCTCAAGGTAATGAAGAAACAGTGACAGATGTGTTCTTAAAACCTCTTTGATATCCTTCAAGAGCGACTGAACCTTTCCGCTGACAGATGCACGTGCACCAGTAACTCCGATTGAGCTCACCTGTCAAACCCAATAGCAAGGCCAATACATTTTCAGATACAAAGAAACACATGTGAAAATCTGGAGAAAGATTCATACACAAAGAGGGATCTTACAAGGTAAATAAATCCTTCTGATGCTTCAACAATTCGCTTCATTCTCTCTGTTGGTGTGGTTGGCGTAGTGAGTAGGACCTTGATTACAAAACATGAATGAAGATTACGTTACTAACCAGCAAAAAAACATGTACAGTTTCAGTGCTTCTCCTAATTCTATCAGCTTAGCTAAGAAGATAATAAGATTGAATCTAGAATATATAGACACAAATTGGAAATTTTCTCTGAATTTCTTGTGATATGATGCAATTGACAAGACTGAGAATCTTTGATTATATAAAAAATAAAAATGCATCATTCAAAAGCAATATATGTTTACCAGTTCAATGCTGTTGTTAAGTGCTTCTTTTCTCAGCATCTCAGTTTCCTCAAGAGGAACATCAGGAACCACAAGCCCCTGCACACCAACATCTCTGATGCTGGACATGAACTTCCCCAACCCACGTTTAAGAATCGGGTTGTAATACGTAAACAGCGAAACCGGACAAGATAAATCTGGAAGAACCTGTACTCCAAGTCCAACAACAAGAACACACATACACAATCAGAAATACATACAAGGAAGTTTGGATGATCTTTTTTTTTAAAAAACAAAAGCTCACCTTATCTAACATGTCAAGAATGCTATCAAGGTTGGTCCCCTTCTCCAAAGACCTTGTCGCCGCAGCCTAAATAGAATAAAGCAAGATGATCAATACAAAAGCGAAAAACTTTTAGGACAGTAACAGCATAAAGGTTGCTTTTTTATTGATGGGTTTTTGCTGTAACCTGAATAACAGGTCCATCAGCTAAAGGGTCAGAGTAAGGAACACCCAATTCGATAATGTCGGAACCACAAGCGTCAAGAACTTTCAGTGCTTCAGCAGTGGTAGAGAGATCTGGATCACCGGCTGTGATGTAAGGTATGAATGCTACCTACGAACAAACAGTAAGATCAATAAACAAACATTTACTTATTCAGACATAAGCTGAGAAACAAAGAAAAAGACAGGGAAGAAAGTCTCTTACTTTGCCTTGTTTTTTGAGCTGGGTGAACGTATCGGCGAGACCGAGGGTGGGAGAAGAGGTGGAGAGGGCGGCGACGGGAGTCAATCTCTTGAAAGAGAGGGAGGAATCGGGAGAGGAATGGCGGATTCCGATTTGGGGTTTGGCGGAGTGGAGGAAGCAGACGCCGGATTTGAGAGCAATCGCCATTGTTCAGAAAAAGATAAATGGATACGACTGGGTTTTGAGGAAGGAAGGAAGAGAGTGTTATTATATAAAAACGCAGTCGCAGCGATTACCACGTTTGGGATATGGAAAGAGGTTGGTGGAATCTACCTGCCACGAGTTGTTGTTCCACTGCCTCAGCCGCCGTCACGTTACATTTGTATTAGTCTATTTTAGATCAAGAAAAACATATAATTATAACTGTATGTAATTATTAAGGGGGCTATTAGTCGATTAATTCTTAAAAAAAAATTAATAGTTGATGTATCGAATATAGAACTTATTGAATAATCTTTTCAAGCTTATATGTTGAAATATGTGTGAAAAATGTGATTGGATTAAAGTTTTACCATTCTTCTTATCATAGCACTATTTCAAGTCATATTACTATATCCAAAACTTATAGTCCTAAAAAGTTCTTATAGCGTACAGAACGGACTAGTTTATGCAAATGTCTTCAATGCGCCACACAACATGTGCAGAACTGTTAGTACAACTTGAAAAAAGAAGGAAAATCTCTGAAACAAAAGCAAAGAAATATTATCTTTAATATATTGAATATCAAATTCCAATACAAAATGTTAATTGTACAATTTATTCAAAGCTAATTGGAAAACCAAAGATAAAAAAACATGTAAAGTTCATAAGTGAGAAACAAACAACAGACGTAATCCAACATAATCACAGTAACATAGAGCTGGTAGACGATAAAATGCGAGAGTATAATTAATACAGAGAATAATATAATTATTAATGTATAATGGTACAAACTTCCCTCTCAATCTTCCTTCTCTTCTTCGCTGGATAATTCTCATCTTCTTCTCTTGTCTGCAAACAACAAACTCTCTTAGCTTACCATATATTTCATACTTTCTTTTTCAAAAGGAAAAACTCACCTCTTGGTATAACGAAGGTAAAGCCTGAATCCTTTTCGACCCATCAGCCAAGCGTTTCCGTAGCATATGGTTTTCACCAGCTGCAGAGTTCTCAGCAACCTATCCAACAAGTACAAGATGAGGCTTATTAAGAGGCCTTGGTTTGAGTGTGACCTCAGAGACTCATTATATGACGAGACAACACATATCTAGGTGTGGACATATAAACTAAACCGAAACAAACCAAATATAATCCTAGCAAAAATGTTTAAACCAAACTCTGAGCCACAAGTATACTACTCTATACTTTAATAATATAATGATTAAAAAAATGTAATCATATAATCTTAGTTGAATAACTATTTGTAGACATATTGTTTAAAGGTTTCTAGCCTAAAACCAAAAATAAAAACAAAACACTGCATCAGACTGAGTTGCAAATGATTTTATTTGATCATATTTTGTCTAAAACTAAAACCAATACATATACAAGTTGTAACTTTGTCCAAGGGATTACCTGTTTTCGGATGGCTACTGTTAATAGGTTTTGACATCCTGATGCGTAAACAAGTTCTAACTTTGGACACTGGATCACCAAACTCTCAGGTTGCAAATTGCTGCACAAGTTCAAATTCAAGTCCTTGAGCTCTGGGCAGTTTAAGAACAACGCCTGCATCAAAAGATCAAAACTATGAGAAGATGTGTTTCAGAGAAAACTTTTATCCAGTTCATGGGTGAGGAATCTCACGTCCAAACTGGAGCATCCCCACAAGCTGAGTTTCTTCAGCCGTTTATGTTTAATAAACATCTTCTGATTGTAGCCTGATGTCTTTTGCAGAGTCGACGGATTATCTGAATTGGGATCAGATACGGTCATGCCACAGTCCATCAGCTCAAGAAGAGGCAGTTGTGCAGTAGCAAACTGAATGCCGCCTGCAAGAATATTCATTGTAGATGAAATGAGAAACCAGAGAATAACACATGAATTAAGATATATTGCAAACCAAAGATCAAGAATTTACTTGAAGTAATGTTGGGACAAAGAGCAACAAGTAATTTTGAGAGTGTATCAGGTAAAACATCGCAAATCATCCCCAGGCCAGTATCAGTAATGCTGGAACTAAAATCAACAAACAAACAAAAACATATCTCAACATACGCTCGTCATGTGAATAAACCACTAGTTATATTATATAAATATGATATATTGAGCAGGAACAAAACATACCCACTCAAATCAAGCAGCTCAAGGTTTGTGTAACTTGAAGAAATGGCAGCTACAGATGCATCAGTGATATCTATTCCAAGAACTAGCGAGAGCATTCTCAAACACCTGTACAATAAGGAACCTGATATTAATTCTTCAGAAACTACTGTTCTCTCAGTGGAACTGGACTAAAATTCCCATAGAATGGTGGAATTTAAAATGTGCGCAAAATTGATTTTTCCAAACAAAATTAAGACTGGAAACAGCGAAAATAGACAAACCTGAAATTCACAGCAGTAAGGGCAAGTACAACAGTATGTGATAGTTTCATAGAGGCTATGTGAATGTTCTGCAATCTAGTGCAAGTCCTTCCCAAACCATCAACCATTGTTACAAGATCAGTTGAATCATCTTCTTGGCGAGAAAACTCAAGTGATAATTCTATCAGATTTGGACAGTTGAAGATCTGACAAAATGTTATTCAGTTTAGATATACAAATCATCTTCCCAAACACTGGACGAGGGGTAACAAAGGAAATTCAAATTACCATCTTCGAGAGAGAGTGAAGATCTGCAAGCCAGAGAGTGGAGAGGCTTGATGAAGTAAGGGCAAATCCTCCCAAGTTGGAACACCCTTCCATCTTAAGGCTTGTAAGTCCACGTTTATTAGAAACAAAGCGACCCAGCTCATCCCTAAAGATACATCAACAAAAAAAAGGACAATTAAAAACATATCCAGAGAAGAGCAAACAACTATTTTAAATAAATCAAAACCATAAATCCTCGAAGAAGCAAGTCTAGAAGCGAAATAACTGCTTATTACAAATGAAATTATAGCAAACACCACCAAAATCTCAATATTCTGACTGCAGCATAGAGATTAAGTGTCCTAGTCGAGTGTAGAATAGCAAATAAGACGCTAAAGACAGATTCATAGAGGAGCAAACAGCTGTCTTAAATCGATCAAAACCACAAATCAAATCAGAAGCAAGTCTTTTTTTTTTTGCTCAAAGAAGCAAGTTTACTGCATCAAATGCGAAATGACTGCTTAGTATAGAGGAACTGATAGCAAACATCACCTAGACTCTGTATATACATGGCATGAACCCACAATTTCCATTTTCTGACTGCAGAATAGAGATGAAGTGGCCTAATCCTAGTGTAGCATAGCATACAAGACAATCAAAAACAGGTTCGTAGAAGAGCAAACAACTGTTTTAAACCGATCAAAACAATAAATCAAGTCAGAAGCAAGTCTATGATGTATATATCACATGCAAAATGACTGCCTTGTACATATGAATATACAACAAACAGATCCAACAGTCTCTACATTCATGTCATCATCTACTGCAGCAAGATCTTACCCAGAAATCCTATTGACAGCTTCACCACAAGTTGAAATCTCCAAAACCTCCAGATTAGGACAAGAAAAAGCAATGCAGGCCAGAGTCGTGGCGTCAAAATCACTGCAAACAACAATCAATTGCTTTTTAATTATTCATTATATTATCAAAATTTAGTAAACCGTGAGATCAATAACCAATCACAGATCTAAGTTAGATCCAATCACCTCTCGAGTTTAAGAGTCAGCGTAACAAGTCCAGGACACTTTTGCAACAACGATCCAACGTAACCGATCTGAGCCCTCTTCGGAACCCTAATCTTCAGCTCCTCCGCCGCTTTCCACATCTTCCTCGCGGTCTCTCTCCACCCTCTACAAACCCTAGCCGCCATCAGCAGCCCCGACGGAGGCAGCCTCTTGAGCACCTCCCACAGAGCCGCCGCGTGAAACCTCCCCGGCTGCACGATCTCCGTGTCCAGACTCAGATCCGTCGGATCATCGTGCGTCTCGTCATCACGCGCGTCGTCGTCGAAAGACAACGCGCGGCGGAGGTTGGTGAAGGACTGGCGCAGCGGCGCGGAGGATAGGGATACGACGGCGGATCGGGTGGAGGAAGCCGCGGCGGAGACGGAGGTCACGGGCTCCGGAGCTATGGGAGTGGTGGGGACGTCGAGAGGGGGGAGATGGCAGACGTGGCCTTTCTTCGGCTGGCCGCATCGTCCGCAGCTGTAACTCCCGCGGTTTTTCCTCGCTCGTTGAGATTTGAGGGCCGCTGAGATCGCCGCGTTGGCGGTGGCGGGAGGGATATGCGGCTGAGGCTGCATCGTTGAGAGAGAGAGAGAGAGAGTGAGGGAGATTGAGAGATCTGGGAGTGTGATTAGATTAGATGAGATGAGATGAGATAAAAGGAGGGAAGGTAGCGGCGGGAGATGAAATGGTGTTTTCGCGCGAGTGCACAGTAGTAGCCAAATTGTTAAAACTTTATAAATTTTTAACTTAGCCGCTCAGCTATAGAGAGAGAGAGGGGGAGGGAGCGTGAAGGCTAGGTTGTTAAATGACGGATTTGCCCCCTTGGGATTTTGGTCATACGGCACGTGACGCGATGTCCTTTTGGAGACGTTGGGTTGGATCCACTGTGTGAAATTTAGTTGACTATTTATTTGTTTTTTGTAATCAGGAGAAGATTCTCTCTATAAAAACGAATTAATTACTACTTTTGAGTTTTGAGTGAAAGTAAAAGACAAGATTAGTTTTCCAGTCGTGGCGTGATATGCTAATAAATATGTTTAGATTGCATTAATTCAATGTTGATTGGACATTTATTTTATTATGGTAAGAAATCGGATTTGCTGTTCAGAATATTAATGGTATTGTTTGAAAGAAAATAAAATATTTAGACAATATTTTTTTGTGGTCGAATGTATACTAGTCATTATGGGCAGATTTTTTACTACTACTAGTGTTTTGTGTCTAGTATTTTGTGTAGGGTATGTTTATTTATATTACAATACAACAATTAGTTATATGGCAAAACAAATCCTCAAACTTTTTTTTTTTTGCTTAAACAAACCCCAAACTTTAAACCCAAAAAAACATAACTCTAATTCTAGACAATCTAACTCAAAGGATAATGTATCTTTAGATTATTTAATAATTTTTTTATTTTTCTTACTTAAAAACTATTTTTGTGACAAAAACTTATTTTGTGATATAATTAAATATTTCTTTATTTTCAACAAAGATCATAAAATGAGGCTTATTTTATACGACCACAAGTCCAGATGCTGCTTGAAATCGTATATTTTATTCAACTAGGATTAGTTAGACGTTTGGAGGGCCCAAATTACAATGCCACAAGTACTGAATCATCGATTTTAGAGCTCTTAACAATATCACTTTTCAAAATAGTTATAATTTTTATAACCCTCCTAGGAGTCTAGGACTGGTCGTTCGAGCTAGACGAACACTCTTGCAGGGAGTTAAAGTGATCTCCACGAGATTCGACACCGTAAATGTAAACATTGGCTAAATCTGAATCAACTTTAGACGTACGAAATCGTCCATTTTATTCAACCAGGGGGTGCTGGGAAAGTCTTGTATACAGCCACCAGTACGATGGAACAAAAATTGAAAAACATTCAGTTTTAGAGCTCTTGTCAAAATCACTTTCAGATAATATATGGTCGTGTAGGTTAAACGATCAAACAGTATTGCAAGACGGTTATGACATCTCCACGCGATATAAATTAAAAACGTTGGCTAAAAGTAACTCAAGCACTCTCGACCAAAACAATTTCTTCACAGATAATGTTCTCCTGCAAACATACATGTCAAATAATATCACACACAAGTTATATAACAGATGATTATAGTGTGAGCTATGCTTTCTTTGACTAGTAATATGGCATGGAAGGGTATTAGTTGGACCAGCTTTGCTTTGGTCTCAATACGGTATGAGCTAAGGCATTGCATGTCTTTTCTAGGTTGAGAAGAATACAAAGGAAACTGGTGAATACCTTATCAGGGAGCTCCAGTGTTGTAAACCCGATCTTGCAACCTTGCCTAGACAGCTGTTTTAGCCTCAAGACTTGCCTTCCCCTGATAGGAAATTGGGAAAATCCATCGTTTTATACATGTTGCAAAACAGTGAAGCTAGATGGAAAATAAACAAACCTCAGAGGATTCTTTGCGGATCTTCCTGGTTGGAGTCCTCATAGTGACAAACTCCTCGGCTGCTGTGGGGTGAACACCCACCGTAGCGTCAAAGTCAGCCTTAGTTAAGCCAGCTTTTACTGCAACTCCAAATCCCTACCACGTTGAAAGAAAAGGAGAGACTCGTTTTAAATCAAACATATATTTACGTGTTTGTTTTTTCAGAGAAGATGAACCATGTTTGATATTGAAACCTGGATGATTTCAGGTGAGTCTTCTCCACACATGTGAACACCGAGAACTTTGTTGGTGTTTGCACAGACAATGAGTTTCATAAACACCCGGTCGGGAAGTCCTGAAAGCGTCGCCTTTAATGGCTTGAAGTTTGACGTGAAAACATCAATGTCCCCATACTGTTCTATGGCCTGCAATGCAAACACGTCTCTTAACATTTATAAGCGGTGACATACACCATAGACCATGCTTTCGACAAAGTATTCTGCTTACCTGCTCTTCAGTTAGACCAACTGTTCCGATAGGTGGCTGGGAGAAAACGGCGCAGGGAACAGCACTAGTTGAATAGAGAAACACAGAAGGATTAAAAGCTATCAGAGACCACAGACAACAGTTGTTTAGAGTTCTCACTGATCACCAGAAATTCAAAAGTTAACACTGGTCAATATTGTAATGTTACCTGTGATCAGGCTTTGTTGGATCATTTTGGAACAAAGTTTTCGCCAATGCCATCCCCTCCATCAAGGCGACTGGAGTCAGATTGATCCGGTCAGTGACGTCCCCGACAGCCCAGATGGAAGGAACAGATGTCCTTGAATATTCATCAACCTTACCACACAAAGTTGCAACAAGGAGCACAAATACACATCATATAACCAGGCATAAAAATGAGAACTTAACCATTAGTTCATACCTCTATTGCTCCATTTTTTGCCAATTTTACACCAACATTCTCCAACCCTAAGTTCTGTTATAACAGCAGACATTACACCATGATTAAAATCATAGCTTAAATTTGAAGTCATAAACAAGGGGCTGCAATGTATAGTCTATCTTCAATGTTTATAAAAGCAATGAACTTTGCTAACAGTTTCTTCATTTTATAAACACCCTTTAAGCTAAACCACACTATACCTTAGTATTAGGCTTGCGACCAGTTGCAAACATAACATGCGAAAACCCATCAACAGTTCCCTTGCTGGTCTTCAGAGACAACGAGCCGTCTCCAGCTTTGATGATGGCTTCAGGTGATTCCTCTGTGTGGAACTCAATGCCTCTCAAAGACATCTGCTCTCCAACAAAATCCCTAACCTATCAAAAACGAACAACAATTAAGATTAGAAAATAGCCAAAAGAATAGCCAAATTCATTCTGAAAGCTACTCACATCTTCATCAAACCCCCTCAGCACCTTCTTTTGCCTTATAAAAACATGAACTTCACTGTTAAGACCATTAAAGATGCCCGCAAACTCCAGGGCGATGTAGCCACCACCAACGATAGCAATCTTCTTGGGCTTAGAAGGCAAATCAAGAGCAGCATCTGAATCAATTGCATACTCTCTTCCTGGAATGTCAGGAATGAAGGGACGTCCACCAACTGCAATCAGAATATTCCTCGAAGTGTAGATTTTCCCATCTACATCAATAGTATGCGGGTCTATAACCTACACACAAAGACAAAATCAAACTCAAAATCCATTTAAAAAAAAACTTATATATAAAACTCTGAGCTTGAGCCTACCTTTCCACGGCCTTCGATCAACTTCACATTAGCATTGTTGAGTATGTTCTTGTAAATACCAGTCAGGCGCTGCAGCTCAGCGTTCTTGTTGGCAATCAATGTACTCCAATCATGAGAAGGCTCGGTGTCGTACTTCCAACCAAAGCCGCGACTGTCTTCGAACTCGTGAGTGAATTTGGATGCATACACAAGTAGCTTCTTTGGGACACATCCTCTAAGCACACACCTGTCGATTTAACCAAACAAACAAAAAAAGGAGATGACTT
Organism: Brassica nigra; assembly: GCA_016432835.1. Lineage (NCBI taxonomy): Eukaryota > Viridiplantae > Streptophyta > Magnoliopsida > Brassicales > Brassicaceae > Brassica > Brassica nigra. Next base: position 65,681,809 of record CM028244.1, read on the forward strand.
TGCGATCTAACACAGCTTATAATGAGCTTTGAGAATAGCTCTGCCAAGACAAGATCGTAGTGCTGTCTCGCAAACACTATAAAGTTGTGTTGTGTCCATTTGTAATTGCAGTTACTAAGCAGCAGATGTATTGAAAACAAGCCAAGTGGTGGGAGAGAGAGAAAGCTTACGTTCCTCCGACGCCTCCGGTAGTATCGGAAGAGATGGTGGAAAAGGGTAGCTCGCAGACGGCGGCGGAAGCTCCGAAGCTCGTGGAGAAGCGGGAGGCGCGGACGCCGCCGCTTCCGGCGCCGATGGTGAAGAGATCGAAGTCGTAGTGGCGGTCAGAGTCTGCTCCGTTGTCAGCGTTCTGTGCAGCACGAACGGAGAAGCAGCGGCGAGAGGAGGAGGAGTAGTAGCGGTGGTTCGAGACCGAGGGGACGCGGAGACGGTGGAGAGAGGAGAGATAGGATAAGGTTTTAGGGAGGGAACGAGAGGTTGAAGAAGATGGTAGGTTGTTGATTGCGATCGGGAGTTTTCGGCAGAGGATTTGGAGAGATGGGGATGATGAGATTGTAGTGGTTAGCTTCGGAGTCGAAGCCATCTTCGCGTCTCTTCTTTTCTCTCTCTTTCTCTCTTGTTTTTTTTTTTTTTTGGTTCCTTTGGGAGGTTTTGTGCGAATGCTTTATTCGACGAGTCTAACTTTGCGGTCTAATTGTGTTTAATAGAACGGTATAGAACATGTGGTCGTAAAGTGTCTACCAAACTGAGAATCAGTTACACACCCACCACCAGAATAAATATCCGATTCATGATGTGTATCAGTACAAACTTTTATGCGTTTTGGAGTTCAATTTGGTCTTTTAGTGTAATGGACAAGGTTTTATTTCAAACTTTGACTTATAAATTCTCACTGCTTATGTATCGAAACATCCAACACATTATTAGAAAAAATGATATTCAATAATGTATTGTGTAAACTTAGGAAAATAGATTGCCAAGCAAAAACTAATGCACGTGTATTTACTTAGTTAGCATGACGTATAGAGTATTGTTTTGGCAAATGTACATTCAAAAATCATTTGATACTGTTGTACAAAGATCTTTAACAAGCTACCCAATTATATAGTATCCTAACTTATGTTACATGGAACCGAACCGAACCAGAATCGAATGAAAACGTAGAAGCAATTTTTTTTTATAAAAAATAGGAAGCGGATACATGTTTGCATATCCACATATATATATATATATATATATATATATCTAAAGTATAAGATAATTTTATAAAAAAATTTGATTGAAATTATATAATTAAAATTTTAAATAAACCATTTATTTTTTAAAAATAATTCTAAATGATTTCATATTAAACTGTAAATATACACATAGATTAAGTTTATAAGAAACTATTATATTAGTTATTTTTAATATTTCCTAAATAAGAGACACAATATATTTGAATATATGTGCTATATCTCTAATAAAAACTTTAGTGCATAAAGATAATTTATATTTTTAGTTTTAATATTTGTATATTTCTTTTTTTTGGCACAAATACTTATATTCTCTTTATTTCACTTTTATTAAATTTTAGATTTTTTATAAAATAAAAACATGATTTATATTTTTTTATTGTGTGTGGTAAATGTTCTTTTTAAAACGGAAGCATGATTCCAAAATATAATCATAAATTTTCAACATGTTTTTAAATATGATATTTTAAAAGCGTTCGGAAGCGGAAACGTCCAATGAAGCTTCCATGCAACCTAAATCTTAACATGTATATACATTGTATACGAAAAAATATTTTTAAAATTTAGAATATACCACGAAACGATATTTCTCCTAGAAGTTAGAACTTTGACATCGATTAATGAATCTAAATAGTTTTTTTTTGTACAGAATTTCATAATTTACTTTTTATGAAGTACGAACAATCCTCTGTACAGTGAATTAAATAATGGTGACATCCGGTTAAGTATTGGTATATATCATCATCCACTAACCGCGTATAGATCCATCCAAACGATGACGTATAGCTCGGGCCCATTACAAAGAATCACAGATCATAGTAACTCCCTCTCATCTCCCTCTTGGCTTCGACACTTCCGAATTTAGGGGAAAATCAATTTCTGAAATCCCTAGAGATTTTCACGCCCTCCAAAAAAATTTTCGATTCCCGCCATTTTCCCTTTTCTACTCCCTCCGAGAAATAACCCCAACCTTCAAGAAAACCCTAATTTTCATTCTTCCTCTCATCTTCCCCAAATCAACGAGACCTCAAACCATGCCTTCCATCCAAACCCCGCCGGGGAGGATCCTCCACCTCGAGATGGAGAATTTCAAATCCTACAAGGGTCACCAGCTAGTAGGTCCCTTCAAGGACTTCACAGCCATCATCGGCCCCAACGGTGCCGGCAAATCCAACCTGATGGACGCGATAAGCTTCGTCCTCGGAGTTCGCACCGGTCAGCTCCGTGGATCTCAGCTCAAGGATCTGATCTACGCCTTCGACGATCGAGAGAAGGAGCAGAGAGGGAGGAGAGCGTTCGTTCGCCTCGTGTATCTCCTCGACGACGGGACGGAGCTTCGTTTCACTCGTACGATTACGAGTTCTGGCGGGAGTGAGTATCGGATCGATAATAGGGTTGTGAATTGGGAGGAGTACAATGGGAAGCTGAGATCGATAGGGATACTTGTCAAGGCTCGTAACTTCTTGGTGTTTCAGGTGCTTGATTGATTCTTCCCTGATTTTGAAGAGAATTTTGATTGATTGAAATGATTCATGTGGTTTTTGATGTCGATTTCGTGTTTAGGGCGATGTTGAGTCTGTTGCTTCCAAGAATTCGAAAGAACTCACTGGACTTCTCGAGCAGATTTCTGGCTCTGATGAGCTTAAGAAAGAGTACGAGGAGTTGGAAGAGAAGAAGGCCAGCGCTGAAGAGAAAGCAGCTCTTATATACCAGAAGAAGAAAACGATTGGTGCTGAGAAGAAGCTGAAGAAAGCGCAGAAGGAAGAAGCTGAGAAGCATCTAAAGCTGCAAGACGAACTGGTATGTTTGCTCTTGTTTGTGAAACTGTACTCCATGCCTTCTTTTTAATGTGTCTTCATTGCCTTACAGAAAGCTCTGAAGAGAGAACACTTCCTGTGGCAATTATATAACATTGAGAATGACATCGAGAAGGCAAATGAGGATGTTGATGCTGAAAAGGACAAAATTAAAGATGTAATGGCAAAGCTGGAGAAGTTTGAACATGAAGCTTTGAAGAGAAAGGTAGAACAGGCTAAGTATTTGAAAGAAATTGCCCAACGTGAAAAGAAGATTGCTGAGAGAAGCTCGAAGCTTGGAAAATACGTGAGTAAACTACCTTGAAGTCTTTAAATAACAGTTTTTTTTCTCTACTTGAGTAACTTATAAATTTTTTTTTACCTCTCTGTAGCAACCTGAGCTTCTGAGATTGAAGGAGGAGATAGCTCGCATAAAATCAAAAATCGAGAGCAGTCGAAAGGAGGTGGATAAGAGGAAAAAAGAAAAAGGGAAGCATTCCAAAGAAATTGAACAGATGCAGAAAAGCATCAAGGATCTGAATGAGAAAATGAAGGAATTAAACGAGAGGAGACAAGATAGCAGCGGAAAACTCCCAATGCTTGACAGTCAACTGCAAGAGTATTTTCGAATGTGAGTTGAAAGAAATAAGGATCTTTCCCTCTCTTTTAGTCAGAAGCATTGCCATTTTCTAACGTTCCTGAGGTTATCAATATTCACCAACTTGCTTTCTATATTTTTCCTATTTGCTCTTCTCAGTTGAGTTTTTGTGGTGACATGAATACTACATATGCTTACTTGTTGCTTCACACTCTCGTCTGTTAAGTTTTATGAAAGAATTTTTGGTACGCAGTTAGATAAATACGTTTCTCTGTTTTGAATAATGGTAAGCAGACAAATAGTTAAGCTTTTTATTACAGACTGACATGTGTATAGTTGTTTACAGTCTATTCTTCGTGATGTCCTTGTGATTTTTGTATTATTCTTCTGGATTCGCCATCTACATGCATATTCTTCCATCTTTTTGAGCTCTTATAAACCGCTTTGTTTTTTTATCGATTTTCCTTCATGTTTATCAATCTCAGAAAAGAAGAAGCTGGGATGAAAACCATTAAGCTCAGAGATGAGAAAGAGGTGCTAGATAGGCAATATCATACTGATCTCGAAGCATTGAGAAATCTGGAAGAAAATTACCAGCAACTGATAAATAGGGAGAATGATCTCGATGAACAAATTGAGCGAATGAAATCCAGGCAAAAGGAGATTGAAGATTCATCCTCGGAATATAAGAACGAAACAACTAGTCTAAAAAAGCAGTTGCGAACACTGCAAGAAAAGCACCGAGATGCCAGGTTAGTATGGTCCTATTAACTAGATTTTTTTAGTTGCTTCATCTTTTGAAATATGGGCTGAGAGACATTGGTAATTCACTTATCAAAAATATATATTTTTTTAAAATTTCCTATTTTGACTAAAAACCCCTTCTTGAGCTAGGCGGCATGCATTATGCATACCCTCATACTCCGTTCTTTTATTTTAATCTGATAGTTTCTATCCCACTTCTACGTGCACAGGAATGCATCTGAGAAATTGAAGACTAGAATCGCAGAATTAGAAGACCAGTTAAGTGATCTAACGGCTGAAAGATATGAAAATGAGAGAGATAGCAGGCTAACGCAGGCTGTTGAGTCTCTCAAGCGTCTATTTCAAGGAGTTCACGGTCGAATGACTGATCTGTGTCGACCAAATCGGAAGAAATACAACCTTGCAGTTACTGTTGCGATGGGGAGATTTATGGATGCAGTAGTTGTAGAAGATGAAAACACAGGAAAAGACTGCATCAAGGTATTTCTGTTATGCTTGTTGTGTTGTTCTAATCCCATGCAAGTTGTTAATATTTTTACATAGTTTTAACTTTTATCTCGTCTCTGCTGACAGTTACAGTTTCGTTAACAGTTGAGTGAGATATGCTTTACCGTAATACTAGTACTACACCTCTGGCCTATGCCAAATAGTTAATGATGCTTTAAACTCTACCTCCTCATATATGATGATCAATTCATATTATTTACCAAATAGGGGAAATGTGCTATAAACGGGTATGTAACATATATATTATATATGATGGAATTCGTGCAACTAATCCATCTTAAATTTGCGGATCTTCTTCTACCTTGCTTCTAAGTTTTATGAAGTACATGTTGAAGAGCATTTTGTACCACTACTCTAGGTATGGGATTAAATGAGTTTCTTTGTTCATGCAGTACTTGAAAGAGCAAAGACTTCCTCCTATGACATTTATTCCTCTTCAGTCAGTACGTGTCAAGCCAGTGCTTGAAAGATTGAGAAATTTGGACGGCACAGCAAAGCTGGCGTTCGATGTTATCCAATATCCTTTGCAAATAAATGAATGATTTACCTTTTGGCTTATTCAAGATTGCCTGTTTTAATAATTTTTTGTTCTTTGGCTTCATTGCGTGCATAGTTGTGGGTAGCATGAGAATGTTTCGATGTATTAAATAAGGATTGACAAACGTAGAAAGGTTGATATGAGCAGGTTTCCAGTTTAAGTTTTTGGACCTTAACCATTTCACGTTCGATCCTGAATTAGAGAAGGCAGTCCTCTTTGCTGTTGGAAATACTCTCGTCTGTGACGACCTTGATGAAGCCAAACGTCTTAGCTGGACGGGAGAGAGATTTAAAGGTTATGTTCATGAATCCTTGTTTAGATGTAACATACTCATATGCTTGCACTAACGTTGTCTTTGATTTCTACCTATACTTATATTCTATTTTTTCCAGTTGTTACTGTTGATGGCATATTGCTCACAAAGGCGGGAACAATGACTGGTGGTACCAGTGGTGGAATGGAAGCAAAGTCTAACAAATGGGATGACAAGAAAATTGAAGGTTGGCATGTCACCAGCTGGTTTAAAGTGTCTTCACTTTCAATGTGTCTTAGAGTCAACATTTCGTTTGTGCAGGACTGATGAAAAAGAAAGAAGAATATGAACTGGAATTGGAAAAGGTTGGATCTATTCGAGATATGCAGATAAAGGAGTCTGAAATATCAGGTAAAATAAGCGGACTTGAAAAGAAGATTCAGTATGCTGAAATTGAGAAGGTAACAACCACTCGTATATCTAACTTACTGTTATAACTTACTTCACTGTGCACTGTCAGGAATTACTAATTGGTGGCTTTGTTTTATAGAAAAGCATCAAAGACAAACTTCCACAGCTTGAGCAAGAGAAGCGGAATATTACTGAAGAAAGTAGGCGCATAAATGTCGAACTTTCTAAGGTAATTTAATATCTTTTTCTGATATTTAGTAAAGTTTAAACCTGACGACAATAATATGACTGAATGCCGTTGGTATTGTAGTCAAGAGCTGAGGTTGATCAGAGAAATACAGAAATCAGGAAGTTGGAGAAAAGAATCAATGAGATTGTGGACCGTATCTATAGGGATTTTAGCCAGTCTGTTGGTGTTACTAATATACGTGAATATGAAGAAAAACAGCTCAAGGAGGCTCAAGAAGTGGCTGAAGAAAGGCTGAATCTGAGTAACCAGCTTGCTAAGTTAAAATACCAGTATGTTTCCTTTGCTCTGTGTTTCTTGTTACATATAAGATTTTTTCTAACTTCTCACTGACAGTTTTAGTCTCTATCAATTTCTATTGCATCATTTCTGGGCTAATATATCCCTGATTCCGAACTCAACGTTTCAGCTGATATTTTCCGTATCCGGTTAATAGATATACTGTTCTTGCATTTTGATTATCACGTACCTCATAAAAAGAGGGCAATACAGCTCGGTGAGGTTTATATGATTAGTAGGCAGCTGTTGTCTACATTGGCAATGGCAAGTGTGTAGGGGTCAGTATATGTAGCCTGTTAAAACCTAGGTGTCTACAAACTCTCAATACGCTAACTAGTTGGCTGAGTTGACGTACTGCTCTCTACGAGCTCAAGCTGTACAATCATAGGTAACCGAAAATTTTCTTATTGGTCTATTAAAATACCTTTCTTATCGATTTCAGGGTGGAATATGAGCAAAACCGAGATGTGGGGTCACGAATTCGAAAGCTAGAATCTTCTATCAGTTCGTTGGAATCTGATTTGGAGAAAATACAGAAGAGGAAGTCTGAACTTAAGGAGTTAACAGAAAAAGCTACTAATGAAATCAACAATTGGAAAAAGGAAATGGGAGGTATTTTGATTCTATCTCTACATAAATCAGATGGCCTCAGTTCTATGCTTTTTTCAATTATAAATGCCATTTATGAGTTGTCAGTTTGATGATTTTATTCATATGGTTAATGCGAAGATTCAGTATTGTAGATACTCTTCCCCTGTTATCCTCTTTACCTTTGCTGGTATAACCATAATTTACACGACCATATACTTTAATATCACCATCCCTCTCTAATATTCTTTGCGTAGCACAAATCTGCAGTGTTTTTTTCTTTCATAGAGGTGCGAATATCTAATACTCTTGCTTGCAGAGTGCAAACAAAAATCAGACGAGTATGAAAAAGAAATCCTGGATTGGAAAAAGCAGGCTTCTCAAGCGACAACAAGCATAACCAAACTCAATCGTCAGATAAATTCAAAGGTACAATAGAGACTCATCAAATCCTCTCCCAAAAATTTGTATGTCTGAGTATAAGTACACTAAAGCTCCCTTTTGCTATCAGGAAACGCAAATTGAGCAGCTGATCTCGCAAAAACAGGAAATAGCTGAGCAGTGTGAGCTTGAACGTATTGCCCTTCCGGTTTTATCAGATGCTGTGGAGGAAGATGACTCAGATGGGCCACAGTATGACTTTAGTGAGTTGGATAGAGCTCATCTCCAAGAACGGAGACCATCTGCTCGTGACAAAATGGATGCGGAATACAGGCAGAAAATAGAATCTAAATCATCTGAGATCGAAAGGACGGCCCCAAACTTGAGAGCACTTGACCAGTATGAGGCTATACAAGAGAAAGAAAAACAGGTTAGCCAAGAGTTTGAAGCTGCCAGGAAGGAGGAGAAACAAGTAGCGGATGCATACAATACTGTTAAGCAAAAGAGGTAACTCCAAATTTCCCTTGTGAAATGATCTTTGGAACTTTGAAGAATATTGCTACCAAATAGCCAGCGATTTTGTGGTGGAACCAAAATTGGACAAGTAATAGTCTGAAAACTCTAGTTCTATGAAAATTATTTGAAAGAGATACCTGTTTGGATAGAATGCTCACACAAGTGCATCTCAATTGTTTTTAGACGAGATTCATACATTCGATTAGAGTTTTTGCTGCTGACTACAAACTGTTGTGCAGGTATGAGCTATTTATGGAAGCGTTCAACCACATTTCTAGCATCATTGACAAGATCTACAAGCAGCTAACCAAAAGTAATACACATCCATTGGGTGGGACTGCTTATCTAAACCTAGAGAATGAGGATGATCCGTTTCTACATGGTATAAAGTACACAACAATGCCCCCAACAAAGCGTTTCCGTGACATGGAACAGCTCTCTGGAGGAGAGAAAACAGTTGCCGCTTTGGCATTACTCTTCTCCATCCATAGGTATCCCCACCGACCTTGTTATACCCATAGTTTTCAAAATATTCAAAGTTATTTTGTAGTGTAGTCTTGGATTTATCTCCAATCTTTTTTTTTTGTTAAAGTCTTTGATGTTGCCATGTTAACTTTGTTATTTACCCAAAACGTGAAAATGGTCATGATCAGGCTTTTGTTTTCCATCTTTTCAGCTATAGACCTTCGCCCTTTTTCATACTGGATGAAGTGGATGCTGCGCTGGATAATTTAAACGTTGCAAAAGTCGCTCAGTTTATTCGTAGCAAATCATGCCAAGCCGCACGTGACAATCAGGATGCAGAGGATGGGCATGGCTTCCAAAGCATTGTAATATCTCTCAAGGACAGCTTCTATGACAAGGCCGAAGCTCTGGTTGGAGTTTACAGAGACGTCGATAAGAGGTGATCAAATCTTGTCTTAACTTGTATCGATTTGTCCATGTGTGTAGTTACCAAAATTTAATCTGATATCTCACAACTCGTTCATGATTCATTTGGTGCAGTTGCTCGAGTACGATGTCTTTTGACCTTAGGAACTACGCAGAGTCGTAATTGGTTCAGCAACCCCCCGACCTAGGGGTTTAGGGTTTAGGTGAGCGTTATAAACCCTAACTTTCTCTCTCTCTCTCTCTATATATAGTAAGTAGTGAATGGTGTTTTATTTCTGGGCTTTTTAACACCCATCTCTCCCAATGTTGGAAGGTATGGTGATATGTATGGGTTTGATACCGCATAGAAGCTTTGTAAGATCTGACGCTGCAGAACTTTTTAATGTGTTGTATCAAAAAACACTGGATCTTAGTTTATTAATCTGGTTGATTATCTTATAGATTGCTGTGGAAAGTATGGTGGTATGCATGGTTATAAGTCCCTATTGAATGTTTGTAGCTTAGTAGTAGTTCTGATACAGGTGAAGTTTAAATTATTCTGTGTGCAGAAGCGGAAATAGCAGAAATTTAGATAACTTTATCTAAATTGGCATATAATTATACTTTACAAATGATCTATTATCCATTTTAAAACTTCAAATCAGATCAATATATTCTCAGACTATAAATATATACTTAATTTACCACAAATTAAAAATTATTTTAAACGGGTATAGGATACGTGTCATGTGCTTAAATCTGAATAACACAAGACTTGCGTCTCCTTTTTATGTTTCTCACGTTCGCAATCATTAAAGTACATTTATCACAATCTTAATTTGTATTTAACAAATAATTAAAGAAACAAGGGGAGGTAGACAACAGAAAACGAAAACCAGAAAACAGATTCTCATCTCTTCATCTTCCCTTTTGGTCCGAGAATATATACAGAAGAAGAAGCAACAAAGGGCATCAGATTGAATGGCAAGAACCAACAACAAATACAACTACAGCCACATCCTTCAAAGAGATCCTTCTTCCCTTTCCCCTGCTTCTTATTCCTCCGTTGCTCGTTCCAATGGCCGTATGCTCGTCCTCACCAAACCTTCCCCCAAGCCCTTGAAATCTTCATCCGCTGCCTCCGCCACTACTACGCCTCCTCCTCCAGCTCCCAAGACTCCGGATCAAGCCATCATCCCTGATCCAGATCCAAATCAGATCTCTCTACGTCCCTTAGGATACACCGGACCTGCTCCCTCGGTTACGTTTCCAGCTCGCCACTCGGAATCTGTAGCTGCTCCTCCGCCGTCCGTTTTCCCTAAAGCCGACAAGTTCGTCCCTCCGCATCTTAGGCCAGGGTTTGTCCGGAAAGACCAGAATCCTCCTCTCGACTCTTCGGACCCGAGTCAGCGATTGCCTCACCAAGAACATCAACACCCGCGGCAGGGTTGTTCCGGGTATGGACAGCTTGGGCGGCCCAGATCGGGCGGGTATGATAGGGTTCGCTCCGATCCAGAATACTTGGGTCGACCAAGATCGAGCGGGAAACGACCCGGCACCTCCGGATGATGATGGTATGTTAACGTCTTAGCTGACTCATGATCGATAGGGTTCTTATAGGTTTACCTCAACGCAACTATCTTTAAAAGATTGTCTTACACGTTTTAGTTTGGACACGTGATGATGGTTCAGTCTTTTTGCCTTAACAAGAACGTGCGTGCTCTGAACATGAGGGTTCTTATGTTCATTTCGTTTGACCAAAGAAAAACGGTCCATTATAGATCCTACTTGGAATCTATATTTTGACATCACGTCTGTTCTGTTACCTCCTTTTAGAAAGCTCTACCTAGATTTTTGATGATATTTTTTTGCAGATAAGTTTGCTAGGTTGATGTCCAGTTACTCACTCGATGATGGAGATGTAACTACCTCTACTTCCGTGTTAGCATCCCATTCTCAAGGAGGAGTATTTAAAAAACAGTGACTTTTAGTTTCTCACTTCTTTTGATCATACCGGTGATTATCAAAGATCACCCAAGATTCATCAGTAGATTTGTAAAAGATGTTGTTGTCTGTTACAATAACACTTATGTTCCTTCTCTCACTACACTATGTTTCAAAGCTTTGTTTATGTACCTATAATTCTATCTAGCACATGTTTTATTAGATTTAATCTTTTATAGATCCTAAACAGATTATAAATGTTTTCTTTTTCTTCAGAACGCATTACCTGTGATTTGGTCTAGTCGAGATTTATTGCAAACGTTCAGCATCTGATTTCAGATTGTTCATACTTAAGCTTTAACCCTACAGTACAAATGACCGTCAATATATAGAATTTCATGAGTATTGTGAATCAGCTGAGTGACCTCTTGTTAATATTATTGACTCAAAGCTGATAGATATTCCATAGCATGTCAAAACCTATGACAAACGATCAAGATGGTGTTAACTATAAAGGGCTACAACCTTGCAGTTTCGGTGAAAACAAATTAATCACGTACAAGATCAGCCACCTTCTTCAATCACTTGCAATATTAATTATTTTGTTTGTTTCACCAATTGTCTCTAAAAAGTAAAAACATACTAAAAATAAAGGGTAAAATGAGTCAAATCTGAGGTATTGGAATTTATGATTTTCATAATTTCTATTTTTAACAGCTTCACATGCACTTTTAGGATACTATATTATATTTTCTCTTAGAAGAAAATAGTTATATATATATATACAAATGAGTAAATTCAAACACATTTATTAAAAACTAAATTAAGCAAATACTAAACGTATAAATATTATTCGCTTTGACATTTTCTTACCGATCTCCGCAAAACTAGATTTTGGTCCGCACTTTGAAAACGTGAAATTCATTTTCTTTATTTGTTAATTATACAATTATTTGTTTAATTTTTTTCATTTATAGTTGTATTACAATGTTAGTGAAGGTATAATAACATTCTCATCTAATAAATAATCTCCAACGTTTGTCTGGATTTGGAAGTGTCATACTTACATGCATGTAACACTTCGACGTGTATGCGCCAACCTGTTTTAAAAGGTTAAACATTTTTAAGGTTGTGGTTTTAAAAATAAATATGTAGTAAAAATAAAAATAATGCTCCCCACCATTAATTGCCGAATATTTTCCGGTTAAAAAGTTAGATATAAGATGATCAAGTCAACTCTTCTGATGTGTAAAACTTCTCTCAAAAGAGTTAAAATTATGTATATTAAGTTTATTCTATACTTTTAGAGTGTAAATTTAACCGAGCTTAATTATGGTTTTAGAATGCCAAGTTAAGATCGTAAGAGGTGAAAAAGTGGGACGTATGACAATAAAAAATGTATAGTGGTTTACCATTAATATATAGTAATGGTAGAAGATGTAATATTCAAAGAAGATGAAAGATAAATCTAAAATCATTATTTGTTCTAATAATGTATACCATATTAACTAGTTTAAGAGCGTGAAATTATTATTTAGTACACAAAAGTTTTGCTTAATTGAGATTGTAACTTTGTAGATAATTTATGTATTTCTAAATTTTATACATAATTTATTTAAAGTTTTTAAAATTATTTATTTTAGATGTTTTCTTTGGTGAGTTAAATTTTTACGACGTGAAAAATTCATATGCTTGCCATGCACTTTATTTTAAATAGGTGATCCGCCCGCACTTGCGGGCATAATCATATCACATATCACGGACATTTAATAAATAAAACTATGATGATAATTATTACTTATGCTATCAATTATTTATTGTTTATAATTTAAGTTTAAACTTTTATTTTTAAAATATGATTTTTGGATAACAACACATTATATGTAAAATTATCTTATCTATTTTAAAATATATTTTGAAGTTTCTAACTTATTTTTATGCTATCAAAGTTTAAATCGAACATAAAACTATATTTAGATATTACAGTTTTATTTATTAATATATATATGCTCACATGTTATACATATATATACTTTGACTTTATTTTAATATATTACACTTATTAATAATAAATAAATCTAAAATATTAATCTTTGGAATCTGAATATTCCATTTTTCGGTATAAAAAATTATTTTTATTTTTATTAATATTAATTCTGGTTTCTTTATTTTTAACTTCTACGTTTGAAAAGTATTTATTAGATAACAATACAATATTTGAAAGGTTTGTTTATTTTAATTTTTAAATATGTTTTTATATTCTTAAACAATTTTATTATATATCAGTTTATAATAAATTGTTTAGTTTAATAAATAAATCTAATTATTTTTTAAGATAGCAATGAGTTTAACATAGCTTAAAGTCTCAAAATGAAGAAATCAATTTGCTTTGGATAATAATAAAAGATCTTATGTTTAACTTATGTTCGAGTAAAAACAGAAAAAGAATGAATTTCAAAGAAGGTCCGTGAGAATATTTAGAAAAGAAAAACTGAATTAATATATGTTTATCCTGATTTTTTTATAAATTGAGGATATAAGTTGGTAAAATAAAGCATTAGAAATTTATAATATATAAATAAGACATTATCACATCAACGCATTGGGATATGCACTAATTATTTTTTCTTTTTTAAAACACGTTTTTGGTTTTCCTTTAATAATTTTTTAACACACTTTTACTTGAGTTGAGCATAGGCTATTTTACTGCCAGTGATATTATTATTAACTACTATTATCTTCTTCTTTAAAATGTTTAAAAACTAATATTAACGACTAATATCACCCTCATAATATTTTTAGTTTTTAAACAATTTTAGTGATTATCCATATTATGAGAATATGGATAATTATTAATATTAACGACTAATAACTGGGTTCACACTTTTATTATTATAGGCAAATAATGTTATTACCCTCATAATATTTTTCAGTATATTGAAAATATGAAAATAAGCAAAAAAACCTAAAACTATGGAGAATTCGACAAATCATAACTACTAAACATATAACTATATAAGAATATATATATATATATAATATAGATTAGTCAAACTAACGATTTATCTAAAAGTAATATAAATATGAAAAACAATTAAAAATATTGAGAATATGAAAAATAAACTAAAATTATGGAGAATTCTACAAATCAGCCAAATCACTTTATAAATAATAGTATAGATAGATTTAAATATTACTATTTAGATTTTAAATAATTTTTAAAAGATTCATTTTAAATTTTATAAGTTTAATTTTTTATCTTAAATTTTTGAATAAGAATTGAAATTGTTTTGTAAGATCAAATTTATTAAGCAATAGAGGTTGTAATTAATAAATTTTAATAAAAATGCACACATCTCTAAATATTAATATCTATCTATATTAAGTTTTTATCTAAATATAATTATATGAAAATCAAATTAAGATAATTTTATTTATTTAATACATCTTATATTGGTTTTACTCTTACTGCTGTAAAATTAAAATTAGATAATCAATTTCTAACCAGTCTCGTATTGTACACCCTTTGTTTTAATATTTCTATAGCTTGAGATGATCTTTATATTTAATACATCTTATATTGGTTTTATTCTTAGTTGTAAAACTAAGATTAGTTAATCAATTTGTAATCCGTACGTATTGTACACCCTTTGTTTTAATATTTCTATAGCTGAATTGAGATGATCTTTATATATTTTACTAGATGATTATCCGCACCTTGTACAGACTAATATATACCTTATTAATTTAAATTAGAACATAATTTTTAATTTTAACCTAAATTATTTAATTAGTTGCAAAATTTTGTTATGCATTTTCTGATTTTTAATTTTTAAATTTTTATTAAAATATTTTTTCGAATAACAACCCAATAGATATAAGAATATCTTTTCGTTTAAAAATATATATTTTAGATTTTGGATAATTCTTATTATTATTAATTTTGAATCATTTATCTTATCAAATAAATTTTAAATTCATTTTTAATTTTGGATTATTTATATAATTTATTCATTGAGAGTATAAACGATATTAATCATTCTAACTTTTAACGTGCAAGCTCGAACGCGGAAAATCACTTCAAAAATAATAATATACATAGATAGATCAGAAGATATAATTTATCTTTTTATTATAACGCAACATAGATAATGATTTTGTACTTACAAAATCTTTTATTTATTATATCACCAAACCACACATGTAAAAAATATCATCATCATAATAACCTAATAAATTTTATTAATACTTTAAAATAACATAAAAGGTACATCTACAAAATAAATCAAAATTACAAGTGAAGCCTATGAAATTAACACTCATCTTCATCAAAGTCTTAATTCTATTTTATATGATTCTTTTTCATCGGAATTCATAGTAACACTTATTAATAAAATCTACAATAATTAAAAATATACTTCTATTTAACTAAAGTTTTATAAACTAAAAGCAATAAATTATATATGTTCATAAAAACTGAAATTTTCAATTATAACGGCGAGAGATTGTATTATTTGGACTCATATTTTTATATTGGTAAGATAATTAGGTGAGTTAAAAGAAAAAAAATCTTTTAAAAATAATAAATAAAAAACAATAAACGATTTGATATTGATAAAGTAAACATAAGATGAAAAATACTATAAAATTATTGCTAAAATTTGATAATACTCGTTAATAATAATTATCTATGAATATAATGAAAATATTCATTAAATAATCATTAAAATTTTTAAAATTAACAATTCAAAAAGTTAGTTATTAAAATTAATAACTCAACCTAAATAATGGAATATGAGAAACTAGCTTTTAAAAATAATAATACATGACAAATAAATAAAATAATCTAAAATCATGGAGAATATGACAAGTAAACAAATATAAAATTACCAACTAAAGTTATTCAAAATATGACAAATAAATAAAATTATCAATTAAAATTATTAAGAACATGAAAATAAACAAATAAACTAAATTATGGAGATTGTGACAAATAAGCAAAATTAAAACTATTACAAACATAACAAATAAATAAATTGCCTAAAATTATGGAAAATATGACAAATAAGCAAAATATACTAAAATTATGAAGAATTTGACACATAAATCAATTTATAAATAATAGTATAGATCGGACATATTGTTACTCCTCCCTAATTTATCCCTCACCCGACAGAACCATATCTGATTATCCCTTCGAAAGTTATGTCATCCGAATCTGCAGTTTCATGCGCGCTTGTGTTCTGGGACGTGGTGGATTTCCCGTTTCCTGAGGATCTTGCTCCTGAAACGATTTATAACAACATGAAATCAATTCTTGAGAAGATGGGTTTTATGGGTGATTTGTCAATCATGGCTTATGTTAATTGGAAACCTTCCCGGATAAATCAGCTTATGAGAATACCGGGTTTAACATCATTCCTCATCAAGAGAGGCATCGTTTTATGTTACGGGACATTGCATGGTGGGAAGTGGATTCGAGTTTCACCCCCAGTTTTCATTATAGAGCAAAACATAAGACTAATTTTATGGTAATCTTAAGATCGATTGAAAAAGAATCGGATTTCGTCACTTTTCTTGAAGACCTGAAAATTCTAGGTTACAATGTTCGCTTAGTAGTGCCTCACGATGATAAACCCCCATCACCTAAGCTGCTAGATACTACTATTAGCTTCGAATGGCTTTACAAAAGCCTATTACAAACTGGAACCGTACAAGATCCTAAGCGTATGACAATGACAAGAGAGGTCGTCCCTCTGTATTATTCTCCCATCCAAAATCACCCCGCCCCACGAATCTATTTCCTCTGCTCTTTGCCCAGGTGTCTTCTTGGACCTCCCACTTTGAGTAGATGTTATGATCCTGCTTATATTAATTCGTACGTTAGAAGATGGATGTCTTTTGGTGGTGAAGAGTTTTCAATCATGGCTTATGTTGTTGATACCGAAACCTCTTTCCCGGATGGATGGGTTGATGCTTTCACAAAATTTGGAATCACCATCATTCCCCAACGAGCAGATACACATGCTCGAGCTCATAGAATGTCAGTGGACATTGTTTTGTGGGCAATGGATCACCCTGCCACCTATTTTCAACCAGAGATTTGCTTGTTTTCTCTGACAATGTCAAAGTAGGAACGGATTTCTACAATGCGCTTGAAGCTTTGGGTGATAGATATTACAATGTTCGTGTATTACCTCCACCAGATCTCGACGCGAGTATGCCTCACCAAATATTTTCAAACCACATGCCAAGGATCAGCAGAGAGGAGGACATTGGTTTTTCCAGTGGACTAGCCTCTTTGTATAATCAAGATTTTGATATGTCCCAGATACATGTCTTCTGGGATGCCCAGAGTTGCCCAACTGATATATCGATTATCCTACCAGTTCTTCGTGAAAAGGGTTATCATGGCAGGGTGATTTTCAGGCCTTACCTTCCATATCAAGGAGATGATGAGCCGTTGTTGGGTTACATGGATGATGGCTATGCCCGTGTTCCCAGTATCAAAGTCGAAGGGGATTCATACGCAGCAATTGCTAGGATGTTGTTGGACATACTTTTCTGGGCAATGAACCATGATGATCTACCACAAAATTTGATACTTATCTCACAACCCTCAAAAGACATCGACATTGTTATTCAAGCCTTGGAACGCAGAGGTTTCAATATCTAACCCACTGATGATGATGAGGTCGCCTCACATACCATCAATGACAGCTTTGAGTCGCTTTCTAAAAGCCCACCAGACACTGCCAACCAAACCCTCCTAGAGTCACCGTGTCGGACGATCACAGACATGAGACGGAAGCTGAAAATGTGTCCGGTAGTCATCTTCTGGTTGGTAGACAGTTGCCCATCTAATCCATATGAGTTTCGTAACAAATTCAGCTCAACTCTTGAGGATAAAGGTTATGCTGATTATGTGTCAGTGACAGCCTATGTTGAAGAGGGAATGAACTCTGATGAAGTGATCAAGGTCTGTAGCGAGTCAGGACTTCAGGTTAGACTCGCACCTGAAGGTGATGAATGTGGGAAATTCAATTTGATGCTATTGGACATGATTAACTAGACGCAGGACTGTGAGGCACCCTTTAATTTTTTGGTAATCTCGAAACCCTTTAGAGATACCATGTGCGACAGTGTCTTTGAAGATGTTAAAAGCAGAGGATTCAATGTTCTCTTTGAGATGGTTGATTACATGGTCACATTTGGAAGCTCTCTTTGGTCTGCAAAAAGCATATGAGATACAAGTTCCAGCAACAGCCAAATGTGTTTTGCTTAAGGGCATCTCCAACCCAACTCCATTTTTTTCTCCAAAATAGAGTAAAAGTGAATATGGAGTAACAAATGCTCCAACCCAACTCCATATCTCACTCTATTTTGAAGTTTACTCCATAAATGGAATAATCAACTTTTTGTTTGTTCACCACTCCATTATGGAATGAAGAATGAATGAGTGTTGGAGCAATTTTACTCCATATTAACTTTTACTCCATTTTAGAGTAAAAAATGAAGTTTTACATTGAAGATGCTCTAAGTAACTGCTTTTGTTTTTGATGCCTATACTTTTATTCTCTCTCTTTTCATGCTAAAAACCACAGTATGCAGTGACATTTCATTTTTCCTTTTGGTTTGATGAACTCTTGCTAATGGATTCAAATGAAAAAAAAAAGGACATATCGTTACCTGTTTGCTAAGTTTCATGTTTTACAGAAATACTAATGGATCCAAATGAAAAAAGATATGAATGAATATACTTTTAGTTATTTCATTTAGGTAAAATGAATTACATATTTTATGCTTCCATCAGATATACTTTTTGCTTAGTGTTACTGTTTGATATTTGATTCTAAAATCCTTTTCTTACTTATAAAAGTGGTGACAATGAACACTGAAAACACACATTTTCATCATAATAGCTTTCTATTCCCTTCATTTCATTTGTTACAATGGATTACACAAAGAAAAAGGTTCTAAAGAAATTCCAAAAAACAAACTGAAACAGATGTGTAAAAGAATCAGTTCCTATACAATTTAAATAAATCAATAAAAAGTGGATATAAAGAATAACTTGAGCTTCTAGTGTCAAGAAATTTGAAGATATATATAGTGAACAAAAATACAAGTAAATAAGTAATACAAGTCTTTAAGAATCTCTATGCAGTTGATACCGTGCTGTTTTAGTGGTGGTTGTTGCTGAAACTGCTGCCTTCATCATTGTCCTCGTTCTCACCAGACATTTCCTCCAAAGACCTGCCTTTAGATTCAGGAACCAACAATGTCAAGATCATCCCCAAAAGATTAACCACACCCAAAACAATGAGCGAGTTCTTGACACCAATCCCTGGAGGATATCCATGTTCTGTCTTGTTCTTGTCAGGACTCTGTGCCAAATACAAGAATCCAAACGCACCAACCATTGCTCCTAGTTTTCCAGAAGCCGCGGAGATTCCATGGCACGTTGATCTGAACCTAGCCGGGAAGATCTCAGCAGGCACCACGAAAGTAGTGGCATTAGGTCCAAAGTTTGCGAAGAAGAACGTTAAAGAGTACATAACCACGAACCCGATTCTGTTTTCCTTGTGAGTCCAATGCTCGTAAGGAATCGCGAGAGCGAACATAAACACAGTCATGAAGAAGAACCCCATCATCTGTATCGCAAATCTACCCATGATGTCGATAAATGCAACTGTGAACCAGTAACCAGGTACCGTGCTGCACAAGGCGATTAGTGTTTGTGCACGTGCGATCATGAAAACTTCCCGGATTGCGTTCATGGTCTGTGCCGGTGGGATCCACCCAATGGCGCTGAAGATATCTTTCTGGAATAGATTCTGACTGTAGAAAGCGATGTCTAGTAAGAACCATGTGCTCGAGGTTCCAAGCAAGTGAAGACCATGACGTCTCATGAATTCCTTGGAGAACAAGCCATACGATTTGGACCTATTTCTAGCAATCTCTTCCACTCTCTCATGCTCTGCTTCTATCTCCACTTGCAAAACCTTAGACATGTTCGAAGCGGCTAGCTCCGCGTCCTTGGCCACAAGTGCAGTGTACCGAGCGGTCTCCGGCATCTTGGACCTTGAGTAGTACGTCATCCCAGCAGGCACAGCACCAACCATGAGTATAATCCTCCACACGTAATCAGCCTGAGGTACCGTGGACCCCACGGGATCCACTTTATAAGCCGGAGCGGGAAACTGAGCATCGAAAACCCCAGCCACGATGATCGCAAATATCCCTCCGGTCAAGATCCCGAACCCTTGCATGGCGAAAACCGCCGCTATAAACGCGCCACGTGTCTTTTTATTAGCGTATTCAGACATAATCGTCGCGGACAGCGGATAATCTCCGCCGATGCCGAAACCTAACCAGAAACGGAAGAAGCAGAGAGACGTCATCACCCCCTGCGCTGAGCTCCCAAAGGAGAGACCCGAAGCGACAGAGCATACGACCATGACCGCGAGAGTCATGCCGTATACTTTTTTTCTCCCGAGTTTGTCACCGAGCCAGCCGAAGAAGAGCTGCCCCGTGAGTGTGCCAACAAACGCAACGCCGTTAACCGCGGCCGAGACGTTTGGAGGTAGGTTTCCTGGCTTTGCTGCGCCTTCCACGTGGTAGTAAATGCGGCCAAGAAGCTTAGTGACAAGGGAGATGCAGAAAAGGTCGTATGCGTCGGTGAAGAATCCCATTCCGGCGATGATGATCGCGGTAAAATGGTACCATTGCGTTTTTGCAACGTCGAGTGCGTTTAGCACGTGTAGTTGATCTCCTGCCATTGTTCTCTTTCTCTTCTCCTCTGCGTTGATCGTAAGAAAACACATTCAGTACGCATAGTTAACACACCAAATACATAAATTATATGTTATCCTCATTACAAGACTAACCAGTTCTCAACGGGATAAATTTCATAACTAAAAATATATATTTTGGAAACGTCCTTTCATTTTATTTTCTTTTTCAACATTTCATACAATACAAAAAACATTTCGTACAGTAATTTTTTTTAAAAGTAAAAATCATACAATAATTTTGTAAATTATTTAGCCAACAAGACCTTTTTAAACAATAAAATAAGATGCTGTCATGTGATAGGCAACACTTTTTATACATCGATCCAAGAAAGGTGCCAAAAATTTGTTGATCATACAAGAAAAGACATATAAACAAATCAAGCTCCAGGTTCACAGTTCCGACAAAACAAAAAGGTCGTACGTTATTAACACAATTCTGTAAGAAGATAAAAACAGATGTTGTGGAGACAGAGAGGAAACAATAACTGAAAGAAAACAATGACCAAAGTCATGCTTGATCCTCATTTCTCAACAAAACAAAAAAATTTAAAAAAATTAAATTCACAAAACACTTACAAAACTTTTTTTTGCTGACTTCCTCGTTGACAAACACACTTGTAGAAACTGGTCTTAGAGAAAAACCAAAGAGAAGAATACTTGTTGTCTTATTGAAGAAACTGGGTGATGAAACAGAGAGGAAGATGAATGGTTTGTGAGAAATGAAATTAGAGGCAGCGTCGGGAACGGCTACTTATACGTAAATCACTTTCTGTTTTTGCGTTGACATGTTCTTTTTTAATATGTGGGTATATTCCTCTGACAAGGACTACGACGTCGTTCCTTTCTCTTTGACTTCTTCTTTCCCTATCTATTTTCTCCTCCCACCTTTTTTTTAACTTCTTTTAGCAAACAATATTCGGTTCTGCTTTTCAGTCAAAATATAATGTTTGGTGGTGTGTGATCCTTCATATTCACTATTGGTTCGAGTTTTTCAAACTCATGGTTTAAAACTCGTTTAGGCAATATCTTAGAATATTCGTAGGGGAAAACAAATGTTCGGACACATATATATAGCTGTTATTTTCCGAGTGTCTTATTTTCCTTATGCTAATTGATCCCAAATTAATGATTGATTCGTAAGAGAAGACAAACTTAAATGTTAACAGATATTATTGTGGCTGTGAATAGGGAAAATAATATTGAAATTTGTTAGATTTTTTTCCCCGAAATTTGTTAGATTTATTAGTCTTCTTCGCTTCAGTCAACATTGATTTCATTTCTTTTTCCAAAAATGAGAGAATAAATACTAGTTCCTCTCTCTGGATGTTTACTGAAAATCTCGATTTTCTATTGACGTCTGTACATACATTTCATATGATCGTATTGGTGATATAAAACTAAAGATGGGAGTGACACAACTGACCAAATAAAACACATAACTATGGTTACGCAGATACAGTATACTGGATCTTACCACTCCCCTCCCCAATTTTTTTACAATATAGCAGTTCCTTTGTATGCTATAGAATTAGACATCAGTACCGAGTTGTCACATATTTTATTTCTAAAATATATTTACACTTATTTTTATCAATAGTTTTTTTTGTATCTAAAAGTTTCTTGAAATCAAATTAGGATTAGGAAAAAAAACAGAAAAAAAACAGTTCTTGCAATCTCAATTTGACTAACAAGAATCTGATATGCCAAGGAGAGTTTATATATCAAGAAAGAAGAAGTCAAGAACAGAAGAACTAGTGATGAGCTGGCAAGTGGGTTTGTTATTCAAAACAGATACGAGTCAGTTGTAAACGAGTCTTAGTATATAAAGGGTGTTCGTTAGTTTGTTACAGATCATTTACATGTTTAGTTAACATTGTGTGGCTTTGTTTCTCTGTGTAGAGAGATTCAAGAATTGTAGTTTACAAGCTTATAGAGCGAGCATTTGTAGGTGACTTGTGTGAAAAGATTCAATGAAACAAAAAGTGTTTCTATCGGTGATGTATGTCTTTCATAAAGATTCGACTCAGTTATTTTGAGTCTAAAAACCAAAAGATTCTATTAGTCTTGAATGTGTGTTTGAACAAGACACTTGTTACTTTGGTTACATCATAAGGTACTAAGATGGTTATGCTGCTTCTACAAATACCTACAGTCACACAATACACATACAAACGAAGTTTTTTCCTCATGTAAACCCTCCTTGAAGAGCTTTGCTTGCTCTCTGAATGGACCTCGCCACTCTCCATATCTCATGCTCGATCATTCCCTCTGATGAGTTCGTTGCAATAGCATCTGCTACTCCTGGGAAAAAACCTAGCTTGCTCTCTGGTTCAGCTGCAGGTCCATACACCTAGACATACACAAGGTCACATATGAGTTTTGAGACAATGGTGAAGAAGTCTGATGGAAAAAACAGAATGATGTTTTTAACTCACAAGATGCTTGAACCATTCTTTCCCTTTGATCCCTTCTGAATCCAAAAACCCTCTTTCTGCAAGCATCATCCTATCATTTAACTCTCTTCTCCTGACAGCTGCTGCAACATCATTTTTGCTATATGCTTGTTCTTCTAACTTCTGCAAGGATCAAACACAAAGATGTGAATAGGTGTGTGACGACTATGTATATATATCAATCAGAAAAAACCCTTTCAAGAAACCTTTGCTTCATCTTTTACTTCTTTAGCAACTGTAGAGAACTCTTGTATCGCCATGCTCAAGGAATCAAGTAATTCTCAACCGAGGTGTTCGGGCGTAGACTTACTTTGATCACATTTAAAAGCCAAAGGACTAGAGACATCCTAAGACTTTGTTGTCAATCTTTTTCTTCAAACTTGTTTTAAGACCTGGAAACCGTTGGGTTCTACTTTTATGTTCTGTTTTGGTTTTTATTGTTTGTGGTTTAGAGATTTTGATCTCTTTGGTTTAAAACCAATATTATTTTCTGAATTTTTTTGTCTCTTTTCCCTAGCTATATACTGTACATTAACTTTTTCTTTGTTACTAAATAGCTATTTACATTAACTTGCAGTAACAGTTTTTTCATTGGCTGGTAATATAGAATCTTTAACGTGCAACTATTTTCATTGACCAGTCTCCATTGTTGTGGCTTTTAAAGAACTTATGTTGTTTGTATCAAAACGGTGTAAAAGCAGAAGGTGAAGGAAAGAATAACATGAAATAATTATGAAATTAAGTCAAAATAGCTATGAAAGAATAACATGAAATAATTATTATAGTAAATAAACCAAATCAATCCAATGTAAATATCTAGCAATCAAAGTCAGACTTTAAAGTTTTACCTTTTTTCAAAAAAAAAAAAAGAATAACATGAAATTAAGTCAAAATAATAATATTTCTGATGAAGAAGGTAGCAGAATAACACAAATATTCATGGGGCAGCAAAACCTATAATTATTTTATGTTTCAACTCTTTGCCTCTTGTTTCTTTCTTGGGACAAAAACATATGATGAGGTGAAGCCGCTTGCACATTATACAAGTCGCGGTGTATCCTATCGCTCTCCGAATCATCATGGGGTTGTGACAAGAAAATTGATTTCTTCAAACGAGTAGCGTTCGTTAAAAGGTATGTGGCCATGTCTACATCTCCTCGTCTCCCTTTGTAACCATTCCACTTGAAAAATTCAAAACTGTGTAACAAACACATGGGAACAGAACTCGGTCGCTTCCAGTTATCCGGTGTTTCTATACTTTTCCGCCCAAGGTAATGTTCCTAACATTAACACACAGTTTAATGTCAGTCATATTCGGGAGGTGATAAAAAACATAAAGTTAATTAAAGAAAACTGCTTTTGCTTACATCATTGAGTTTGAGCGATCTTAGCTTGGGAGAATCTTGGAGCATATGAGTGACAAGATCCCACCAACCTTGAGCACATGTATACAGTGTCAAATCAACGAGATTGCGGAAGATCATGCCATCAAAAAACTGTAGACAACAACAAACATATATAAGTGAATTGAAAAACATACCATAAAAAACCTGTTATAATTTTAATTTATACGTGGTGTGGTATATACCTCTAAAAAGGATACACATAGAGAAAGCGAGGGGGCACAAGTAAAAGCTTTCAGAAACTTGTGGTTATGTACTCCATGAATCATGTCAACATGTCCATATTTTAAGTTAGGCATATGCTCAATTCGATGGAATTCGTAAAAAACATCATCTCGAATGTAAAGGCCCCGGAGAGACGGAACATCTATCACAAACCCGCTGCTACCCTTTTGGTCTCTTGAGTAATTATACATGGACAAAAAAAGAGTTTCAATATTAGGACAACCGGATAAAAGCCTTGTAAGAGACGACTCCTTGTTGTCTGCGTAATCCACGTCTCCAAGTGCTAAATTTTTCAGAGACGGGAGACAAACAGAAAAAGGAATATCCAAACGAAAGCAACCAAAGAGATGCAAGGCTTCTAGTGTTTCACATGTATACAGCATGCTCCTCGGCAAACTGATCATGGTCCCATTCTCACGGAGATTAACTGTAATTGCTTTCACACGGTGACAAACAACTGCAGTTTCAATCCAGTTTGCAACATCTATTGCTTGATACTTGTGACCTAGATCGAAATACAAGCTCTCTAAAACCGGTGCTTTATTTGACATCAAAGACCTGTAAACAAACTGCGTGAACATCGCATAGTTTTCATCACCGTAACTGATATCATCATAATAAAGTTCTGGTACTAAACTCCAAAGAAGCAGCCATCTCTTCGACAAACAACATGTGGCCATGATCACTTGTTTCATCGGGACAAGCGACAGTATTTGGATGAGCAAGTCATCTGACAACTGACTAATCATATCCATGTTTAGCATTAGTTGAATACAATATCACAATCCACACATTCCTATTTATACACATAGAAGTGGGATACTTTTCTTTTCCTATTAAACAATGGGGTTGAGATGCCTTTTTTTTTAAAGATAATCGCATACTTTGCATATATGTATTTGTTAGTTTTCCTATTCACTGACATAAATCTTATTTTCCTTTTTAACACTTTTACCTTCTTTTCCTCTTTTTTTTTTAATTTCATGTGATTTATTCGAATTATGACATGTGAAACTTACACGATGACATTACTGAAAATCTGCCATTGTGACAGGAAATCTATTATTTATTTGGTTTAATCTATTCATCTGGTTTCCTCTGGTTTATTTTAATTTCCGGTTTTATATCTTACTTGCTGTTATCTGTCTATGATGGGAAATGCTATGATTTAATCAGAGTAAAAGTCTTAGTTTTGCTGTTTCAAGTTATATTCATCAGGTTAAGTCTTAGATATAACTTTCCCGTAAGTTTTATAACTATAATGAAAGCCCAAAAAAAAATCTAAAACCCAAACTGTTAGGGTTGTCAGAGAAAAAAGTTATGTATCTCCCAGAATCTATCTAGGCTAGCCATAAATCTCCTCAGAATCTACTAACTTGCTTGTACTTTACTTTTATTGTCTTTTTTCATCTAAAATTGGATGGAAAATATAAAACAAACCAGAAAAGGAAAATTGCAGGACCACTTGCTGAAACCTAATCATATATATAATCCAAAATCTAATCGCCTCCCTCTCTTCCTCTAGCTCCAAAAATCTAATCAAATTTTGCTTTCAATGGGTCTGGCTTCGATTCTAAAACGTAAGTTTGATTTTGATCCTTTTCCCCCATTCGTTTAGGCAGATTTGTGTACTGGTTAATCGAAATTCGTTAATAGCTTTTTTTGGTTTCTAGGCATATAATAATTTTTTTTTATAGTAATCATATGCATATAATAATTAATATTGCAGGGAGAAGAAAGGGTGAGTTGGAGTCTAAATCTCATAGAGATTCAATCAGCAGTTTGCCAGATGATATTGTTGGCATAATCCTGTCTTTACTTCCCACAAAACTTGCTGCTTCCACATCGAGGAAGCAACTTCACAGGACATTTCCAATACTCCAAAGACAAGAGAGAGAGTAGGTGACTTGTGTATAAAGATTCAAAATTTGATTATTCAATGAAACAAAAAAGTGTTGATGTGTGTTTGAACAAGACACTTGTTACTTTGGTTACACCATAAGGTACTAAGATGGTTATGCTTCTACAATCTACAGTCGCAAACGATATTTTTTTCCTCATGTAAACCCTCCATGAAGAGCTTTGCTTGCTCTCTGGATGGCCCTCGCGACTCTCCATATCTCATGCTCGATCACTCCCTCTGATGAGTTCGTTGCAATAGCATCTGCTATTCCTGGGAAAAAACCTAGCTTGCTCTCTTGTTCAGCTGCAGGTCCATACACCTAGACATACACAAACACACAAGGTCCCATATGAGTTTTGAGACAATGGTGAAGAAAGTCTGATGGAAAAACAGAACATGATTTTTTTTAAAGTTAACTCACAAGATGCTTGAACCATTCTTTCCCTTTGATCCCTTCTGAATCTAAAAACCCTCTTTCCGCAAGCATCATCCTATCATTAAACTCTCTTCTCCTGGCAGCTGCTGCAACATCATTTTTGCTATATGCTTGTTCCTCTAACTTCTGTGGGAGCAAACACAAAGATGTGAATAGGTGTGTGACGACTATGTATATATATCAATCAGCAAAAACACTTTCAAGAAACCTTTGCTTCATCTTTTACTTCTTTAGCAATTATAGAGAACTCTTGTATCGCCATGCTCAAGGGATCAACAGAGACTTTCCCTTGTAAGAGTTTGCTCAATGCATCTCTATGTGCCTGAACCGTAACACCAAAACATATATAAACTCTTTTTGTCTTATTTATAAAAGGGAGTAAGTAGAAGAGATATACCTGCAACTGTTCAGCATAAGAGATGTAATCGAACGGTAAGACTGGCTCATCAGCCAATATGATTCCCAAAAGTCCCCAAATTCCAGCCACTGTTAAAAAGAAGGCATACAAGAGAGTTAAGCTCCTCTTCATAGCAGCCATGAGAAATCTATAACAAGAAGGAAGAAAGAAAAGCTTTTACTGGCAACATGACGATGAAACAACGGATCTGCATTGCGGATCATCCAATCATATGAGTCAAAAGCTGTGTGATAGACAGGATAATCTGCAAAAAAAAGACATGAATTCATCATCACATTCTTGAATGTTTGTGGAATCAAGTTCTTGTTTTTTTACCTGCTCCGTAGTACATGTCTATAGACGGTATCCCAGCATGATGAAGAAACCCGGAGAAATCAGAATCTACTCTACTTAGCCTCTCTATCTGCCATTCCAATTTCAAAGCATAATACATCATTTCACAAAGACACCCTTGTTGAGGTTTTTAAAGACTTGAGTCTACTCACAACGTTGTTCTGAGACTTAAATGTATCTTCAACTGTCAAAGCTACATCATCAGGATCTTGAACCAACCTCAAGGCATCTAAAAGAAGACCATCTAACTGAGGAGTTGCACCAGCAAAGAACCCAGAGCCTTGGACCGCGCAATCTACATTAAGATAAGCCACAGCACTTGCACCTAAGTTCAGAACATTCTCTTCAACCCACTCAGTTGATCCAATCTACAAAACAAGAAAGCAAAAGAAAAACACTAAACTCATTGGTTTAGTCAAAAAGCCATTAAGATTCAGCTTTTCTAAACTAACCATTCCGAACTCTTCAGCATCCCAGCTACAAAGAAGAATGGTCCTACGTGGTCTCCAACCAGATTCAAGCAACAGAGAGAATCGTCGACCAATGTCGAGTAAAGCTGAAGTTCCGCTGTTTGGATCCACAGCTCCATAAGTCCATGCGTCTCTATGGTTTCCAAGTATCACATACCGATCAGGCTCTTCACTACCTCTTATAGTAGCCACAACATTGTGAATCTTCTTCATTTTCAACTCCCCCTTAAAAGTTTCAAAGACAGATAGTAAACAATAGTGTTCTAAAACAGTCGGTATTAAGCGTAATTATACGCTAATGTTCTACTAAGTGAATCATTACCGCCTAACAATTTTTTTTGCATGTAAGCAATAAGACTCGAAGATTCCAAGTTTTTCAACTAACAAAACCAAAAAGTAAAACAAAAAAAAAAAAGTGTACTTCCAATAAAGGTCAAATTAAAACTTTCAAAAACTAATATTCAAAATAACGGAAATTAATCGCAAAAATAATAAAAGACAACTAAATTACAAAGACTCACGACCAAGAAAATATAACGGAAACTACAAAGACTTCCTCCAGTTACCTGTAACGTCATGTTAACAACCGTCAGTCCTGGGCCAACCCGTTGACCCCACCCGACCCGACCCGAGTTCCGCCACTCCACCGGAGCTCTAGCTCCCCCAAGAGAAGCCAAAATGATCTCTGCATTGTGGAGAGACAGAGGCAAAGATGGAATCTTTGGGAATCTCTTAGCGACACGATCATCTCCCAACCTCAGCTTCTCTCCTCCGACGACTCCGGGCCAACCCGGACTAACCGGATCTCCGATTCCTCTCATCACCGTACCTCTCTCGATCCCCCCGAGCCCACCACCGTCGTTCTCGGCGTATATCATCACCCCGATGGCGCCTTTAGCCTCTGCTATCTTCACGATCCCTCCTCTCCCTAAAGACTCTCCCTTTCTCGCTAACACCAAACAGTCTCTGACGCTCACTCCGATCGACTCCAGCGCACGGTAGTCTCTCTCCTCGCCGTGGTTCACGAACACGACGCTACCATGCGCCGATCCGGACGGCGAGTAAGCGTGGTAAGGCCTAACCACGTCGTCGTCTCCACCGGGAACGTCGTCGTTTAAGTCGAACTCTATTTTCGTGTTGTTGCTAAAACGCGCCGCGACGGAGATGTGCGTAGGATAAGAGAGGAGAGCCTCGTACTCGGCGAGATGGGTGACAAGTCCGAGGCTTTGGAAGTGGTTTAGGACGTAGGTGAGAGTGTCTAGAGAGGGTTTTGTTCCGGCGAGGTGAGGGTGGCGGGTCAGAGCGCGGAGGTAAGAGGCGACGGTGGCGTTTGAGGCGGAAGAGAGGAAGAGGCGGCGGAGAGCGAGGGGGTTATGTGGGTTTCGAGGGAAGAGGAGAGGAGGAGTTGAGTCTGGGTGGTGGAGAGTGTAGAAAGTGGCGACGATGAGGACTATGACGAAGAGGAAAGAACAGAGCGGCGGCGGGTGACGGAGAGGGAATATAGAGGTTCTGGCGGTGGTCAGTCTAGTTGCTGTGAGAGGCTGCGACATTGCTCAGGGGGAGAGAGAGAGAGAGAAGTGAGTTATTGTCTGAGGAGTAGTGGCTTTAGCCGAAGTAAGTGTATCTTTCTAGTTTATCATCTGTCGTCTCTCTGTTTTCTGTATTGTCTCTTTCGTATTTTGTAATTACTCGGGAGTTTTTTTTGGGGGTCAAAGACTTTGATCGTCTTCTCTAATTAATTTGTTGTGTATTACGGGAAATTGAATTACTCTCTCCCTCTCTGTTTTAAATACATGTTTTAAATATTTACACATATTAATAAAATAAACTAAATTTAGTTACAATACATAATTTTATCATTATTTATTTCCATAATTTAAACTAAAAAAATTCATAAGTACAATAGATTTTTAAGTTTACAATTAAATATTAGTTAAATAAATGGATTAAAATATTTTTTAAAAAATGTTTTTAAAAAATGTAGTTTATAAAACGGAAGGATGTATATAGAAAAGTAATAATCGATGAAAGATCCAACCTCTTTCAATCGAATTAGATAATGGAATTGTACTACTTTATACTATAGTAGCACCACTTGAAAAGTATGTAAACGACCATTTTGATACTAGACATCAGCAGTGTCGGTCAGTCGAATGAAAAGCTGCATATTCGAAGAACAACGTGATTGTTTAGTAAGTAGTGGGTGGCCAATATAGTATTTTATGTTGTATATTATTGTTTTCATTTTTATACAGTCGTACCATGATGCATTGTATGTGTTCAAAACTTGATTCCATTTTGATTATCATTTTAAACATAAGCATATTACGCATGAGATTCCATTTTGATTGCCATCTTTTCCTCGATTTATTGTTCTTATTAGTATTTCATAAATTCATTAACGTGGAGATGACAGTCACAATGTAAAGCATTAAATAAACACTGGGTAGGTTATTGGTAAACTTGACATGAGTTCTCCTTTACGCATATATGACCTACCAATAAGTGTCTCCTAAAACCATTGATGTTAATCACTCTTGCAAAACAAAGTGTCTCCTAAAACCTTTAGCTATTTGAGGCATATAGTTTAGAGGTTGAGATCATCTTCTTCACGTTAATATATAAGCTCCAATAATTATAACCATTGAATTCAAACTGATCGTAAACACTAAATTTACGCACTGGATATATATGAGACTGTGTTATCGTATTTGTGTGGCTACACTCTAATCAATATTTTATTTGCCAATGATTTCATCCCATATGGCTCTTTATTCTGAATTTGTCTTTATATTTTTTGTCCACCGTTTTGACCATTGTTATCGCTTTCATCCATTGAATGGCGTCATCTCGATTTTTGTTCACATCCAAATGTGTTAAACAATCTATAGACGCATCTCGAGTGTCTCGATATGGGTCCATTTTCACCCATGCATTCTAATGTTTAATTCTTGTATATACTGTATGGTCAGGTGAACTTGTATGTCGAGTTATATATAATGTTTAAATCGGCAAAATGTTGCAAGAAGCCAAGAAGAATGCCTCGTATAAAGCGTATGAGATGATCTTTCTCAAATTTGGCAGAGTATATCTTTCTAAGTTATACTTATATAGTTTTTCAATGCACAAGAATCAGCGCAATCGTGATATGTTTTAGGCGTATATAACGTTTTATGTTATTCACTTATTTGACAATAGGTGGGTGCATAGGTTAGTGCATGGAATTCCAAATCCATGTGATATGATATGTTGTTAGAAAATTGATGAAGGCTGTTTATATTGCATGATGTACGCATATGATATATATTTATGCATTATCAGTACATGATGTGCACATACCTAGGTTTTTCTTAGCCACAGTCGCCGAGTGGCTCTTATAAACAGTAATATTATCTTCATATTGTCTCCACCATAAATGTTATCGTTGTCATACCGGTCAACAACTCAATAATAATTATTTGGCTGACAGGGCTCGACATTTTAAAAAAATTCATAATGTTCTTTATTCAGATAAAGCTTATGTTCTTTTAAAATGTAAACTAAGGGTTTGTCCGCGATTTCGCGGATGATAAAATTATACAAAAAGTACATGTTCTGTTTATAATATTATAATTGTTGAATAATAATTAGAAATATTAAAATTTTAACATTTAATAGTTTGATAATCAAAAAATTTCAGTATCTATTTATAGAAGAGCTGTGAAATTTAAGATAAGTCAACAACATAAATATAAATCACTCAAAATATTTTTATTAAATGTAAATATTATTACAATTGATTCAAGAAATTGGTTGTAAAATTTCCTTTTAGTTTATTTTAAAACGTGAAAAAACTTTATCTATAAAAAATATATTTTTGTGTAGTTCCAAGAAGATGGATAGATGCTTCTATAGTTCTGGCATCTTCTTTGATAATTTATTTTATTTATGTTTCATTCATTTGTTTGATTGTTTTCAGATTATTTTAAATTTAACAAAAAATAATTGTTTTTATATGTTTCTTTTAAAATATTTCGCGAAACAAAAGTAAGATTTATATAAATAGATTTGATAAAAGTCTCATAAATGATTTAGAAACTCTAATAATATGATTTTGTTGGCCAGAATTAAAAGATATTTGATGTAAAATAAAATAAAAATATTTTTAAATAATTTCAAATTATTTATAAATATTGTGTGCGTTTTGAAAAACATAAAATTTCTAATAATCCTTCTTTAGCAGCGGTAAAGGAGTCTATCTATCTGCATAACTTTGGTAGATTTCCCTCAACGCAATTCACAGAAATTCCACGAATCCCTTTGTGGTTAATTCCAACGACTCAGCAGCAGTGTGGAATTGAGTTTCTCGTCTGGTGGATCTGATCTATAGTTATGGGGCAATACATGCCTTATATACAAATATTTGAAATATTTTAAATAAGTATAAATATATAATTTATTAAATAAAAATCTATGACACATTATTATTCTTTAACACGTAAAATGAAGATGATGGTTAGAGGCTTCTATAACTCTGACATTTTTATTGATGAGTTGTTTTATTTATGTTTCTTTCATTTGTTTGACTGTTTTCAATTTATTTTAAATTTAACAAAAAGTTAATTTTATGTGTTTATTTCACAAGATTTTGGCAAAACAAAAGTTTCAGTTAGTTATCATAAATTATTGTTTGTAATATTACTTGTGTTCTTTTTGGTAATTTGTATTAATTGGTTCAAGAATTTCCTTTTTATTTTTAAATTTGATTAAAATAAATAATTAATAAAAATCACTAACCAATCATATTATAACAATTTCTTGGAACTTTACATATGAGCAGAAATCACTTTTTATCTACACTCTAGTCCATAGGTTTTGAAAAAGACTTATTCTTGGGTTCACCAACCAATAGTATTTGTTTATTTGATATTTGATATCTTTTAAAAAAAGAAACAAAATAATAAAGATTTTTCAAGTTATATTGTATTTTAAAAATAAAAAATTAAAATATAGGTAAAAATATAGTAAGTGAAAAAAAAATATTGTTAACACCGTCAGCACAATACTAAACCCTAAACCCTAAATCTTAAACCCTAAATCCTTCGGTAAATCCTAAACCCTAAAACAAAAATATTTAAAACTAAATCTTAATAATACTAAACCCTAAATCCTAATCACTAAACTATAAATCCTTGAGTAAACCATGAACCCTAGAGTTTATGATTATCTAAAAGTTTATGGTTTACCTAAGGGTTTAGAGTTTAGTGATTAGGATTTAAGGTTTAGTATTATTAAGATTTAGTTTTAATATTTTGTTTTAGGCTTTAGGATTTATCGGAGGGTTTAAGATTTAGGGTTTAGGGTTTAATATGGTTTACCCAAGGATTTAGGGTTTAGTGATTAGGATTTAGGGCTTAGTGTTATTAAGATTTAGGATTTAATATTTTTTTTTTAGAATTTAGGATTTATCGGAGGATTTAAGGTTTAAGATTTAGGGTTTAGTATTGTGCTGACGGCTTTAACAATATTAATTTTTTTTTTCACTTACTACTATTTTTAACTATATTTTATCTTTTTATTTTAAATACTATTATTTTGTTTATTATTTTTTTTTTTTAAAGATATCAAATATCAAATAACCAATTACTATTGGTTGGTGAATCTAAAGGTTCACCCTAGGGGGTGAACCCAAGAATAACTCGAAATCAAAAGCGAAAATTCTGTAATGAATATAAAATAAAAAGTTACTGTAACTTATAAGAAGGTAGCATGTTATGTAAACAACCAAGATGTTCGACCTAAAGCCAACAACTATTCACCAAAAGAGGATTGCTCTGCTCTTTTTTTGTGCAAAGGATTGCTCTGCTCATTATGGGAAAGTGTTCTTGCATTTTCCCGGAAGAAACATGTGAACTGGTTAAAAACATACAATTTGTGACTAAAACTCATAAACTGAAACAACTAAAAGTTACAATATAAGTAACTAACTCAACAAATGATGATCATGACAAGCCTTTTGGTACACACCTATAACAACCATGTTCTAGATATTTCACAATAAAAGACAAAATCTTTATAAAGATTATGTTCTTCTAAAAAGTTGTGGGACTCGATCGAATGATTGAGGTGTTATATAAATCAGAAAGTTGACACAGCACTATCGCGAAATAGGGAGGACATATCTAAGTGGGTCCTTAAACGTATCCTCGCAGTACACACACCTTCGTAAATGCTCTTTCAAGTCATCATTCGGACAAAAATATTTTAGGGACACTGCAAGTGTCTGGTTCAGATAATAGACTACCTTAATTCTCGTAGACCATTGTTATAGGATAAAAAAAGTTTTATATATATGGTGGACAACAAAAAGACTACCTTTTTTTTACAAAAAAAAAACTACCTTAATATTTAATTCTCTATAATTCAATCGTAACCTACTAACTTTGTGGCTTTGTGCAATTTGTAAGCAAATATTTATTTGGTAAAACATTTGAGCAAACATCCCACATAGCTTTTGAAACACTACAGCACACTTTGCAAAGTCTAGTGTCCTATTCTGAACCAACTAAGCGTATTCAGTGGAATATGATGTTTTGATTCAAAACAGTTGAATGTATTTTTTTATTATATGGGCTTCTCATTAAAAAGGAGTAAGAGTTCTCAAAGCAATTTGAGCGTACTCTACAGAATCTGATGCCTTGTAGTTTGCCCCTACTATCTACACCTTTTGATATTGTCGGGCCAGGCTTTTAGGCCCAAGTGATAAAACAAACCCAAATAACAATAATATACGGAAATTTGCAACAGAAACACTCGAGCTAACCATAACTGAAAAACAATGGTCAGCTTCCATTTGGTGCTAAAAACAAAAAGGCTAGCTTCCATGTACTTTAAATCTCGTAGTGCATTGTCTTTTCAATTTCTTCTCCTATTTATATTTTTTCCCTTTTTATTTTCATCTAATATCATTAAGTTTCTCTTTTATTTATTTATTACTTCCTACGAGTTTTTAAAAATTGATGTTTTAAGATTTCTATACATATTAATATAAATTAATTACATATTTCGATTTATTGGCTTTTTAATTTTATTTGCTTCCCAGTAAAATTACACCACTTCTATTTTTAAAGTAAATTTTATGTTTTACTTTAAAGCAAGTTGAATTGATTAAAATCAGAACATCAACTTTTGTATACAAAAAAAATATAAACATCAATATTTTTATACAGAGAGTAATAATCACCTGTTACAAGTTACAACCATATATATCTGTCAATTAAATTTCTAAAGGGAGATCACGAAATCCTTGTGAACCAAACCAAACACACAAACCAATGAATTTAATTTGTACCTACCCACCTAAATACTAACTCAAGCAGTCAAGCCAGCCTTATCAATAAAGATGATGAAGAATCAAGAAACATGACCAATGATGGTCGACCTTTGGTTAAGATTCACGTTTATGATACTATTGCTCAGTTTTAGTACATGGGATGAACCAGTACAATTGATAATCATTTTTTAATCAAGTCATCTTTTGACTAAAATATTGGACTTTTTCTCTTTTTGTTTTTTTTTGTCAACAACTGACTTTTTTCTTTGCCAACAATATCCCTATTATATACTCCCGAATTTATTTTTTGGATTTCATTTTTACTTTTTTTTTTGAACTGAGGCTTTCTAATTTTTAATTTACCAACAATATCCCTTTTTCTTATTTTATTGGATTTCATTTTTAATTTATTTTGTTGGCATTTTCCGAAACAATTTAATTAATTCATGGAACTACTCTTCTCCGTGGGCACGTAGTCCAAGAACAATGAAACGCGCTCCGATAAAGGAGGGAGAGAGAGATGAGGAAGATGGAGAATCAACTCACAAATCCAAAAACATAACCTTCCTCATCTTCCTCCTCCTTCTTCTTCGTCTTCTTCTCTCTCTCCTGAACATCCTGCCGTTTCTGTCCTTTTCCTCTCTGTTTCTTTCCTGGAAACAGAGGGAAAAAAATTTCGTCTTTTTTTTTCCTCTGTTTTCGCCGAAAGGATAGATCTTTTGTGATTAGGTAGCTGCACCCATCTTATGTTTCGTGTCGAGGTAAAAGAAGATAACATTTTATTCTTGAAAAGATACAATCTTTTTGTGTTTTGAGGATCACCACTTATCTCCTCTGTTTCGCTATTCTTAAACCTTCTCGCAATGTTGTTTTCTAGGTCCTGTGGCTCATTGTTGTTCTTGTTTCCCGCAATTCAGTTGAACAATGAAACAAAGGTTCTTGCTTTCATTGTCGTATCTCAGCATCCGAGATTGAGCTTTTTTGGGTATAACAACACCATGGATTCTTCTGAGTTGAAGTTTTCTTCGAGGGACGTTGTGAAACGCTGTGACTATTCCATCGAGGCATCATCTTCTTCAGACCCTTTGACTAGAACCGTGAAAAGAAAGCTCAACGACACGTTCTTGTCACGTGGCTCTTCTGATTCCTCTTCCAACGCAGCAAAGCTCCTAGTCGAAAACGAATGCGCTGCTTTGCTCCAGGATCTTTCTTCCCAGAGGCAAACGGTGAAAGATCTCCACCTGGAGCTCGAAGAAGAGAGAAAAGCAGCCGCTTCGGCAGCCAACGAGACGATGTCGATGATACTGAGGCTGCAGAGAGAGAAGGCCGAGATACAGATGGAAGCTCGGCAGTTCAAAGCGTTTGCTGAAGAGAGGATGACGCATGACCAAGAGAAGCTTTTGGTTCTGGAGGAGTTGTTGTACGAGAAAGAGCAAGCGATCGAGGCTTTGACTTATGAGGTGGAAGCTTACAAGGATAGGCTGTTGAGCTATGGGGTAAGCGAAGGAGAGATGAATGATCAGATACTTGGGTTTGGTAGAGACTCTAGCACGGTTGGTGTTGATGTTTACCCTTGTGAGTACACTTCCTTGGATGATGATAATGTTGGTCAGTCTCCAAGCTGGCCATACTATGATCCAAACTCGCCTTTGGGAACTGCGAAGGAGATCAAGGGGACAGAGTTTTATGCAGACTCTCCTATGTCTAGTAGCAGTGACAGAGTTTATACTATTGACTCGATTCATGTGGGAGTTTCTGAGGTTAAGATTGTGGACGAGCCTAGTAGGTTGAGTAAGGGGAAGTTAAACGGTGATCATTGGAATTCTCCGAGGAACCAAGAACCGGTGGTGATGATGACTCAGCAAGGAGTTAACGAGCCAGGTATTGAGAAGCTTTACACAAGGCTTCAAGCACTTGAGGCTGATAGAGAATCACTGAGACAGATCATTGTGTCGATGCGGACAGACAAAGCTCAGTTAGTGTTGCTGAAAGAATACGCACAGCGTCTATCAAAAGAAACTGTCACAACGAACAGGCGAAACTCGGTTAGCAAAATGCCGTTCTCTGTAGTAACGGCCTTCAAGGTAAAACATTCATAATCTAAAGCTAAATCACATGTTTTGCATATTTGCTTTCTGAAACTGTGTAAGCTTCAGTTTTGCTTTCTCTTCGTTCTTGTGTGTTCAGTGGATGGTGTCTTTCGTTTCTTGGAGAAGGAAAGCCAAGCGAAACAAATACGTGTATGATATGTCAGCGAATAATATGGGGATGCTTATGATTCTAGGGGAGGGATGTCGAAGTAGGAGATGGAGTTGTTTAACAAGTGCACATGTCTAGAGATATATCCATTCTTTTTTTTTTTGTCTCTCTTGCGGCATTTAGTTAGTGCAAATTGAATGTACCTTTATTGCGAGACATGTATGGATGGGTCCAGATTCTGGCTGAATATATCAAACATCAAATTTCATTGTTTTCCTCTTGTTTTGGATTCGTACATGTCCTCAAGGCAAGGACAATAACAAAAAAGCCACTCTGTCATGCATGAATAAAGTCAGGGAATCAAACCAAAAATAAACATTCTTGTTGATTAGTTGACTTTGGAGGTCATACATATACCGATGAAACCTAAAAAGAGGGGATTCAAAGCAAATACATAATCACGAGGGAGACAGCGAAACAGTGTAAGAGTTGTTGCAATACTTCAAGCTCTTTAGATAGCCTGAACGAAGCTGAGGGCAGATCATTGCTCCGGGGATGCCAGACGCATAATCCTTTGTTTCTCCTGTGCCTTCGGTGGCTGAAGACTCAGGCTCGGTTCTCCCAGAGATTTGTGGTAGACCCATGTTTAAACTAACCGAGGTTGGCTCGGTCACAAAGCTGAATTCAATTCAAAGATTGTTAGCAAAGACTTCATATTTTTGGTTTGGAAAAGAAGAGAAGCGATTCTGCACCAACAAACCTTGCTTCAAAGTTTTGTCCATTAGCACCAACGTTTGCACAGATATTGCTGATAATCCACGGCGGAAGATATTCACCTTTCACCTCGACCATGCAGCAACTTGTATGATCTGATTTTACCATCTCCGTGCACTTGATCTGGAGATGAACGAACAAGTGTTATTAAATATGTCAAAAGAAATGACCGATTAGAATGTAAGAAAATATACCTCAGGAGAAGACACTGCAGCGTTCTGAAATGGCACAGGTGAATATAATACAGGTACGTCTGCGGTTTGAAGAAAGCCCAAAGAAGACCTAAGCATGATTGAGAAACAATGGGTCAAGTAAACCCGTTACTAGGATTTAGATGTGCCCGATATGTAACTTCTTTTCCAAGAATTGTTCATACGCACCTATAATTTAACAGAAGATCATACACTCCATGTACGCCCTCGTTACCTTCAAAAGCTAAGAAGGATTCTGGAGTATTATCTACGTTTGAGACGGAACGCAAACGACGAGCCTGCATGCATTACCAGGAGGAGTCAGAAAGATACGCTAGTACTCTCTCCCGTTTACAATTGCATGTGCTTCACTGACTGTTCACCTAGACAGAAATAAATATAGAATAGTTCCTAAACAGGTAAGTGAAGGTGCACAAACCTGGCCAAGGTTATGATTCTCTATCTCTGAAAGTTCCGCAAGATCTTCCACTGTGGTCTCATCCATTTTAGTTTTGCAAAGAGGCATAGTGTAGCATATGTCCTGTCAATAACATATTCAGATCGTATCAGTAAAGTACTAATGACCACACAATGTTTGCATAACAGAATAATAAAGACAACGTATAATCAAATACTTCTCTATTAATGTGTCACTTATTGATAAAGCATACTATATTTCACCCTTGATGTACAAGCCTAACATGTTCACGGAATCCTAAATCAAGCTGCAGAGAAAGCACAACAATAACATATTGTTTCTTAAACCAAATTCCTTATATCCTACTAATATGGGACCAAATTGTTCAACTAAGCACTGGTGACCTCAGGACAGTAGAAGAACATCAGGCAACATGTTTTTAATTTCTATCATTGTTAACTGACAAATAACTACGAATGCTGCAAACTACAACGCTTCAGGCTAGCCTCCCTGAACTAAAAAAGCACATAGATTCTCAAAAAATTTGAGTAAATCGAAGTAAAGATGTGTTTAATACAATTTCTAATATAAGCAGCACCGTGACTTTATCTATTTTGCAATTTTTTGCAACATTTTACTTACGTTTCGTCTTATCAAAAGAAGCAGTCAATCATGGAATTTGTTCAGATACCAAGTATATAACAGATAGGGATGCTGCAGCCTAGTTTGAAAGTCTAAAGGTAAGTAAAACACAAACAACTTGCAAAAAACTTAATAAAGCAAAATGCTTAACAATACACAGTGAGCATGTCTTACAAGGTCTTTAAGCACGGCTCTCAATCTTCTAGTTGACTGAGTGATATAGGCATTGCATGAACGTTTGACACCCCCTGACTCACAGCTTCCGGTGAACATTGCCACAAACTGTGAAGTACAAACTACAACACGAATAATACACACTAATATTTAATTTCTTTTCAAGAGTATGACGTATTGGCATATACAGAAATTACAGTAACAGAGATGGAGAATGATAAAGAAGCTATTCATGCAAGTTCACATTCTAATAAACTAATGGTGTACGTGACTTTGATGCATATTGGCGAAGATAGAAAAGTAACAGCAAGGTGTATGACTAATTCTTCTAAATAAACGTGTAAGTGGGAAACAAAACATAGAAGGTTCACTGTCTCTGGCGAAAGAAACTTCCATCTACATGCATCTGTATAAAAGTATCCAAACACTACAAGTTTCTAGTGCCATCGACGTTAACTTCATTAAATTAGTGTTATACCCACAAGAGAATCAAATCCAAACCAGGCAAATTATACGATGGGATTACCATAAAATATTTTGCAGAGTTTCTTCCGAAACATAAAATATAGACTTCGAAAGGCATCTTCCCATGCCAGTTGTCTCTTCTGAAGGAAATCATCTTCACCTAAAACAACGAAATGAAAATCTCTTTATAGAATTTAGAAGGAAAATGACTGATAAGAAGTCAAAGCTCATGAACTCTCGCTAACAAACCTCTGTCTGGTCCAGATGTTATCAATGCTGAAATGATAAAAGGTGGCAAGGTGGACTGAGGATAAACCCATGAATGTAGCGACATGGAATTTAACACTTGGGAAACCACAGCTGATCCAGAACCAGTACTGTTATCTTGATTTACGACATTACAAGGCAGCGAGTTTAGCTGTGGCATACCATTGTAGGTGCTACACATGATTGACCTATGGAACCTAAAACATCATTAAAATGGAAAATAACAAACTTACTCAAACTTCAGAGGCAGAACAAAACAGTATTTCATGTACTTAGTATTAGAAATAGCTCATCTCACCAATTTAATGGGGAAGAGGAAACAAGTCTAACACAAGTTTTCATGGAAAGGTCCAGAGGAATCTCTCGCCCAGGAATGTGAAATTCAGATACAAGATTTCCACTTAATGAAGAAGTATCAGATTTCCCACTTATGTCATCAGGATGAAACGGCAATGGTGCACAAGTGGCAAGTCCTTTCAGTGCTTTGGTCTGTTGAAAGACGACATCAGTTTTACTAAGACCAAAACATCTTACTAGCCATCTCAAATGATGAAAGACTACCAAGTGAAGCATACCATATCAATATCTGCCAAGCAGGATAACTCTTCACCCCTTGTCGAAAGTTCTGTGACACTGCGAAACATGCTCTGGCTGCGTCTCTCATTTGTTTGACGAGCTTCGGTGTTAGTACCATTAGAAACTTCAGTAGACGCATTATTGTCCTCAATGCTAAGACAGTAAAGCATTAACACAAGTTAAAATCACAAGTAAGTCAGCTTACTCCAGACAGAAATCGGCTGAGCAATTTTACCGGATAAGTTGTTCTCTCTTGATGGCAGCAACATTTGAGAGTAAGGAAACATTGAATAGGTTGCTGGATTGCTCTTTCACACCATTTTCCTGTGGTAAAGACAAATAATAAATAAAACAAAAAGATTTGTACTAAAAACGGTATTTTTCATAAGTTTTTTTCACACAAAACTAAAGGAATCAAGAATCAGAGAGGTACCTTAGAGATGTCTTTGGCAGATTGCGTCCAAAGACGAGCCTTTTTGACAGGGTAGAGTTCATCCATACGCATCTCAATGTATTTTGGATTCTTCAACTGTTCTTGCTTCTTAAACCCGTATTCCCTCTCAATACTACAGCCAGCCAAGACAATCACAAGTAAGACGAAAGAAAAAAAAAGTTGACTAAGTTGAAGACTTTTTGGTACGTTTTGCAAGGGCGCAATGCATCAAAAGATTCTTTAGCTTGGTCCACGAAACTAGTCCGCTTCAGTTGTTCTCCCTGGTGTAAGTGAGAAAAGATATTAGTATCTGAAATGAACAAACTCGAGAAAGAAAGCAAAAAAAAAAGACTTACTCTGAGTTCAGCGGGAGTCTTCCTCTTAGCTTTGGAGCCTCTTCCACTCATTTGAAGAGAAGAAGTACCAAAAGCACCAGGAGCTACAACTTTCGCCATTTCCACAAGATTACGTTTGTTTGTATCTTACCCTACTATCAGTGAAACCAATCCGACACAAAATCAGAAACTTAACATCGTAAACCCTAAATTAAGAGAAGCATATAAACCCTAGAAACTGTTCCGCAATTGAAGAAGTTATAAAGCGAGAAGATTTCGATTTACAAAGATGAATCGGAGAGATAGGAGTGGGAAACAAGCTCACCACGCTCGATGTGGTTTATGTCTTAGCGATGTAGCAGACCCAGCGGCGTAGCGATAGCTATATATCGATTATGGCTCGTCGTGGTGTGAATCTCCACGGTGAGGATGGGCTTAGTCTCTCTCTCTCTCTTGTAAATAGTGAAGTGGGAGGGAAGAGGAAAGGGCGTGAAATTTTGGAACTCTTTTTCAAATAATTTTATCAAGATGTTTTTTTTGGGGCCCTCTCTCCTGTAAATGTATTTGTAACAGTTAAAGCTAACGCCGTTAACATTGACTCAACTCTCAAGTCTCTGAGAGGGAGAGAGAGGAACAGTCTGAATTGAAACCGAAACATTACGTTTGGTTTAATATGGTTTATGTTTTGTTTCTGGTTCAGATTTTAGATCGTTTTAGATATTAAATCTAACAATGATTTCGAAAAAAAAGTAGAGAAAATCCAGGTTTAGACGAACAAAGAGATATGAAATCAAATTCATGTTTGTATCAATCCGGTTTTCAAAACAATTCGAATTCAGCTTGGTTGAACCGGAGTGAACCCCCTGTGCGAAGTTCAACCAGATTTAACATCACTTGATTTTAATAACAGCAAATCAAATGTTGCCACTATAAAGAACAAGAAAAGAAAAGATTGCCTCTCCAGTCAGGACAATCCACACATACATAACTAAGAACTCTGGTCTCTATAAATTAATATTATACTCCCTCCATTGTTTTTATAAGTCGTTTTAGAGGAAATTTTTTGTTTCAAATTATATGACGTTTTCGGTTTTCTATATAAAATTTATTAACAGTTAATGTTGTATGAACAATGATAATATGTATTTCTATTTTTTCATTTGTTGATTTGTGGTTAGTTAAATAATTAATGATATTTTTGTTTAGAAAATATAAGAAATTTATGTTTTTCTTAATATATGTGCAATATTCTAAAACGACTTATAAAAGAAAACGGAGGGAGTATACTAAATCTCTCTACCTAGAAGGTAACAAACACACAAACAAGAGAGCCTCCAGATTCCATTGAGTCACTTCATCGTTTACTTCACTTAAATTGAACCTTCCTGCACTCTTGTAAGCTGCCTCGGCATCAG
This sequence comes from Brassica nigra, assembly GCA_016432835.1. NCBI lineage: Eukaryota > Viridiplantae > Streptophyta > Magnoliopsida > Brassicales > Brassicaceae > Brassica > Brassica nigra. Next base: position 65,725,376 of record CM028244.1, read on the forward strand.
CACCTTCCCTAAAACTACTCTTGCCCGGTTTTTCTCTGTGTCAACCTCAGTCTGTGAATCTCTTATTGGTCTAAAATGCCTGAACATTTTACTCAGGCTCTTCTAGCAGGTATTGTTTCTGTTCCGAAATTATAAGCTCAGCTGGTGCATTCTCATCAAAGTCCGTTGATTTTTCTGAGGCTGGAGGAAGAAGACTACTGATCTGTGACTGTCGTCTTCTATATGGTCTGCGAGTTCTTTTAACCTGAGCAGTTTCAACCCAACTGGCACAACTTAATAGTTTTCCTTCTCATGTGGTGTTTGCTCTTCACCACCATCATGGATCACCATAGCAGTCCAGTATGTGTCACCCATTTCCTCAAACTCAAATGCTTCGGTTCTTTCTGCACAGGCTAGTTCTAGGCAAAACCAAATGAAACAATGGTCTTAGGCTCATAAATTTTTTGAAGAAAAAATTGTTTTAAATCCCAAATTTGTAAAAGAAAAAATTTAGTTAAATCTTTAATAAATTGTTTTACGGCCCCTAAATCTCAGGACATACCTTTTTTATTGCTTACCTAATTTTTGTGTAAACGGCTGTGAAGTTTCGAAAATCTAAGAGAAAA
>CM028244.1:67860329-67943618 GCA_016432835.1 Brassica nigra
GCCTATTCCTCTTCAATTAGAGCATCAAGGTCCGCAATTTGCTTCAGTTTCATTAGCCGAGTCAAACTAGACTCTTCTCTATCCTTCCTTTATTTTACTTGTCTACCTTCCTCTAACCAGTCAACTTTAAAGCCCACATATTTGGTGGTGTCGTGAAATGACTGCTTGCTCAAGATCCTCACCGAGAGGTCCTGAAGAGATTGGCATAGCGTTTCGATCACGCTGAGCAGGAAATTCACAGATGTTTTCCTCATATGTTGGTTCTTTTCACGGAACCCTACTGCAATGTCTCGATGTTTTCAAAAATATTGCAACAGAATTAACTACAAGAAAAAAAAGATAAAAGACATGGAAGAAAATTGCACTATTACAGAAGTTTAATACCTGTGATGGAAGAACCTGAAACCATGGACATCGATGCTCTTCGAGTTAGGTTGGGTATATCACAAGGCTTCATCTCAGACATAGATGCATACGCACCTTCAGGTTTTTGAGCAATCAGATGTGTCAATAACTTCATGGACTTCTACATCAGAAACAATCATGAGTTCTCCGTTCACCAAACCCTTCTTTCGTCAAGGAGTTTGGTGAGAGGAACTACAGTTGAAACCACCAGCTCAATGTCTTCTGATCAAACCAGAGATGATTTTCTGTATGAAATAGAAATTGATTCCCAATAGTTATGGCAGTCAGAAGCTGAAACTCATGATCATTTGTTCTTTGAATGCTCCTACCCAAGGAGGTATGGATCGAACTATAAAGAACTCTAGGGAAATGGAAGTACATATAAATTAATGTGATTCAGATGGTTGAGAAGGGATCACATGGTAGAAGCTTGACTTTTCTTCTTGTATTGCTTTCAAGCTGTGGCGACGTGATATGGCATGAGAGGAATGTGAGAAGATTGGGTGAAGCATCTCAGCCAACTTCATGTATGATTGCTAAGCTTGATAAGCTTATTCAAACAGAGTTTCTTCTAAGAAGGAGAGTAGGTGGGAAACATGAGAAAGCAATGGAGATTTGGTTTGGTCGAGGCTAATGAAGCTTATAAAGCTAAGGAGAAGAATAATTTTGTTTCTTTATGGCTTTGTATATGTTAGCAGATTAAAACTCTCTGTATCAAAGTTTTTTTTGTTTGAATAAATTTAAAATTCTTTTAAAAATAAAAATAAAAAATAAAAAAATGTCTTCTGATCAAACTAGAGATGATTTTCTGTATGAAATAGAAATTGATTCCCAATAGTTAACCAAAGATCAAGCAAAGTATCATTATAAACTATGTTACCAGCATAGCGAAAATAACATAGAGAGACACAGAACTCCATAAACGGTGTACGTAACAGCACAACAACAAATCTGTGCTATGTGAAGAACTGAGGATTCCACAAGAAAATGCATGAACTGAAATGTTTATCTAAAACGTTTACTATATATATGAATGGATAAAGTAGTCAGATGATTCAAGTAAGAATCACCTCAGTATTTCAAGTTTTCCCAATTTCTTTTTGCTACATACAGCAGAAGCTTTACGTATCTTCTCCATCCAGAAGGCAATGATTCAGAATCAGCAACTTTAAGACCCATATACAAAAGTAGTAACGTTGTCTTCCTTAGGATCGATAAAAGATACCTGAAGAAAGCAAGGAGAGGAGTCATCATTCAAGACAATGGATAAAACGATCCGACAAAAGATATACATATATATATATATATAAAGTCTTTAAATTTTACTGTTATAGATATTTTCTTTTCTGTTATTTGTAAATTTGGAAAATAATTATAAACAAACAAGGGAATTAAAATTATTAATCTATTTTGAGACAATTAAGAAAAGTAAATCGAAATAAAAATATTTTATTAATGGAAATTAGGCAATATTTTTTCATTAAGGAATAAAGATCTCTAATTAAGTACTAGAAAACTGACTCTAGCCAATATTATAGACATACAGTATATGCCTTTTTCTTTTGACCTAGCCGTCGTCTTACAACTGGAGAGAAGTAGAATGAAGAGCCATGAACCGTTGCAGGAGATTCCTTTTGATCTCGTGATTGATATTCTGACGAGACTCCCTCCTAAATCCCTAATGAGGTTCAAATCTGTCTCAAAGCTCTGGTCATCCTTGATTTGTTCCAAATATTTTTCCAACAGTTTTCGAAAAGTTCCATCACCACGGCCACGTCTATTCATGTGGTTGGGCATCAACAACAAGAATGTATTACTATCATCGTCCTCTTCTCCTGACTTGGATGTTAGTACTATGTCATCCTTGGTAGTTGACCAAGATTTGACAATCCCAACGATGGAAGGCTACTCGGTCTCTCAAGTTTTTCACGGTTTGATGTGCTTTACCAATGGGCAAAGTGCTCAAATATATAACACTACCACTAGACAGCTTGTTGTTTTACCCGGCATAGAAGAATCTAACATCCTTGCTGAAAACGAGAAGTCTAAGAGGACCATGTACTGTATCGGACACGATTCTGTTCGTGATCAATATAAAGTGTTTTGCACAGTTTCAAAACGTGGAGAGAGTTGGGAACTTAGTAACATGGGTTTCAGAGCATTGGGTCTTGCTACTAGGAGGAGATGTATCAAGTCGGTGGAGAAATATTCCAAGTAGCTGTCCACCACATCGTCCTTTAGCACGGTATAATAAGATCAATATCAATGGCGGTATGCTTTATTATCTCGCTAGGGCGCATTTGTCTAAGTGTGTTCTTGTGAGTTTCGATATGATTTCTGAAGTAATCAGTGTACCCCAACTACCTGAGGATCTTCCCTTTACGGCTGCCTATTATGATTCAAATTGTAGAATGGGATGGACGAGTAGCTTTTTTAGACTGTCCTGATTTTGAAGACGAAGGTGATGGTTTTGAAAACGAAGGTGTGATGAAGGTATGGGTTATGGAAGATGCAGAGGAATCTGTGGTCGAGTAAGGCGTTAGTGTTGCCTTTTTATCAGATGAATATACTCAACATGCCTGGGGTCGGTAACTTGAGTTTGATGCCACGAGGTACAACTAGAGAAGGTGAGGTTATCCTTGTACCTCAAATTATAAGGTATTCTAAGCGAACTGTCAACATTACCATCGACCCACATGAAACAACTGATTTCTATGTTTTCTTTACAATATTCAAAAGAACCATATGAGAAAAGTTGAAATCACAAAATCATCAACCCGTTATGTAACAACAAAGTGGGATGTTATTGGATTGGATGATGTTGAGAACTTGATGTATCTCTAAACGCTTGAGCGTTTTTGTTGTTGTTCTCCTTTTTTGTTTGGAAACATTTTATCTACTTTTGTTTCAATGTTTTTTTTTGGGTCTATACTAATCTTTAGTCGATGCATTTAGCGTACATTTCACACCATCATTGCCCATGTGCAACCTCCATTCTCCATGTCTGTTTATACTGTGATTCAAACCGATTTGTACCCAGGAGATGATCCTATCCCTTGCTGTCCAAGCACACCATGGTCACACGTTAGTACAGAGTTAATATAGCTAAGAGTCTGAGAGGATCTACGATATGAGCTCATGCAACTACAGCCATGCACATGTAATTTGTAGACAAATATTGGAATTATATTCACATCAAGTTTATGGTATTATTTTCGGTACATGATGAACAGTTACATATTTTATACTTTCACAGGTGTTGTTTTTTCTTTTTTTCACAGTTGATTTTAATTATCACACGCTAAGTGCATCTTCTTTAATTTACCTTCAGGGTTGAAGTTGTACTTGGTAAAAGAAACATTGCGGATGATACTTTTGAAATATATTCATCGTCCCTATGTGAGTATGTTCACACCTCACAGTATACAAATCTTTAGTCGATGCGTTCAAAGTCTACACCTCTCTACTCCAAGATATCAATGAAAACGTTGATTCCCACCTCTTTCAAGGCCTTCACTACGTGGCTCAAGAAGCCTTTCCGAAGCTCTTTTCCTCGAAAATTGACAAAAAAATTGAGGTCGTCGTTGGAGTAATAGGTCTAGGGTGAGCTCAGGCTCAGAAGGGGCTGGTACTTGTGGTTGAGCTGGTGTAGCCGTAGTCATGGGGTTTAGATGCAGCCAACGAGAGACAAGAAGTATGTCTTGTGGTGGGTGAAGATGTCATACATATATTTGAATTTTATCATAAACAAAGACCAAGTCATACATATAGATTAATTTTTATTATATAATATCCAGATACAAAGAGTTTGACTCCCTCGACCTCAACCATTAAGTGCAAGATATTTATGTTCTCTACATAAGAAAAAGTCGACTGTAACAATAATTATAACCTAATATCACAAAACCGTCTATCTCAAAATAATGTCAACATCATGACCATATATATTTTTCACATGGTGACATATACGAGGTAAAGAAATTATATCGAAAACTGGAAGTTTGGTTTATTGACTAAACCAGTTAGTTGAGGGTTTTGATCATCCCCGGGTGGTGAAACAGATATGGACCTAACTCTTGACGTGGCTGTGACATTACTGTTGTTCTCATCTGATGTGATGTCCCATGATTCTTTCACTTTGAGCATCCGGAAGACACGGTGGTCGTTGAGAATCCCACCGTGCTCACTAGGGACTCAACTCTAGCTACTGCTTCAAGCCCATCCGCCTAGAGGAAGACACGACCAAAGGTAGCTTTTATATTTGATCAAATTTCAATATTTTCTGAGAAAACAATAATGCAACATACCGTGGCAGATTACACGGGAGTCTGGGACTGTGCCATCACCATCAACACACACATGAGAAGGAAGATCGATGGACTCTCCACAATAATCAGCCTGAACATTTGTGAGGATAGAAGGATTAGTCAATGCAGCCTCTGTGCGTTCATCATTTAATGTAAGATGGTGGCAGCATGTAAATTACTTTATTATCAGAAAGATATTTTGTGAAAACTTCAAGGCTTTCTAGAATACGGTAAGACTCAAGAACTACACCTGAGATTCCAACTCCTCTCTCTCTCTCTCTCTCTCTAAAACGGGAGGAAGTTCCCATTTGAAATAAGGGCAACACATCAGCTCGTAGATTGATGGACACTCAATAAGCTGAAACAACATAAGAAACATGGGGAAAACTTGTATCAGAAGATATATATATTTAGATTATTGTGAACTGATCATCAGTTGATGATATATCCAGGAGCACCTAAATCAATGAATCAGTCTGGTGAGTGGTGAGTGTCTCACGTACAATCATAAGTACTAATTACTAAAAGTCTGTGAAGTTACCACGAAATGGAGATGCAATAGCAATCCAATTCTGTACATACTTCTCGAATATCTAATGAAATGTAGAATTTCCACCACAAAAAAAAAATCAGATTGAGATGTAATGATAACATAAGAACTGATTTACAAATACATACATCAGTGTGCAGACTCATGAAACATTTCACCAACACTCCTCCAATAGAATGACTAATAACATTGATTTTTTTTTCTTCTGAAGCTTTGTAAGCTGATTCCAGCTTCTCAGCAAATAAGTCCATAATTTCCTGAAGTCTATGGACAAATTTACAAACACCAAAACTGTTAATAAACTGACCATCAACGTGTTTGAATGATCATTGATCAACAATCTACACAAAGCTCATGAACAGAACATGTAGAGATTATATGAACATTACCAGATCAGGGTCTAAGACATCAATTGCAAGTAGGTCAGCTCTGTCTTGAGGAACCATAATACTTGTGTGACGGTCGAGAGTAAAGACAATTAAACGATGATGCAGTAAATTTTTTTAATCAAATAAATATAAATCGGAAGCGAAACTAAGTTAAACATAGGATAATATTTATTTGCATTTTAAATTATTCTTAAAATATAAATCAATAACTAAAAATATTGTAGTCCATCAGTAAAAATACGTAGCTATATAATAACAAGAGTTTTTTTATTACCAATAACATAATTTTAAAATAAATAACTTGAGATTCAGGAAACAAAAGTGAATATATATCATAGTAAAACATATCACTACGAGGCTGAGTAACTAAAACAAACATTGTAAGACCAACCTTTTTGTTTATGGTATTAAGAAGAGAAAAAACAAACAATATAAAGATGCACAACAACTTCTTTACCTGGACCATCGATTTCCATTAGATTTTCTATTATGCTTTCAACAGACAACTTCTCGCATTAGCATTTTCTCTAAAAACAACCAAGAACGTTAGGTTCGCTGAAAGTAACAAAGAACTAATTTACAATGTGTGGTTGTTTTCAGCATTTCAAGTTTTCAACAAAATATATGTATTCAAAACATAGACTGGACAAAACATGATGAAGATATAACAAGCAGCATTTCAACCAAAATATCAGAGTTATCAAAATATATGATATATGCTATTGTATAATTGTAATATTAAAAATTTGAATGCCGTATAATTGTAATTTTGGTATTACAATATAAATATTATTTACAATTTAAAATAACTAAACATTTTGAAATATTAAATATCTTTTATATATTATATTTTTCAGTTACTAACCCTGTGGACGGGCCGAAGTAAATAATAAGAATAATAACAACTTGTACGGTAGAAGAAAGATTGGGGTTTCTTTTGTTGCTTGACCGGGTTGTGTAAACATTGACAGGTTTAATTAGTGCTGACTGTTGAATGCTTAAAACTCTGGAGCAGAACATGGTGGGATAGATGGTTATTGGTAAGTATGACCGGTGTTTAAATCTATAGAGAGGAACTCGAACAATAATAAGTAATAACAAGCAAATTATTTGTTGCTTGACCGGGTTGAGTAAACATTTGCCGGCCGGTTTAGTGCTGAATGTTGAATAAATGGAGCACGGCACGCGGATAATTTAATATGACCTAAAGTAAATGCTAATCTACATGGATATAGAAAAAGCAATCTATAGTTTAATAATATTCAAAATATATTTGTCTTGACGAACGAGTATTAAAAATATTTATATATTTATAGAAAAATTCTTCAAATATTCACAGCTTTCCTGAAAAAGGATGGTGAAATTAATATCCCAAGCGAGATTATAGTAATGTCTTATTAAGTGTGTGATTGGTGAAAATATTCTCTGATTTTGGCAATTTAGGAAACTAGTAATTCTTTGTTTTTTTCTCTCTCTCTATATATATATATAGATGCAGGAGGTCACCTTTAGTCTCTTTGTCCCATCAGGTTTCTCTGTTCAAATTCAATAACGATATGACCTCTCATTTTTTTATTGCGGATCGTTATATATTTTTTTTTTTGGTAAAAATGTTATAGATTGCTTGGTCTCTCAAACATTCACAACATTTCCAATGTTATAGATTGCTTGGTCTCTCAAACATTCACAACCTGATTATTGGAAAACGTTGTAATGGAATTCTGTTATTCGTTTGTATGTTCAATTTTGTGATCCGTTAGTATATTTCATCTAATTATCCGTTAGTATTTGTGTTTCTTGGTTTTAAAGAGAAAAAAAATTGGATCCGATGACTTTGTTTCTTTCTGGAAGGAAAAGATAAAAAAAAAACAAAAGGATTATCGTGAACAATGTTGGTCGAACTCGGGTTGAGAAATTCGATTAGTGTAACTAAGAGCCAACGTGCCACGCTAAGTTTTATTGTTTCTTGTACAAAATAATTTAATAAATCAATTATTTTATTATTAATTAATGAATTTTTTTCCACGTCCATAAAGCCTCCCGCTCACCTCTAAAATCTTCATTTTCTCTCTGTCACCAAATTTCGAAATCGGAGAAGCTCTGCAACTTGATTTCTTCAGAAAATTGAGAAATGGAAAGCGGAAAGCGCAACGATCGTTCAGATTCTCCAGTCATCGGAGGTTCGATTTCGTTTAAGGATTTCGCATCGTATTCAGTTTTCGTTTTCGTTTTCGTTTTCGTTACGGACGATTATCACGCGGAAGCGATGCAATGTACTTTGTTTGAATAGATCATCGATGAAGCTTGTTTAAGTTTGCTTCGGAATCGCATCTGATACTTGTATTTGCTTTGCATCAAGCATGGATGAAGTTTGTTTTCGCTTGATTTAGCAACTCTCCATCGATCTTACTAAACGATCTGTTTATGCTCTGGATCTGATCTTCTTGTGATTTTGGCTTGTGATGAAGCTTATAGATAGCATCGATGAAGATTGTTGCCGCTTGATTAATTTTGGCTTCGCTTGTATCTAGCATCGATGAAGATTGTTGCCTCTTGATTGATTTTTGCTCGGGAACGAATCTGATACTTGTTTGCTCGCTCTGTGATTGTGAACTTGATTAGTGATGATGATATACTCTTGAAGAGATTGTGATCAATGGAATCTTTTAAATCTTGTATCAAGCATTGTTGAAGTTTGTTTTCTCTTGATTAGCAATGTACTTTGCTTGGGAATGAATCTGATACTTGATTTTTGTTTTTGATCTTTGATTGTGAACTTGATTAGTGATGATGATATACTCTTGAAGAGATTGTGATCAATGAAATCTTTTAAATCTTGTATCAATCATTGTTGAAGTTTTTTATCTCTTGATTAGCAATGTACTTCGCTTGTATCAAAGCAATGATATCTCTTCAAGAGATTATGATTAATGGATTTTAAATTGTCTCTGTTTTTTGATGATACTTGCTTATACTTGTGTTTACATTTTTTTGGCATCTTCTCTCCCAAAGGCAAGGAAAGCAAACCCAAGGTAGCACCCTCAGCTCCTGAGCATTCTTCCCTTGCAGCTCCAGCCTCATACGATGGTAACCCTTGTATCTTTTAAATCTTTGTATTTTTCTTAATACTGGTGATACATGTGTTTATTCTTGCTTTTGATATACTTGTCTTTACTTTTTGGCATCTTCTCTCCCAAAGGCAAGGAAGGCAAACCCAAGGTAGCACCCTCAGCTCCTAAGCATGCCAAGGCCTCTTCCCTTGCAGCTCCAGCTCTAGCCCCATACGATGGTAACACTTGTGTCTTTTTAAATCTTTGTATTTTTGTTCATACTGGTGATACATGTGTTTATTTTTTGCTTATATACTCGTCTTTCCTTTTTGGCATCTTCTCTCCCAAAGGCAAGGAAGGCAAAGAAAAGGTAGCATCCTCAGCTCCTGAGCATGCCAAGAAGGCCTGTTCCCTCGCAGCTCCAGTCCCAAGCGATGGTAACACTTGTGTCTTTTTAAATCTCTGTATTTTTGTTCATACATGTGTTTATTCTTTCTTATATACTTGTCTTTACTTTTTGGCATCTTCTCTCCCAAAGGCAAGGAAGTCAAAGGCAAAGGCAAGGTAGCATCCTCAGCTCCTAATCATGCCAAGAAGGCCTCTTCCCTCGCAGCTCCGTCCCATACAATGGTAAAATTGTGTCTTTTTAAATCTTTGTATTTTTGTTAATACTGGTGATATTTTTGTATCAAGCATGGGAAGTTTGTTGTCACTTGGGTGACGAATCTGATACTTGATTTTGTTTTTGCTCTTTGATTGTGAACTTGATTAGCGTTGATATCTCTTCAAGAGATTATGGTTAATGGATTTTAAATTGTCTCTGTTTTTTGTTGATACTTATGATACTTCCACAAAGTCAAAGGCAAAGGCAAAGGCAAAGGCGAGGAAGCATCCCCAGCAAATCCTCATCCACTTCCTGATGTGGACAGGCCCTCACGCAAACAGTGGAGGCGCTTCCTTAGGTTCCATGAGGAGCATGGCTACGTGGATGATTACGAACCTTCTGAAAACGAAGGTTGTGAATCCTCTGATGAGGATTAGACTCCATACCCTCTCAGCTGAATAAACTCTGCTCTATATTACATTGGTTTAAAACGTTACGTTTCTGTGATTTACATTTCTATATTACGTTGGTTTAAAACGTTACGTTTCTGTGATTTTCATAACAAATGGGTGACATGTTTAAAAGGTTTCAGGCCTTTAGTATATGACTCATACCTGAAGCATTTGGTAGTTCATTTCAGTCTTTGCTTTTCGTTTTTTTTTAGAATTTTTTCTTAAAACCAAAATTTAATTTCAACATGATTTTCTCTGACCGAATCATTTGCCACGTTTTGGCTGTAACACGCTCAGATATACCAATAGGTTATACATATAGCCTTCTTTACAGCCTGAGTGTATGGCAGACACGTTGACTCTTCAACACCACAGCCACTTAATTTTAGTAATAAAAGACCTTGCAGTTAAATATAGCATCAACAATCACTATAACCAATAAAACAAATATACCTTTTAGTTCAGGAAACAAACCCTAGAAACAGAGTAGGTGCTGAAATGGACTGGATGGATGCTAATCGAAGAGAGACGAACCTTACGGATGGATGCTAATCGAGAGAGAGAGACGAACCTTACGGATGGATGCTAATCGAAGCTGCTTGGAAATGAAATCGAGAGCGCAGATCAGAGGAACGAAGAAGAAACTTTAGGGTTTGTTCTTTTGTTTGAAACAAACTGAAATTAAAAAAAAAAACTGAAACTGAAAAGCCGGTTTTGTCAAACTGATTTCCATAACCGGTTTTCCAATTATAATTTTATAAATTTCTATTTAAGTTTTAACTCAATTTTGGAAAATACACTATCTTAAATTTGAGAACTTTTACATTTTGATAAATAAAATTATTTCAGATATAATTTCATTATTAGATATTTATATTTTTAAAAAACTTCAAAACTTTTGGAAATTTATCTTTTAGACAAAAAATCAGTTTTAATACTAGTTTGTAAGTGTAGTTTTTAATAAAATAAAAGAAATATTTTAGTTTTCAAAATAACCTTTGAGAGATATTAGTATAGAAACTATAAATCAAAATAATTTATAATTAATAGTTTAACCATAAATTAGTTGATTTTGACTCATATGAAAATTATTTATATTTGTCAACTTTATAAACCAAAATGTGTGTTTGAAATTACAAATATGTATTTGAGTAACCAAAATTCTAATTAGAACCGATCATTATTTTAAATAGATTTTGATATAAAACAAAAAAATAGAATAAACATATATACAATATAAGAAATGAAAAGGACATTAAACATCTATTTGAAAAATGTATAATTTTACATTTTGATTATTATAAATATTTTTATAAATAAATATACAATATAGGAAAAAATAAATTATAAGTAAATATACAATATAAGAAATAGAAATATTAAATTAAACATATATGGTAATATTACCATTTGATATAAAACAAGAATTTAGAATAAATAAATATACAAAATAAGAAAAATAAACAATAAGTAAATATACAATATAAAAAAACTAAATTAAACATCTATCTGAAAAATATATAGTAAAATAAATAATAAATAAATATATAATATTAGAAAATAAATAATAAGTATATATACAATAGAAGAAATAGAAAACTACATTAAATAACTATTTGAAAATGTATAGTAAAATAAATTAATAAGTAAATATACAAAATAAAAATAAAAAACATATAATATTACCATTATTTGATATAAAAGCAAGAAAATTATAAAACATAAATATAAAAATATAAGAAAACTAAATAATAAGTAGATATATAATAAAAGAAATGAGAAACTACTTTTTTTTTGGTAGGAAGATGGGAAAAAGCCTCCCAAATTTATTAAAACAAAAACATCAAACTACAACCGAACTTGTCGTGGCCGTAAAGAGCCATCAACATCTTCTCGAATCAAACTACCAAGTTCTAATGGAACAACATCAAAACAATGAAAACCAAACGGAAGAGAAAGAGCAAGGTTAGCTAATCCGTCAGCTAAGCGGTTAACTTCCCTATACACGTGAACAAATCGGACTAACCAATTCCTCGTCAAGAAACCATGGCACAGACGTAACAGGAAAGACAGCGGATGAGTATCCTCCATCCCTGTCGTAAGAAATCCCACCACCATTTTAGAATCCACCTCCACCTCTAGTCTACTTATGCCTTTTTCCCAGACAATCACAAGGCCATAATAAACTCCCTAAAGCTCCGCCAGAGGTGCAGAACACCTCCCTATATTGAGAGCAAAGCCACCACACCATTCACCATCACCATCACGCAGTACCCCTCCAGCTGATGCCAGTCCCGGATTACCATGTGATGCTCTATCAGTATTAAGTTTCATCCACCCCACTCGAGGAGGCGTCCAACCAATCATTATCTCCACTATTTGGCCAGTGACCATGTTCTCTCCCTCTGCTCTCTTAACGCACGTCACTTCTCTAGAAACTGCACTTTATCCTTCCAAAGTCAGTTCTCTCCAAACACGTTCCCACATCTCCACTTCCATCCCCACCATACAGCCAAGGCAAACGTTGTGGCCCAAGGAATTCCACTCCGTACGTCATCGTTACATAGGTTCCGGTATAGCCATTCAAGCAATGGATCGAGAAAAAGGCCGGTCTCTTCGTACTTGTGACGAATCTATTCCAGATTCCCTCCATTGCAGGGCAATCTCTCAGAACATGTAAAATCATCTCAACCCCTCCTTTACATACTTGGCACACATCAGTTTCACTTAGATGTCGTCTATATCTCTCCGCATTTGTCATGCTGCCTGATTCCCAACAAGCCAGAGAAACACTTTGACTCTCTCTGGTGCTACCACATACCACACTCTTTTAAATAAGTTTACCATCTGCTGTCTTGGAGTATCATCTCTAGTTATCAGCTCATACGCAGTCTTAATTGTAAACTGTCCATTTGGAGCTTCTCCCCACGCTAAACGGTCTTTCACTCCTGTTACAATATCCACAACCACTGCCACAAGCTCAAGCCGTTTCTCCTCTGGTATGAATGGGGAAATTCTTGTGAGATCCCACCCTCCACCATCTAGCCACAACTCTCTAGCTTATGTTTTCGTATCCCTCTGGAAGCTCTGCTAGAACCTCTCCCATAAGAGGTTGTCGTGAGAGCCACCTGTCTGTCCAAAATCTAATATCCCTCCCATTACCAATCACCCAACTATGCCCTTTTGCAATCACTTCCCTGATTCCCATTCCCACACTCCTCCATGTAGAAAAAGCGTTGCTACTCGCAACCATCCAAGAGTGGTCATGAATGTCGCTCACTGCATACTTACTTCGTAAAATCCGAGCCCATAGTCCCTCCTTGTCATTTAGTAGCCGCCATCCTACTTTTGCTAGCAAAGCTTTATTCATGTCTCTCGACACTACATTAAAGAAATGAAAAATATATAGTTTTCTGATTTTTTCTAAGGATATATGTGTAAATATACAATATGTATAATTAGATATATTTTGATATATGTTATTCATTGTGTCGTTATTTTCTATTTCCAGAAGAAAAAATTGATTAAGCACCGATATCACTTAGATTAAACCCACAAACAACAACAAAATTAAAACATCACAAAAAATGTTCACATTAACATTACAATACAATATTTCAACTTTAAGATATGAAATTTTTTTTATTATGCAAACCATAAATAGAAATCAATCATGTATTCACACAAACATACAATTCAGAATACCACGTCCAAATAATTATGTAGTTAACATTTAAGAATCAAAATGTTAACTTTCTTTTGTTAGATTAGTTTCTTATCGATTGAACTGTAACTGGTGAATAAAAATAGTCTTTATTCAATCAACTTTTCCTTGCCAACGAACCATTCTACTCGCAGTGAATATAAGCATCTTTGGCTCATGCATGCTTATTGTTCTGCCATCATTAGGAACAGATCTAGCTACAGCCAACTGGCTTGACCATGAATATTCAAGTGTCACTCTCTGTTTTCAACTTTTCAATACATGACTAAAAACAGCAAACTTTCTGCATAAGTTCAAAGAACAAATATAAGTTCCAGACGCAGATTAATTTTTCCTCATCTCAATGATAGCCGGAAATATACTCTAGTTCCAACTTTAGCTGAATTGCCTTACATGAGGACATCTTATTTTTGGAAACCAAAACAGAAACTTAAGACAAGAGAACACTAGAAAATCCGTAAGAACTCAAGAGACCAAACAGCATCATCAAATGACAGAGGGGTTCTGGTGGCCGACAACTCTGCCTATTCCTCTTCAATTAGAGCATCAAGGTCCACAATTTGCTTCAGTTTCATTAGCCGAGTCAAACTAGACTCTTCTCTATCCTTCCTTTCTTTTACTTCGTCTACCTTCCTCTCTAACGGTCAACTTTAAAGCCCACATATTTCAGGTAAGTCAGTGAAATGACTGCTTGCTCAAGATCCTCACTGGAGAGTTCCTGAAGAGATTGGCATAGCGTTTCGATCACGCTGAGCAGGAAATTCACAGATGTTTTCCTCATATGTTGGTTCTTTTCACGGAACCCTACTGCAATGTCTGGATGTTTTTCAAAAATACGTTGCACCGAATTAACCTACAAGCGAAAAAAAAAGATAAAAGACATGGAAGAAAATTGCACTATTACAGAAGTTTAATACCTGTGATGGAAGAACCTGAAACCCATGGACATCGATGCTCTCTTGAGTTAGGTTGGGTATATCACAAGGCTTCATCTCAGACATAGATGCATACGCACCTTCAGGTTCTTTTGAGCAATCGTATGTGTCAATAACTTCATGGACTTCTACATCAGAAACAATCATGAGTTCTCCGTTCACCAGAAACCCTTCTTTTTCGTCAAGGAGTTTGGTGAGAGGAACTACAGTTGAAAACCGCCAGCTCAATGTCTTCTGATCAAACCGGAGATGATTTTCTGTATGAAATAGAAATTGATTCCCAATAGTTATGTCAGTCAGAAGCTGAAACTCATGATCATTTGTTCTTTGAATGCTCCTACTCCAAGGAGGTATGGATCGGAACTATAAAGAACTTGGCGGGAAATGGAAGTACATATAAATGGGCGAATGTGATTCAGATGGTTGAGAAGGGATCACATGGTAGAAGCTTGACTTTTCTTCTTCGGTATTGCTTTCAAGCTGTGGCGTACGCGATATGGCATGAAAGGAATGTGAGAAGATTGGGTGAAGCATCTCAGCCAACTTCATGTATGACTGCTAAGCTTGATAAGCTTATTCGAAACAGAGTTTCTTCGCTAAGAAGGAGAGTAGGTGGGAAACATGAGAAAGCAATGGAGATTTGGTTTGGTCGAGGCTAATGAAGCTTATAAAGCTTAAGGAGAAGAATAATTTTCGTTTCTTTATGGCTTTGTATATGTTAGCAGATTAAAACTCTCTGTATCAAAATTTTTTTTTGGTTTGAATAAATTTAAAATTCTTTTAAAATAAAAATAAAAATAAAAAATGTCTTCTGATCAAACCAGAGATGATTTTCTGTATGAAATAGAAATTGATTCCCAATAGTTAACCAAAGATCAAGCAAAGTATCATTATAAACTATGTTACTAGCATAGCGAAAATAACATAGAGAGACACAGAACTCCATAAACGGTGTACGTAACAGCACAACAACAAATCTGTGCTATGTGAAGAACTGAGGATTCCACAAGAAAATGCATGAACTGAAATGTTTATCTAAAACGTTTACTATATATATGAATGGATAAAGTAGTCAGATGATTCAAGTAAGAATCACCTCTCAGTATTTCAAGTTTTCCCAATTTCTTTTTTGCTACATACAGCAGAAGCTTTACGTATCTTCTCCATCCAGAAGGCAATGATTCAGAATCAGCAACTTTAAGACCCATATACAAGTAATTAACGTTGTCTTCCTTAGGATCGATAAAAAGATACCTGAAGAAAGCAAGGAGAGGAGTCATCATTCAAGAGGAGTTATAGATATTTTATTTTCTGTTATTTGTAAATTTGGAAAATAATTATAAAGAAATAAGGGAATTAAAATTATTAATCTATTTTGAGACAATTAAGGAAAAGTACATCGAAATAAAAATATTTTATTAATGGAAATTAGGCAATATTTTTTCATTAAGGAATAAAGATCTCTAATTAAGTAGAAAAAAACTGACTCCTCTAGCCAATATTATAGATATATATGCCTTTTTTCTTTTGACCTAGCCGTCGTCTTACAACTGGAGAGAAGTAGAATGAAGAGCCATGAACCGTTGCAGGAGATTCCTTTTGATCTCGTGATTGATATTCTGACGAGACTCCCTCCTAAATCCCTAATGAGGTTCAAATCTGTCTCAAAGCTCTGGTCATCCTTGATTTGTTCCAAATATTTTTCCAACAGTTTTCGAAAAGTTCCATCACCACGGCCACGTCTATTCATGTGGTTGGGCATCAACAACAAGAATGTATTACTATCATCGTCCTCTTCTCCTGACTTGGATGTTAGTACTATGTCATCCTTGGTAGTTGACCAAGATTTGACAATCCCAACGATGGAAGGCTACTCCGTCTCTCAAGTTTTTCACGGTTTGATGTGCTTTACCAATGGGCAAAGTGTTCAAATATATAACACTACCACTAGACAGCTTGTTGTTTTACCCGGCATAGAAGAATCTAACATCCTTGCTGAAAACGAGAAGTCTAAGAGGACCATGTACTGTATCGGACACGATTATGTTCGTGATGAATATAAAGTGTTTTGCACAGTTTCAAAACGTGGAGAGAGAGTTGGGAACTTAGTAACATGGGTTTCAGAGCATTGGGTCTTGCCACTAGGAGGAGATGTATCAAGTCGGTGGAGAAATATTCCAAGTAGCTGTCCACCACATCGTCCTTTAGCACAGTATAATAAGATCAATATCAATGGCCGTATGCTTTATTACCTCGCTAGGGCGCATTTGTCTAAGTGTGTGCTTGTGAGTTTCGATATGATTTCTGAAGAAATCAGTGTACCCCAACTACCTGAGGATCTTCCCTTTTGGCCGCGGCTGCCTATTTTGATTCAAATTGTAGAATGGGGTGGACGAGTAGCTTTTTTAGACTGTCCTGATTTTGAAGACGAAGGTGATGGTTTTGAAAACGAAGGTGTGATGAAGGTATGGGTTATGGAAGATGCAGAGAGGAATCTGTGGTCGAGTAAGGCGTTAGTGTTGCCTTTTTATCAGATGAATATACTCAACATGCCTGGGGTCGGTAACTTGAGTTTGATGCCACGAGGTACAACTAGAGAAGGTGAGGTTATCCTTGTACCTCAAATTATAAGGTATTCTAAGCGAACTCTCAACATTATCATCGACCCACATGAAACAACTGATTTCTATGTTTTTCTTTACAATATTCAAAAGAACCATATGAGAAAAGTTGAAATCACAAAATCATCAACCCGCTATGTAACAACAAAGTGGGATGTTATTGGATTGGATGATGTTGAGAACTTGATGTATCTCTAAACGCTTGAGCGTTTTTGTTGTTGTTCTCCTTTTGTTTGGAAACATTTTATCTACTTTTGTTTCAATGTTTTTTTTTGGGTCTATACTAATCTTTAGTCGATGCATTTAGCGTACATTTCACACCATCATTGCCCATGTGATTCTATATGATCATCCTCGGGTGGAGAAACAGATATGGACCTAACTCTTGACGTGGCTGTGACAATACTGTTGTTGTCATCGGATGTGATGTCCCATGATTCTTTCACGTTGAGCATCCGGAAGACACAGTGGTCGTTGAGAATCCCACCGTGCTCACCAGGGACTCCAACTCTAGCTACTGCTTCAAGCCCATCCGCCTAGAGGAAGACACGACCAAAGTTAGCTTTATATTTGATCAAATTTCAATATTTTCTGAGAAACACAATAATGCAACATACCGTGGCAGATTACACTGGGACTGTGCCATCACCATCAACACACACATGAGAAGGAAGATCGATGGATTCTCCACAATAAACTGACCATCAACGTGTTTGAATGATCATTGATCAACAATCTACACAAAGCTCATGAACAGAACATGTAGAGATTATTATATGAACATTACCAGATCAGGGTCTAAGACATCAATTGCAAGTAGGGCAGCTCTGTCTTGAGGAACCATAATACTTGTGTGACGGTCGAGAGTAAAGACAATAAAACGATGATGCAGTAAATTTTTTTAATCAAATAAATATAAATCGGAAGCGAAACTAAGTATGAAACGTTTTCTCAGAGCTTTAACAAAGCAAAAGCTCATGAGCTTTTCTATTAAAATCATATCTTTTTTAATAGAAATCAAATGTTACAGTCTTTTTTTTGAACTAATTGAAGTGTTTTCTGGAAAATCAGTCACTCCCTATCGATATGAATCAGTATACACAAGCTTATTTTATTATTTCATAATTTTTTATAAAAGAAAAGTAGGTAATGATCATCATCATGTAATACAAAAAACAGTTACTTAATTTCAAACAAAACATATCTAGCAAAAATATTATGATTGTTACATATTTTCCTTTTTTAGTTTTTTATTCTAAATAATTAATCTTTATATATAAAAAAAAGGTTTCCTTCATTCCTAGGCCATCCACGTCAGATTCCATATCACTAATTAGGAGTCTATGGTGACGACACGTATCACAATCAATCAAAACTCAATATTTTATTAATTCTTGATTTTAATGGGTTTTATGTGTTTACTGCGGCACAAATACATCTTCTCAAAAAAAAAAACGAAACTTAGGGGACAAATACATCTTCTCCAAAAAAAAACGAAACTTAGGAAAAGTGGCCGTTGTGCAATAATTTCCGTTCAGTCAACTCTCAATAGAAATCCAACGATTTCACCGGTAATGAATGATTCCTATCAATGTCAGTTGGAAGCCAAAAAGACTTCTTTAATCTAGCGCTGTTACGGATATTAACTTGTTTCATGTATCTTCATTACAATTCGCAATAATACATATTCTCTACTTCTCACGCGATCTCACATTCAATGAATCCTTTCATTCATTCCTTTGTGTTAATCCTCCATTATAAATATGAAAGCTTTCTTTCAACAAAATCATCAGTTCATTTCTCTAATAAAAAACACAAAAGGTGATGAAAAGAGATTTGTTAAACTCATGGTTGTGCTTAACGGATTGTGACAGAAAAGTGATAAGAAACAGAAGAAAGGAGGAAGACGATAGAAGAGGGGAGATAATTTTTTTTAAGTGAACCTTTTAAAAAAACTATTTATCTTTAGTTCATAATAACTTACAACATCTTGATGTTGATTTTTCATTACTGTGGCTCCCTAAAAGATTGTTGGTCCTATCTCAAGGATACAACAGTTAGTGCATACACTTATGAATATAGAATTTTGTGTGAGTATGCATGATTGTGATTTGTGAGTATATTTTACTTACATCTTTTTCATATCGACTACTGGACTGTGAATTCTATTTAACTTAGCTGCTTTTGTATCTCCAAAGTGGGCTGAGTTTTGATATATACGTAAAATGCTTTTTTCTTATTATACTTCTAAGTTTGAGTCTGCAAATATACAATAAAATGAGGACGGTGGACGAATGAGCTGAGTGTGAAATACTAAACATGTTCTTAAATGAAATTGAAGCGTTGTAATTTTGTCCGAACATTAACTTATGCCTTTTTAGAACACTCATTTCCTATAACATATATACTCTCTTCTCGACAAATGACACATGCTAACCTATTTTTAAAAAACAATCACAGCGTTGACACATTTGAAAGAAAATTTGTCCAACCGCACCTCCTATTTTGGATAAAAAAAACTAGAACTAATACAATATAAAAACAATAAATTCAAATATATATATATATATATATGAAAATAATGTTTCACAATTAATAAAGCTGAATCCTTTATTTTCGTGATGGAATTTCATCAAAAAAAGTGTTCTAAAAATTTAACACTATAATTTTTAAAAGTTTATTAAGTATTCCACATTTTCATCATCTTATTGTTTTAAACCAAATTTATTGGTAAATTATTTATTAATCCATAATTTGTTTTTGATCAATATTTTATTTTAGGTCTAACAAAATATTTGACATCAAGCTAAAATATTATTTTAGCACATAATTAATAATATAATAACAAATACATAAATTTTAAAATATTCATAAGAAAAATATAATCTAAGATCTTTGTATTAAAAATATTTTACTTATTATCGTAATTAGAGTATAATAAACAAAGAAAATATGTAAAACTATTATGTATTCATGAATATTTTAATATTAAGATGATCGTAGTCTTTAAAAAGAATAACAAATATACACAATAAAATTTAATATCACCTTAAATTTTAAGTAAGCTAAACATTTGAAATACTCTTTAACTATGTATTTTCGTTTACTAACACACCCGTAGGATGAAGAGAGAAATAATAAAATTATGCTAATAGTAAAAATTAGTTGTTTGGTTAATTTTAAAATTAAGAAAATATTATATCTCATATACATCTTTTGCAAATGTAAACCTAAAACACAAAACACAAATCATATAAAAATAATAATCTATAATATAATGATTCTTGAGCTGCCACGTCAGCATCAGATGGATTCCACCTCTCATTTTCTTTAAAAAAAACTGTGTAATACTAAATGGGCCTCGTTATCAAAATTAAAGAAAAGGCCCACTTGACTCCCTTGCCATCGTCAGCGCTGCTTTTCCTCGCGAGATTTTGATCGCTCTCTTTTTTTTTTAATTATATAGGGGTATCTTAATCCCCACCGAAATGGGTCCAGACTAGTTACATGTTGTCACGTATCGATCCCATGTCTATGGCAATGCCGAAATGTTAATTTCCCAGTGGCTGGGATTCGAATCCAGGTAGCGGTACTCAGCGATGTAATCTCTCTCTCTAGCTTACATGTTTCTAAGCTTTGCTTGATTCTCCGCGTCGCTGATTGATATGTTCTAGGGTTTCTCAATTACCCATGTGGCTAAGATTCGATTTAACCTAGAAAACTTGCTCCTTTCTGTTCTATGAGTAAGATAAAGTGTTAAGCTTTGGCTGAAATAGATTAATACTCTTTTGTATTCTGGTCTGATAATGTACATTGATCTTGACTTGGTATGGTAATAAAGTGATATATCTGTTGTGGATTGATTGATTGGTTGGCTTGGTTATATATGAGAGAGCATTCTTTGGAGATCTGGAAAAAGATGAAGACAAGGAAAGAGTTTGCACTATAACAAAGCTTTGTTTTATCTGTGATAGAAGAACCTGGAACCCATTTGATGGAGCAACAAAAAAGAAAAGATTCTACTATGGACTCAAAGCCTTTACTAAATTCAAACCACATCCTTAACGAATTTAAGGATATGGTTTGAATATACCCTCTAGAGACGGGGTAGAACAAGAGAGACACATAAAATCAGAAAACTGTACTCCGAAAAATACAGAGCACTACTCAAAATAGACTCATGAAGACAAACGTTCATTGTTGCAGAAGAGGAACGGAAACAAAACAAAAGAAAGCACGAGAAACAATCTATTTCAATTTTGCTCATTCAACTTCAAATATATCAGAACCAGTGTAAACGAAACAAAACTTCAGTTTCATAACCATTTTCATTCACATGACGTGAAAAAAGAAACTATCTTTCCACAGTAAACAAAAGCCATAGCTAAGGTATTCAAGCTATTTGAACACAGCAACACACATATATATAAGTTCTACTAATTTATATATATATATATGTAAACGAGTCAATAATTAGGGCATATGTTCTAGAGAACTACATCAACACACACATAAGTTTATCTCTCTGTTTTTGGCTAAAGATTAGATAAGATAGAGAGATGCCAAGTTAATAATCCTAACAGAAAAAACCAAAAGGTCTTTTCTTTTGCGAGGCGGCGAGAGCTTTCTACTGCTGAAATGCTGCAATCTCTGTCGTTCTGAGACGATGGATCTCATCCAACTGCTCCAATGATGAAAATCAAAAAGAGTTCAGTAAAAAGACTTCAAAATCACTAGTAAAAAATTTTGCTATAGCAACGAAAATGCTACAAACATTTCGTAGCTATACTTCCATGTAGCTACGAAAAACGTGGCTTTTCGTAGCAATTTCGTAGCAAGATCTCCATATAGCTACGAAAACAACCGTAGCTATATGACTTTTTTTACTAGTGAATTAAGATGAACCTGAAAAAGGAAAATAACACACACCTTACTGAGAGCAAAACCACGCAAATGTGCATTCCCTTCAGCAACGTATTGGTACCACTTCTCCCTTTGCAAATACTCCTCCTTCCTTTGCAAATACCATGAAACATCTACATGGATGGAAGGTTTGTAAAGAGTTAAAAAATCAATCAAACAAACACAAACACACGTGGTCACAAGTTAATCGATATGAGTTCCATCTCGTACACCACCTGATTCAGACGACTCAAGGTTGCTGGCCTCGTCACGGCATGTAGCAGCCATGTCCAGGTAACGTTTCTCACACTCTTCAGTGGAGCGAACCGCCTGAGATGATGAAGGTTAAATACAAGAGTTAAAAAGTTCTGTCTCTTTCTTTTTTATTGTTAGAATAAAAAAAAAGAGAAACAGAGAACCGTTACCTTGTTTAGAGAATCTGTTGCTTTCTGAAGAAGACGCATACTCTTCTTGTGTTTCCCGGACATTGTACGTAACCTGGGGATGAAGATGAAGAAACCCACTCTGAACAATCAAATTTCAAAAAAAAATCAAAACTTTTGTTCCTAATCTAAAAGAAATGGACTAGGGTTTATAAGATTCCAGAGAGAGAGAGAGAGACGGAGAGTTTCTACAACATCACATTTAGGGTTTATCGAAATCAGATTAATGATCCTAGGAAGGCAACGTAATCCGACATGGAGACAGACCTTACGGATGGATGCTAATCGGAAGCAGCTTGCTTGTGGAAATGAAATCGAGAGCGCAGCAGAGTAACGAAGAAGAAAAGGGGAGAAAGAAACTTTAGGGTTTCTTTTTTAAGAAACTTTAGGGTTTCAACCGGGGCTTCTAGCTCAGATGGTAAAGGGCTCACAGCTGTGAGTACCGCCACCGGTTCAATCCCCCTGGGAATTAACATTTCGGCATCGCCAGAACAGAGGACCGACACGTGGCAACACGTGACTAGTCTGGACCACTTCTGTGGAGTCAGAATACCTATAATTAAAAAAACTTTAGGGTTTCTTTTTTTGTTTGTCGATTTCTTTTACATAAAGAGCCAACATGCTGAGCTTTGGTACAAGAAGTTTTATGGGTCCAACAAACAAATAAAATAAAGTCCAATACAACACATGGCATCATATTTTTTTAATTTTTTTAACAAATAAGAGACTTTTTGGTTTTATTTAGTTCCATAACCGGTTTTCCAATTATTTTGTACAAATTTCTATTTAAGTTTAACTCAATTTTGGAAAATGCACTGTTTTAAATTTGAGAACTTTTACATTTCTTTAATAAATTAAATTATTTCAGATATAATTTAATTATTAGATTTTACATTTTTAAAAAAATTACCTTCTCGAAATTTGTCTTTTTTTTGAAAAATTCATTTTAAATACTAGTTTATAAGTGTAGTTCTTTTTATAAAATAAAAATATTGTAGTTTTTTCCAAGATAAACTTTATGCGATATTAGTATAGAAACTTATAAAACAAAATAATTTATAATTAACAGTTTAACCATAAACTACTTGATTTTTGACTCATATGAAAATTATTTAAATTTGTCAAATTTGTAAACTAAAATGTGTATTTTCAAATTACAAATATATATTTGAGTAACCAAAATATGAGGCATCTTGGGTTCGTTAGCATATGTTGCATGGTCAAGTTCCTCACACAAGAAAAAGAAGCTATGATTGGCACAACGTCTCGATTAAGCATAGAAGAGAACTCATGCATGCTTTTCTCAGATGTTGGTTCTTTGAAGAGACAATTAGGTGAATATATCCAAAAGAGACTCATATTAGCTATCTATATATTGATAGACATTAACAGTCCAATTCATACCATTTTGACCTTAAGTAGACAATTTTACCCATCTGTGATGATGAAAGTCCCAGCTCCCTATTCTGTCACGGCAGGTTGTTGAAAAGGTGTCAGATAAGTAGAGTGGTGATGGTGTGAAGTTAGAGCAATTCTAAACCACACATTTTTTCTGTTTCCTTTTAAAATAATTTTTTCTGCATTATATTTTAATAAATTATATATTAATAGCCATCGTTTTTTTCGCTTCTCCTCAACTTTCAGAGTTCTATTTGTTATCTATTGATGATTTATGTAAGTTTCACAAAATTATGTAAATTTTCACAAAAAAATTATCAACGATCATAATATTATATGGCAGCTGATACCTCATGTTACATATCCAATATATATTAACGGTTAACTTTTTATTACAGTATTAAACAATGTATAATTCTATAATTTATCATGTACATATTATGTTAGCTGAAATTAATTTATGGTCACTGTGTTATCACATTTACATAACTAATATATTATGTTTGTGGACTTGGTCTAGCATGTTAAATTTAGACACTAACGAATGATCTGGTACTTATACAATTGTTGATGAGAAAGTTACTATACAATGTTAATTATTATATTAAATGTTAGCGTATAAATTGTTTAGTAAACGATAACACAATAACCATAGTTAATGTAGTGTATGAATATATAATTCCTGTGCAACTCACAGTAGAATGTTAACGTTTAATATTAGGTGTTAAAAATTATATTAGTGTTTAAATATATCATTTAACTATAACATGAATAAGTAAACATTGTTTTAAAAAATGAATATGCTTAATGTTAAACGATAAAAAGAACGTTATAGGTGTAATTTTATTTTTAACGATATCACATAATGCTAAATGATAAAACAAATGTTAAAGGAAAATTTATAGTTAATAATAATGTATGTTTTATGACCATTGGTTGACCAACTATTGGATGGTAATAAAAGCAGTATTGAGAATCATAAAGTCTAACAAATAAATTCAAAGGTACATATGTGAATAAAAGCAGTTGTTACCTTACGTGCCAAGGTACTAGCTATGTCACATTTTTTTTTGTAAAAATGATTGTAGAGAAGACATGTGGCAAATCACTACGCAAATAATGTTTAGAGGATATCTTAAACTGAGAAATTAATTTGTTAATTAACATGATGAACATAATAATAAGTTAAAATAAAATTTACAATCATTTTATATGAATTACTAGCCATTGACATATTTAAAACATAATTGTAAATTAAAACACAATTAAATGAATGTCATATCATGTTTTTGTAAACCATGTCATCTTTTATTGCTGAAACTAAATGCGGTGATGACATGTGTCAAATCATTTCACAATAATGTCTAGAGGATTTTTTTTAAATGTTTTTATTGTAAATGTCATTATACATTTTTCATACATATTTAGAATAATTTTTAAATTTTTTCTTGTTTTTAGTTCATAATTTAATAAATTCAAACAAAATATAATACTCCCTCTGTTTCTAAAAGATTCATGTTTTGGAAAAATATTTTGTTTCAAAAAGATGTATATTTTATATTTTTTATGAAATAATTGCAAACTTTAAGAAAATTAATTGGTTTTATTGGATTACTATTGGTTAAAAATTGTTGAAAATTGAAAATTACAGAAAATGATAAATTTATTATAGTGATTTAATGTATTTTCTTAATATGTGTGAAAACACTAAAAAGTCTATCTTTTAGAAACAGATGGAGTATTTAATAAGGGAAAACCCAAAAAATTATTGATTTTTTAATCTGTATACAAAAACTTTAAAGACACATGAAACTAGTGAGTATTTAATTAACTATCAATGCCAGAAACATAGAAATCAATTTAAAAATGTTACTCGTAGAGCTAACTAAACTATTTAAGAAATTATGTTGTTCCAAAACAACTAAAATGTTATTTTATTAATTAATAAAAATCACCATCAATAACATCAAAATTCAAAACCACTTGATTACCGTGTATATATATACACACACTTATAATTGATGGTAATAAGAGAAAACAAAACAATTCAAAGAAGAAGTTAAAAAGTAATCATATAGAATGGAAACTAAGAATTTTGTCATGGCTTTTTTCGTTATCACCACTTTAGTATCATCTGCGTATCCAAGTTTGGGTCAAGAAGATGTTGATGATGAACAACTGGTCAATCCTGGCCACGAGTTTGATACATTCATGAATACAGAATCGCCGGCTTCGCGAGATTACGATAATAATATACTAAAGAACATCTCACCGAAATACAAACATTATCTTGAAACCTATGTGTGCAAGATGGCGCCCAATGGGAAATGTGTTATCGATGTTATTAAAGAGATTCTTACGAATGAACCTGGTTCAAGAGAGTGTTGTCTGGAGGTAGTAAGAGCTGGAAAAGAATGCTATATGGAGATTAACAAGTTCATGTTTCGATTGTATAAACTCAAACGTTTTGCTTCTAAAGTTTCTTTCAAAATTAATGACGTTTGGAATAGATGTTCTGCTGAAGTTGAAAGTCCTTCATCATCTCATCATGGCGCGATTAAGTTATCTTGATTGAATCTTTTGTTATAGTATATGGTGTATTATGAAATAAGGGTTTGCTATACTATTCTAACTATATAAATAAAATCCATTTTTCATTACTTATTTGTTTTCATAACTCTAATATTGTATAAACAATTCTAATGTGATATCTTGGGTTTTCTAACTAGTATTTGTTTAGCATATGAATCAAATATAAAACATAACTGCACATGAATCATTTTTTAAAAGATTGTATATTCTTTCTTTATAAGTTGAATAAATTATGTTGTTTGAAAATAAAGTAAATTTATAAAAACAAATAAAAAGCAAGAGAACGATATAGGAAAAAAAGCAATATGTAACTTTCAATTTTCATGAAACGAAAACGTTAATCTTGTTTATGATTCTAGCTTTGGCCTAATATGAAAATTCCTTAAACCGATTTGTGAATTAATTATCTAAAGCTCTTTTACAATGTTTTCCACAAAACACAAAACTTCTTTGTTTTTTCAATGTATATATCATCTCTTCTTTTGTACTAATCCACATATGGAGTGAAATCATATTTGTGTTCATAGGATCAAATTATAGATTCTCATGAGGAGACTAATCAAAGGGACATTTAGTGGATTAAATGGACCATATACTTATGCTTAATGGCCTAATACTCTATATGAAAAACAACATCATGTTTCAACAATTCAGAAGATTTGATTCAACTATAACTAGTAAGAACTCAGATAAACATAAACTCAGAGGGATCAATAAACCAAGAGAAAAGATTTCATGATTGTCTATGTTCTTATTATTTATCTCAAACATTGTTTCAGGTTATATATCCATAGTCATCCTTGGTCATGTTTTTGCTTCTTCTTCTTGCTTATTAAAGATTTATGTAGTGCTTAATCATAAATATCTATTAAACAAAACTAGACAAAGCTCTGTAAAGTTATTTGCATAAAAGCATATATACTTCATCTACAAATATTCTTTCATTCTGTGAAGGCATCACTACATTTAGAACATGTAATTATTTTAAGAAACATTAGATCCAAGTTTCTATTAGTTATAAATTTAGAATCTTTTACTTAAGTGAAATAATACTCCCTGTGTTTCATATTAAGTGTAGTTTTATTTTAATTTTTTAAAAAAATATTATAAATTTTATACAAATTTTTACATACTTCATATAAATTTTCAATGTTCTTCTTATTTTAGCTCATTAGTTGATAAATTCATAAAAAATATAATATTTGATAAGGATAAAACCGAAAATTACTAATTTCTTAATTTATAAGCAAAAACTTTAAAGATGCATGAAAAATAGTGAGTATTTAATTAACAATGAATGCCTGAAACATAAAAATGAATTTAAAAATGTTACTCTTAGAAGATAACTAATGTAATAAAGGAATTATGGTTTTGCAAAACAACTAAAATGTTGTTTTATTAATTAATACAAATCACCATCAATAACATTCAAAACCACTTGATTACAATATATATATACACACACAATTATAACGCATGGTAATAGGAGAAAACAAAACAATATTCAAAGAAGAAGTTAAACAAACACAGTCTCTCTTCCGCCTCTGTTCTCCTCAGCTATACAAGAAGTAATGGCTTACGTGTGTTAATTACTCTTTTGCTCTTAATCTAAGATTTTTGGTTTCACAGATATTTATACTCACTATTGAAAACATTTTCTCAACTTCATATATTAAACCAAATTTATTGATATCGACATTACATGGAAAATATATATTTTCGTATCCAAGCCCGTTTAGCTAGAGGTTCACCAGGAGCATTTAAATTGGACGAAATTAAAACAAAGCTAAAATCCTCAGTTTATTGATTCTAACATTAAACCATCATTAAAACAATCTCTAAATCACATTGCGGTATCATCCGCAAGGATCATTGCACACATTGTTATATGAAACCATAGACAAAACCAAATTACAAAGCTGAAAGCAAACATAGACATCTAGTGATAGTTTAATATATACTACGAATAAATAACAATTCAACTTATACTACGCAGCATTAACATTCCTTTCAGAATTCCCATAAACTATAGTAGTTGTTTTACAATTATAATTAGAAGCTAAATTGCAAAGTTAAACCGTTAAGGTATCTACAACATATATATATATATAGTTTAATAATTTGGAGTTAATGTTAGACATAGTTATTACTTTCAGAAATAGAGGGAGTAGGATGAGAAATAAGAAATTAGCTACCAACTTATAAAATCTTCCACAATTTGTGACCAATTCTATTCAGGATCATCAAGTATTGACCTCACATCAACCTGCGTCTCAAATAACAGGAAACTAATCACTTAGAGGTCGAAGGAAAAAATGCAGAACAATATGAATTGTTAACGGTTAAGATAGAAGTTGGCTAGAAATATTATAGTTTACAGTTTACAAAAAAAAAGTATATTATAATTTACAAGTAAAAATAATCGATAACCGATAAAGACTTAATTACCCGGCAAAAAACCGAAAATATGGGGAGGGATACTCTGTTACAATTGCAAACTACCTTAGTAAGAAACGAATTCGCCAACCAGCAAAAAGAATCAAAACCTCATACTTCTTGTTCACTTTAAGAAGGCGCACAGCAAGGAATTGACTGAAAGCACCAGAAAAAGGCGGATTGACATGGATGATTCCCTTTATAATTACAGCTTCCTTGAGCAACACGCTTGAAACTTTGCCACTATTTTACTCTATCTTGCTCTGAGGTATGGTTGTCTTCTCGAGTTTCTTTGGTATATCGTTAATAGCTTCAAAAACATCAACCTCCTCAACAATCTTGATTGCATCATCTACTAGGAATCGACCATCTTTGTAATGGAATTTTGGAATTGTAACCTCTAATAGAACACCCCACTCCACTGTCAACGAATTAAACCAATGCGGTCCTTCTGTAACATTTCACAGCACTGTTGTTAAGATAGTTCTAAACCAATGTTTTGAAAACCGGACCGGATACCGACTCGGTGTAGCTACTGGTTGACTGGTTGGACCGGTTCAACCGGTCGAACCGGGTTTTCTATCTATGAAACTTATATGTATATAATTATATATTTAAGTTATATGAACTTTACTTATACATATAATACATTCTCTATTCTTTTCTATAATTAACTAAATATAAAAATAAACATAAATCTAACAGTAAAATAAAACTGAATAGTGAATACTATGTAAACTAAAATTAATAAAATCATATAATTTATAATTAAAATTATCATATTTATTTATTTTACAACTAAATCTCAAAATTTGTGAATATAGTAAAATAAAGATAGTATATGAAAGTCAAAATATATTTTTCACATTGTTTCCTAAGAAAATAAAAATCAATTAAATAGTGATAGTTGAACACTAATTATAAAATTTAAAATTTTAGTTAGTAATAATTGAAAACATTTAATTATATGTTAATTTTTATGAACCGGGTTTTAAAATTGACCCGGGTCACCGGTTTTCAGCCGGTTTTACCGGTTTTTTATAAATCCGGGTTTTAAACCAAACCGGACTCGGCTTCTTCAGCGAATCACGGTCGAACCGGTTCGACCGGCCGGTCCGTCCAGTTTTCAAAACACTGTTCTAAACTAGGGATGTTTAAACGGGTCAGATGCCCGCGGGCCTAACGGGCAGATTGTAAATAGGCGGCGACCGTACCCGTTAAGTTATACATAAAATCTTAACGGGTTCATACAGGGTTGGCCCTTTAAGGATGTTTATTAAACGGGTTTACCCGCGAAATAAAAGGGTGCCCGTTTAAATTTTTTTTTTCTTTTCAGAATATTCAAACGACATTGTATTGTTTTATGTTTTCTTTTGATCTGGGAAATTAGAATCTTGTTGCCGTCAGTTCTGCTCTCTGTCAATGAAACTTAGAAACCTATGATATGAATCGAACTTGAGACACAATTTTGTGGGTCTTCTTCTGATTTTGACTATGGGTTGCAGGCTGAATCTGGATAATTTTAAATCTCATTTTGTGACTCCATTGCACTTTCAGACACCGCCTTTGCTTTTCTTTTTTTTTTTTCGAACAAAAGCCTTTGCTTTTCTTTCACGATCTGTTTCTGTTGCATAACACAATTTCACCTTGACAATGTTCGATCATGGTGATCGGTTTTCACAATCTGTTTCTGTTTCTTCTGATTAACATAATAAAAAGAAAACAAATAATTAAACTGTATTTTTGTTTTAAAAAAAAACAAGTCTGTATTTAAAAATAATTAAACTGTATTTAGAAATAAATAAATAAACGGGTTCACGGGTCTAAACGGGCATCTCTATGTTAAACGGATACACATTTAACAGGCTTTACCGGGTTTGCAGTTAAACGGGCACGAAATCAACGGGTTTTAAACAGGCAGGGTGTAAATGGGCAGGGCCTAAACGGGCCCGGGCTGCCCGTATTAACATCCATGTTCTAAACAACACAAAAAGACATGAATACAATAGAATATCTTGCATTTCGACTAGTAACTCGATTATGACTTCTTGGATATGTACTGACACTGACAAAAACCAATCAAGAAAAATGAATCCACTAGCGAGCGAGTAAGAATCACCTTCTGTTCTTCTAGACAGCTTTTCCGAAACTTGATTCACAACAGTTAGACGATACGTAACAAATCTTCTACGTTCAGGAGAAAATGTGTAAATACGATAAGCTTTTGCTTAGTTACTTATTATTCTGCCATCATTATGAATTAGTGAACGTTAACATGGACTAATAATCACTAATAATCAAGTGTCACTCTATGTTTTCGTACGTAAAAGATATTTACTTTCCAATCAAGATTCATAACCATGTCACTTTTCAAGCGCAAAGCTCTTTTAAAAATACATGACCAAAACTAACAACTTTCACCATAAGTGCCAAAGACTTTCCAAGAACAGACATAGATTAAATTGTCTTATTTTGAAACCAAAAGAGGACACAAACAAATGTGTTGTAAGAACTCGAAGAGATCAAACAACATCATAGAATGAGAGAGGGGACCTGGCAGCCCACAACTCTGCCTCCTCCACTTTCACTAGAGCATCAATGTCTGAACATTGTTGCTTCAGTTTCAGTAAACTGTCATCCAATTCTCGTAGCCTAACCAAACTAGACTGTTCTTTCTCCTTCTTTTCTTTTACTTCGTCTAGTATCCACCACTCCAACCAATCCACTTCAAAGCCAACATCTTTCAAGTATGCCAGAGCAATTTCAGCATCCTCAAGATCTTCATTGGAGAGGTCCTCAAGAGATTGGCATAGCGTTTCGATTAAGTTGAGGAGGAAATTCATAGATGTTTTCCTCAGAAGTTGGTTGTTTGAACGGAACCCTACTGCAATGTTTGGGTGTCTTTCAAAAATACATCTCGCATATTCAACCTGCAAAGCATATGTGAGAGCATTCTTTGGATGAAGACAAGAAAGTTTGAACTATTGAGTTATTTTTTAAAAAACCTGTGATGGAAGAACCTGAAACCCATTGACATCGATACTCTCTTGAGATTCATATACACCTTCAGAATCTTCTGAGCAATCATATGTGCCAACAACTTGATGAACTTCCACTTCAGCAACAATCATGAGTTCTCCATTTACTTGAAACCCTTCCTTCTCGTCAAGGAGTTTGGTAAGAGGAACATTAGTTGAAAATTTGAAGCCTAATTTCTTCTGATCAAACCAGAGATGCAATTCTGCAGCAACAGATATTCATTCATTCCCAATAGTTAATCAAGATCGAGCAAAGTTATCATATTAGATTAAAAACCGGCACAACATGTGACAAGGGACGTTCAAAGAAATTGGATCAAGTAGTCAAGTAAGAATCACCTCACCATTCAGTAATGCAAGTTTTCCGGAATATTGTTTTGCTACAGATAACCGAAGCTTTACGTATCTTCTCCATCCAGAAGGCAATGATTCAGGATCAGCAACTTCAAGACCCATAGACAAAGACTTAACGTTGTCTTCCTTGGGATGGATTAAAAGAAACCTGAAGAAATGTAAGAAGAGACAGAGTCACCATTCAAAACAATGTGATCGACAATGACATTAGAATCTTCTCTCTTTTTTTTTTTTACCATTTGCAGTCACCGATCAGGACTGGAACAGAGAAATAGCACTCAGTTTGCAAAGTGGAGAAGTCTTTTATCACCCAAGAGAACTTCTTAACAAATTGCTTGCCCATTTCTGTGATACAGATTCCTGAAGAAAAGAAAGCAAATCTTATGGAGCAACAAAAAGAAAAGATTCTACTACGTACGGACTCAAGTCAAAACTTTAGTTCAAAAATACAGCAGAAAGAAGACAAAAATGTTCAGTGTTCCAGAAGAACCAAAGAAAGCTATGCTTACCTTACCTTTACTTACAGAGTTAAACCATTTAGTGGAAGATAGACCTACAACACCGAGAGAATGAATGAGTCTCGAGTAATGTTGAGCGGATGCAAACTGTCCAAGATGATATATATATATATTTTTTTTTTTTACAAGGAGAATAAATGAATCTCGAGTAATGTGGCCAATGAGGAGCGAATGCAAACAGTCCAAGACCCTCGTGACTTGATATTCGTGCCATAATTACGAATTATTCAATGGTAAGACTGATGACTAATAAAGAACCCTTGGAAACGACTTTTTGAGTGCCACACCCAAAGAAGCTTTACTCGGTGCTGTAAGAAACCATCCAAGTTCTTCTTCACAACTTTGAAGAGAGAAGCAGGAGTGCATGACACTTTGATTACGTCGAGGAGGAAAAGCAATTCGCTTTTAAATCCTCATCGCGGACTCCCAACAAGAAGTTACTTACTATTGCTTAGGGAACATAAACTGAGCAAAAGTCACTATTAGAAGAGTAATACATTCCAGCAAAATTAAACTATGTATATAATAAACTGAATATTCAAAAGCGAGAGCTCCCTCCACTGTGAATTAACAATTGTCTACGTAAGGAACAAGACACGTCTCCATCACAAAATGAGATGTGTCCATCATAAACATCTGTCAACACACTTCACCTTCCACCTAAGCAGTATACACACTAGCATCACGTGACACACACGGCACAACATTTTTATACATATCAAAGTGTAGCGGCTAGAGCCGGATAATAACAAATTTTTAAAACGTAAGGACAATAAAATGGAGGAGACTTACGTCGATGCGGTTGGTGAGGACACGACAACAACGACGGAGACGACGGCGAAGCAGAGTAAAAAGAAGTTGAAAGTTATGGTTGCGATCGATGAAAGCAAGAACAGCTTCTATGCGTTGGAATGGGCAGTGGAACATCTCAAAGATGTTATGAGCGCCGAACCGGAAACCGGTCAAGAAGGCGGTTTACTTACGTTGGTTCATGTTAATCCATCTGGTGCAACCGGTGAAGAAAACAAACAACGCTTCTCGTTTTTGTTTCTTTTTATTCACTTTTTGATATTTTGAATTATTGAGGGGTGTTTGAAAACTCTTAAGCTTCGGCGACAGGTTCAGTTCCTGAACTAATGAAGAAAGCAGGAGTACAGAGCACCAACTTGTTCACACCTGCACTGGAGTTATGTCGTGCCAAAATGGTCGGTGATCTCAGAACATGTGTATGTGTTAAATACCCTCAAAAACCATAATATAAGTCTTACATTGGATGAATAGAGAAGACCATCTGGAGTTTGTTTTGGGGTTTTGTAGGTGAAGACGGAAACGATGATACTGGAAGGAGATCCAAAGGAGATGATCTGCCAAGGGGTCGAGCAAACCCATACTGATCTTCTTGTTGTTGGTAGCCGTGGACTCGGCATGATCAAAAGGTTGACAAATTTTTCATTTTGTATTATAATTTATATGTGAGAATTATTTTGGTCAGATGTGTTGTTTGATTTGGGTGGGGATATAAATGCAGAGCCTTTCTAGGGAGTGTGAGTGATTACTGTGTTCAACATGCGGAGTGTCCAGTTCTCATCGTGCGACTACCTAGAGATACCTCGACTGGGTAAGTAGTAAGCACCAAGGAACACACGCGAGCTAGTGAGTACATCACGTGATGACTACTTTTTTATTTTATTCCGTTTTGTATGAACAAAAATAAAAAATGTCTAATTAAACAATTTGTTTTCATTGTAGTTGCAATCACATAGTTAACCAAACCAAACTAATTCAGGTTTCTGTTTTAAGTTTTTTTTTTTTTCAAATAAGTGAAATCAGGTGAGATAGTTTTGCAACAAGAACGAAAACCCAATCCAGCCTTTCGTTTGTATAGAATCTAAACCGGAAAACCTGTCTGGTTAAACAGACGCGCTGTACAGTCTCTAAATGCAAGTAAAACATGGAATGAGAAACGAACGTTTACAGTAACACGCCAATGTAATACTTTGCAATTTGGTATGTGTTAGCCCTGCATGTCACCAAGTTAAATTACTTCTTTGTTAGTTTTGATCAAAATTCAAAGAGGTGTTAAACTAAAGAACTCTGGTTCGGACAAGTTTATACCTGCTGGCTCATTAAGATCTCCACAGCTACGTTTAGATCGTCATCGGCAGCAGCGAGTGCAACCTCCACTTGTGTCTGAATCAAACCCAGAGATTATGAGACATGCTTTTTCGCTATTTGTTAAGATTGGTATAAAATCAAAGAAACGTACCCTTTCAAAGCCCATGGCAACCAGATTCTGGATTTGTTCTTCAGAAGCAGCAACACGACCCTGCGTCTTAACAGTTCAATGAGAAAAACAGCTTATAGATGCCTTGAAAGGGTTCGGCTCTGAGCAATATAAGCCTAGGAACTAACCTGGGATTGAGGTAGGACTGCTGCATTTGCTATTGGCACCTGTCTGCAAAAGGTTCACAAAAGCCGCTAAGGTTGAAGGAATGATGCATAGTTAACTGATAAGTTTATCATACATTGTAGAAATCAAATACCTTGCGGCGGGAATTGGCTCAGTCAGGCCAGTCACAGTGGCATCAGAAAGGCGGTCAGGAGTGCTATCTTCCAACAGTCTAGCATGGAGGTTTGGGTCTGTTTCTCCAGCTGGAGGGGTTGGGTCACGGACAGTACCGCTAAGAGTTCTACCTCTTCCCGGAAATCTACTATCCTCAGAAGACTGTAAGTCAACTACTATGGTTAGATCACAAATGCGAATACATCACCACCAAGTCAAAAGGAAGTGGTAGACAAGGTTAGCATGAATGTACCTGATTAGTAGATGCTTCCCTCTGTGGCAGCCATGAAGACAAGGATCTCCAAGCGTTTCCTGTAGAAAAACCACTGTTCAAAGAAGACTGTCATTACAATGTTCTCTAGGCAAGCAGCTCAGTTTTTTTCGTATGTAGTTAGGTTCGCACCTGGATGTTGTGTTTTGTACAGAATAAGTGGGCATGTAGCTGGAAGGATTTCCACCAGTGCACATAATGAATTTGGGTCGCCTTACACAACTAGCCTGGAAAAGGACAAAGAATCCGAGTGAGCGATGATTAATTCAAAGAGAGACATGTTTATTGCAGGTTCAAGAAGCTTGATGTTCTAAAATACTTACCATCCAGGAGGCTGACTCAATGTTGGAGAAAAATGAAGAGCCGGGCATCAAGAAATTGAAAAGGCCATAAGAATCTGAAATCCGAAGTGGCTAACAAATTAGCTACCAGAGAAACTTCAGGTTTAGAAAGCAGAAGGTAATCAAAAAGGTAAAATTATCATACATGCAAATCCAGAGAGGATGCCACATAGGTGACCAAGCAGCGAAACATTTGTCATGAGAAGTTGGAATGCTATCAACAAGATCCATGGATATCTGCAAATGGATACAAAATTTACATAATATGTGCAACAAGGAAGGCAGGTAAACATTAACAACCCGACAAGAAAGACAATAAACTTACAGTTTAGCGGGCACGTTGAAGAGACCAAACATACTGCACAGAGAAAGAAAGCAGCAAATACAGATACAAAATGAGATGCCTCATGAATACCAAGGTGTACAAAAAAATTATTTAAATAGCTATACGAAAGTCTTACCTCCTAGAGGTGACTCCACTGAGACTTGTCTCTATGACAATCATAGAAAACAAGACTCCAGAGAATCCAATCGCGCACTCATTCATGAGATGGTCATACTGATAGAAAGGATTATATCCCGCCAATGAAGCTATCAGAAGATGCAATACGCCATTGGTCGTCGCCAGCAATATTGTGAGGTAAAACAAACGGACAGATCCCATGATTCTCTCTAGCTCAGATCCCATAGGAACCAAGGCCATCATGTTGAACATAACATGAAGCATGGATCCATGGAATATAACGGCCGTGTAAAACCTATAAACTGCACAGCAGATAACGGTGGGAACAAGAGTGAACACACTTCAGATATCTCAACTAAATGCAACCAAAACCACCTTACAAGACAATATATCCTTCAGAAAAAAAACGTAATCTTTAGTGACAACAAGAAAATCAACAAGCTTGATAATCTGTTTCAAGAAGCTAAGACTTAACACTATGAGAACATACCTTGGAACCGGGATAGAATTGCAGAGGGTAAGAAGCACACTTCATAGAAAGTGTCGTACCCAGTTAAGAGGCAAATCAGGTAAATGATCCCACAAACTACAACCACTGAAGAGGTGAGGAAAGGTATTGCATTCCACCATTGTGAAACTCGTGTTTGCACCCCAGCCTATAAGAAATACACAGCAAATCACAAATGATTGTTTGATTCCAGAACCATAAAAAAGGCTTCTCCTAGGCTTATAACTAAAACCTTGTCCCATTATCTAATTGACTAGACATAGAGAAACTCTAATATTCTGATTTAAAAAAACTATAAAAAGACCTCTACTCAGCTTATGATTAAACCTTGTCCCAATCTCTACCTGGCTAGACCGTATTCAAACCGGTGACGTTCTAATTACAAATACCCAGAGCTACTGAAACAACACAACTACTATAGCAAACGATTCGCCACAAAGCTAAGCCGAATCGAGCTACAAAACTAGTTAATTCTACAGAACGAGCAACCACTCGTGTGGATTCTAGCTATCAGCGATAGCTCGTTCACTAGCAGAGTTTTCTCGGGAATCAATCAATGAAAATAGTTGAGCAGAAGGGGGTGGAATTAAGCAGATCTAACCTCGGTGACAATGTTCGGCCTCATCTTCTTCAAAGTCTCAACGAATTTTTTATTCCCCTTCTCTGAAGATCGTAGTATGTATTTGAATTTCGACGACGACGACCATGTAAGTAGTAAGTAACCTTTACTTCTCCCCTTTCTTTCTCTCCCACCGTTAAGACTCTTCTCGAGATCTTAACTTCTTCCCCCGGTTTTATTATTTCGATCTCGCTAAAGTTTTGTGAACCGGGTCTAACCGAATCGAACCAGTTTTTTTTTTTTCTATTTTCATTATTTGAAATGAGAAAAAGTTGGAGAGATGGCGACGATGAGAGGTAACATGAAAATTCTACAAAGAAAGATTCAAAATCCAAATACAATCGACCGGTTCTGTTTTGTATACTACTGATTAGATCAATCTCTTTGTGAATCCAATTCACTATAACTTTTCTTTTTGTGATATAATTCAATAAAATATCAATAACCACAACACACTCTCATATCTCAACAACAGAGCTTTCACCGAAACAGTTGGATAAGACCAATCATACATGAAAAGCAGCGTTTGCAACAAGATCCAGAACAGAGAACGATTAAACAGTGAATACTCCAAGAACAGTTGAGAGATGAGATGACCATTGATGGAAGACATGAGCGTTCTCCTGCCACAAAACGTTACTCCCTATGGGGTTTGAGACACCGTAAACCTGAGATCGACCAAGCAGGCTCATCAT
This sequence comes from Brassica nigra, assembly GCA_016432835.1. Taxonomy (NCBI): domain Eukaryota; kingdom Viridiplantae; phylum Streptophyta; class Magnoliopsida; order Brassicales; family Brassicaceae; genus Brassica; species Brassica nigra. The sequence continues at coordinate 67,898,508 of CM028244.1, forward strand.
CAGCAGAACTTAACATACTAAGAACAAGACAGGAATGGAAGAAAGGTCTCTTACGGACAAGGAATCACTATAGCTTTAGGTGGTCAGATCGATCGATACTTGCAAGTTATTCTTACTAAAGAACAGTCTTATTCATTTAAGAGAAGCAACTTACAAGCAAGTCTAAGAAGATGGTAGATGAAGATGGACAACCCACAAGTCTCACAACTAGCTATCTTCTTCCAGGCCCCCTAGTCTGGTACCTGGATCATAACTTATAAACAGTCGAAACTCGTTTCCGAGTTTGCTAGAGTGATGAGGCTTAAAAACGCAAGGCCGAACACCCAAAAGCTCAGCCGCCCGATCTCTCTGCACATCTCCTGCAAGAGGTGATAATATCTCTCAGATAAATTTTAGTAACCACACAAAATCCTCACTAGAGAACGCAGAAGTCACTGAATGTAATGTACCTGTGAGAAGAAGCAACAAAGAATCTACAGGACTTGCAAGAAACGAAATCGTTTGGGTAACTCTTTCCAGACATTCCCTACTCTGCCAAGCACAAGCAAATCAATATCACTAATCTGCTTATTAGAAAAGTATTCGTAGACATCTCTGTCCCCACAAAACACAAAATCATCATAGCTTAGTTATGTCCACACAAGTCCTTTATTACAGAAATGTGTTGGATGATAACGATAACACGGTAGAGAGCCACACAAAGTATACATCTTTAAGAACAGGGACTTAAAGCCATGGCAATAACCTACTTCATTAAACCAAGAACCAGGACCTAAAGCTTCTGAATGTCACAAGCTAAGAACTTTCAGAAACAAGAAAGTTAAGAACTTGAAGAGACTATACCAAGTAGGGAGGATCTGCAACGATTATATGGAAGCAATGTTTCAGCTGAGGTGGCAACTCTTCAGGTTCGTTGTAATCATAAAACGTGAACTCACTTCCATATCTCTCAAACCTCATATCATACTCCAAAAGCTGCACCTGTAGACTCGGATCCTTCTTCTGACTCATCACAACAACAACAAAAGAATCGGTTTCAATACAAATTCATGGTCTTTCTTTATCAAAACCTGATGTATTGTACCTTGAGATACACGTAAAGAGTAGGGCACGCGATGCAAGCGATTCTGCAGCCAGAGAATCCACTCGAGAGAGTGACCACTTCCTCAGCTACGGTCTCTGCCGTTTCAGGTTCGTACCAGAACTGGCTTAGTCTCCAGTCCTCTGTAACTAGCTCCACTTTATCTCCTCCGTCAACGGTGGACGGTGGCGGCGTGCTCGCGGCGGTCTTGTTCTGGTCGGCTAGAAACTCCTGCAGCGCCGCCAACGCTTGAGAGCTCAACACTAACGGATCGTCATCTTCTACATCGCCGTTTTGTTTCCGGAGCTCATCTTCTCCTTCCATTTGGGTTTCTTCAGTGTTCGCGATAATGTCGGAAAAGAGAGTACTTTAACCGGACACAGCAGCTAAAGTGACTGTTTCAGGGACTAGGGTTCTTGCTTTTGCGTTTATACGTAAATTACATAAAAGTCCCCAATGTTTTTAATATTTATATAACCACATCTATCTATCTATATTATTCTAATAGAAGTACAAATAAAAATTAACCATTAAAATTACAACTTATTTACAATCATATGCCACTGAAATAATTAAAAATCTTACCATTAATTTTTTCAGTGTATATTAATGTACTTTCTTAAATCCAAAATTTAAATAAAATCATGGCAACAATAATTTGTGTGTATTTTTCTAAATCGAAATTTAACTAAAATCATGACTAATACACACAAGAAATTCTTATTACATTATACAACCCAAACAATTATTGTGTTTTCCTATCCAGTATACACACCTGTATTTCTTATTATAGAAACGACTAATATTACTGTTTAAAATATTAATGGGTAAAACCATATATCAAAAGAATTTATTACTTTCATTGTGTGAATAAATAAGTGACTGATATATTCTCAGTTTTCATATATTTTTTTTTTTGACAAAGGGTTTCCTTTCTCAGTCAGTTTTACCAATACATTTCTCAGTTTTAATATAAAAAATCAATTTTATGTAACTAGTTTTGAATGCATTTGAAAACAAAAACAATTTTACCAATACAAATACTCTCATTTTATAAAAAATAATCATCAACAAGAGTAGCATAAAAGGAGAAAAAGCAATCTATATATTAAAGATAAGAGTTTAGAGTTTCAAATGAAAAATTTGGGCATACTATAAATATCATTCACTACTCCAAATAAACATCACATTCAAATTCCTATATTCTTCTCGTTTTGAATCTTCGTTCCCGCTCGATTAGATAAATTTTTCGCATTTAGGTCAATGTTTCTCACGTTAGTTTACTTGATTAGGTAAGTTTCTTCTCCATTCGGTTAACACGAGAAACTTGGAATTATGTAAGTTTCTTTTCCATCCAGTTATCGTCATCTATGTTTTATTATGAATTTTACTCTTCATGATAATTATGTTATTACAATTATGACTCTTCGCTGTTTCTAGTAGTCCGTAGAAATAAAATTACATTATTATTATTTTCTCCAATACACACAAGTAATTCTTATTACATTATACATGTTTTACATACAATGCAAGCATTCAATTGCATTGGTGTCAATCGTTAACCAGTTTCATTGCATTGGTGTCAATTCTTCGAATCTTGCGAGACAAATGTTGTTTAGTGAGATAAAAGAGAGAGAGAGACTTACATAGATAGTGTCTTTACTGGGCGAAAACCGTCTAGTTTCCCAACTTCCGGTACTCGTGCTAACAACAAACTTTGTGGCATTCAATTCAATGTCGGAAAACTGAAACAACCATAGCAAAAGCATCAGTAAACAGTCATAGCAAAAGCATCAGTAAACAGCCATAGCAAAAGCATAAGTGTTAGAAATAATAACCTTCTCGAAAAATGATAGCAAAAGTTGAGAGATAGAGCTTGTATTGATCCTTGAGGATCTAAATTTCGCTATATTATCAGTAGCAATCTTTTCTATTCTTTGCTCTGCTTCTTTTCTTAGACCTTTTAGATATTTCGATGTATTTCCAGGAAATATTTCTTGTAGCGGTGGTATTATTGTAGGTGAGCATGTCTGCAACAATACCAAAGTACTCAAACACCATGTTTTAATACTCAAACATACTTAAACTTTCAAAAAATTTAGGGTCAAAGCTATTGAGGGCCTATGTCTATGTAAAAGACTTCGGAAGCTTTAGCTTATCTTACCTGAAGATGGAAAATGACTAACAAACACAGAGAATATGAGCTAAACGTTCCATTCTTCGAGTTGTTGATATCATGAGCTTTAGCCCATTCCTTCACCTATAAAAGATAAAACACACAGAGATAAATATATATGTATTGAATCAATAAAGCCTTTTGGAACTTACCAGCAAAACTAGGTCGCGAAATCTGCTATCAATCCCACCGATCCAGAGAAGGAACCTGCTCTTCAAGAGCCCTTTCACGTTGTCAATTGAAACGTCACAAGGGATATTCTGGTGCTGTCTGCTCAATCCTTTCACAATGGGAACTCGCGCATTGCCAATAAACTCCAGGCCGGACCATAAAGCTGATTGCCACATGATAATGGAGATGTGAAGCATAAGTTTAAGACACAATTGCATTGGTGTCAATCATTAACCAGTTTCTAAAACATGTATGCAACAAGATCAGACACGACCATCCATCATCACACACACACACTTATAACTGAGGCCTAGCAATACTACCATAAACCAACATCAGATCATGCACTACCTTAAGCGATTTCAAGTTATGAAAGCTACCAGAATCAAATAAAGCAATCTATCATCCTAGCGCAACTCATTCAAGAACTGGCGTAAGCATTTTCATTTCTCAACATCAAACTTTCACCTGAATGTCCCATTGCTTCATATATCTGTCGAAGTACAGGCTCTGTCTTGGCATTGTCGGTGGTGGACTGGATCTTCCAACCAGAAAATTTGACAACAGAGATATCTATGTCGCTCCATCTTGTGTAGAGGTTGGAGACGAACGATCCATACGGTTCAACAGTGACACCTTCTACATGCTTTATTACATCACGCAGTTGAGTAATGATGGCAGTCCTCATATCAAAATCAGCTTTTGTGGGGGTAATGAATTGAAGAATATCTTGAAGAGTAGTATCCAAGAGCTACAATAAAGTCAATTTCTTGAGCCGCGAAAAATACATATTCCGTAAAGAATCCAAGATAGGTTTGTATTGATATAACCTCAGACTGTGACGGCGCATTCATTGGCTGAGACTTGAAATGACGCGGTGGACCCGTTCGATTTGAGCTCACAGCGGCAGATTTCACTTGGTCAACAACGTTATCGTCGACGTGTTTGAGTTTTACTCTGTAGCCATCTGTTTGGCGAGTGCGGTGAATGTGTTAACACATCGAATTGTTCACAAATTGTTCAAATTGAATGCATAATAGTTTAGAGACTAAGGTTCTTGTTCTGTTCTGCTTGCGTTTATAGAGAAATTTTATAAGAAGTTCCCAATGTTTTGAATATTTCTTATGAAATCCATGAACTTTGTCTTGTGTTTAAATACACACTTTAAGAATAATTGTCAACCACCTATAATAAAAAAGTTATACAGTTTGATCTTAAAAAAACAAAGAGTTTCTACCATGTTTTCATATTAAAATAAATTTACATAAATTTCAAAAAAATATATAGAAAAGAGTTTAATGTAAAATTTCATTCAAATTTGTACTTATATCTCTTTAATATGAAAACATGGTGATTGTTATAATTTATCTAGGAAATTTTAATTAATTTTTGTAGTTTTTTCTTAAACAAACATTGTATCTTTACAAAATTAGTAAAAATCGGTGAATTGTTTTTATAATATGTTTTTGGGGGGTCAAATTGAAAAGCGAAATAGTTCTATAATTCCAAAATATTACCAATTAAGGCCGTCAATATAACTGGAGAGATTAGAAAACTGCGTCGTTTAGATTAAAAACAGAGGACCCCACAAAAAAAAGTTAGAAATTCGAAGGAAAAACAGATGACTCTATTTTCTCCCCTCGGAACACATTCGTATCGAGAGATTGACGTTTCATGTCTCATGAGAATCTCATTCATGAGTTTTCTCATGAATTGTCAATCTCCCCCACGTTCCCATCTAATCCTAGCACCAACCTGCCATTCATGAGTTTTCGTACGCTTTCTCCTCTTCTCAGGGTTCATCTTTGGCTCTGTTCTTCTCTTCCACTAACTAAAGTACACCTTCTTCTATATCCTTTCGTCTCATGGGCGCTGTTTAACTCGAATTTACTTATCCAGTTCTGTTTCCTCTTGACCGATTTTGTTTTCTTTCTCCAGCTTAGGAATCTGTACTTTTGGGTCAATGTTTACGTGCATGAACTATGTTTCTTGATGATTAGAAAAACGCTATACAATAATTGATTCTCTGTCATGGTTCAGCAGCAATGAAGAGCATTCTCCGATCAATTAGTTTTAGTGACATTGACTCAACATCACCTGAAACTATAAAGACTCTATACAATAGATCTCTTAGCGTCAAAGGGACACAAAGATCTAGTATCTCTTCAGAAGACGTGGACAACAGTTTTTCTTTAAAGCTTTAAACTTTATGAAAGATGATGACCATATAAGTTGAGAAGATGGAAACCTTTATCCGAAAACGATCACGTAAACGTTTATAGACTTTGCTGAACTTAAAAGAAGTTCTATATCGTTTTTTTTGAAATTGAGAAGCAAGAGACTGCAGTTTCACGCTGGTCTAGAGCAAGAACACGAGATGCTAAGGTAAACACTAAGCCCCCATATGTGTTGCTGTTTTGATGACGCACCCATATCTCTTCTCTTGTTTCAATCTTCAGTTCTTGTCCGTTAGGTGGGTAAAGGCTTGTCAAAAGACGAGAAACTGAACCATCCAACTTTATACGTGCAGGCTTGACATAAGACAAGGAAAAGAACTGAACCACGAAAGATGTCCAAGATCAAAACTATACTAACAGAGCATCAAGTATCTTGGTCCGGTGAGTTACTATGCTTAGTAGACCAGTTATGATGTAATCTAGTATATGCTCCTGACCAATGCTTTATTGTTTCTTTATGCACAGACTGAAAGAGAGGCATTTGAAATGGTGATTGAGAATAGGAACTAATCTATAAGAAAAGTGGGATAGTTCTGGACACGAAAGAAGGTCCTCCAGATGCAAAGTGGATCTTTTTCCTAAGCGTGTCTAAGATAATGTATGTTGGTATGAAGTATATGTATGAAGCAAATGCTCATGTAATGAAGTGACTAGCGTGAATATTTTTTGTTATGTAATGTGCAGAAACTAAAGGGTTTGAATAAGAATGATCTTCTTATTATGTGTCTGCCTTGTTCTACAAGTCACCTTTTCATTAGTATTAATTATCTTTATTCATGGGTTTGAATAAGAATGATCTTCTTATTATGTGTCTGCCTTGTTCTACAAGTCACCTTTTCATTAGTATTAATTATCTTTATTCATATTTTTTGTCGTGTGGTTATTTTAAATCGATTACTAAATCATATAAAGTTGATGAATTTATTTCCTTTAACGAATTTTACTCTTTAGCTAATTTTTAATAATCCGTAGAAAATGCTAACCAAAATAATATCAAACCAAACCAAAACCTGCGTTTAAAACTGAAACGACTGGAATTAGAGACAAGATGTGAAGTTACCAAAAGGTCCTTAAGTGTCTAGAGAAACCACAAAAGAAAAACCGAACCCTAAAATCGCTAGTTTTTTCTCCAGGTGAGTTTCTCAAACTCTTGTTCTGTCTTGCTTCTTGAACCCTTTGATTTTCCTTCAGAATGTTTTTGTCTTGAAGATAATACATATATTGTTCACTCTCGTTTATTAGATTGTGCTTCTGTCGTGGAAGATTCAGACATATGCAGATCCACTTTTAGTTTCTCGTTTTTGATGGATCATTGATGTATTTCAAATAAGATAGGCGTACTAGTCGCTTCCATATTTGAATCAATGCTAATATCAAAGAGTTTGAGAAAATTTCTATTGTTCATTGGTTTATGACACAAATATATGTATTTTGCTGTAGTTAATTTGTTTCACGTCTGTAATCTTCTCTTGATCATGCTTCTCGTTTAATATATGGCCATGTTTTCCCCTAGTTATTGAGACGTCATCGTTCGAATAGTATTATGCAATCCAATTGTGCCGTATGAGTCACGTTTAGAACATTGGATTCAGTGAAAGGATTCTAAGTTGATCCGTATTTTGGAAATTGAGTGATGATTTTTTTTTAGTTTCCCTCAAAACCTTGTTTCATTTTCTTTTTTTTTTTTAACTTACTTTCACTTTCTCATTGTGTTTACCTTATTCACCAGTCTGGAAGTGACAGTAGCACCGAGGAAGAATTGGATGAGGTTCAAGATACCAATACTGCTGCTGCTAATGCATCTCGTTATCTTAAAGGTGGCAGTGACAGTGACGTAGATGATGATCTCCCTAAACGTATTGTTCAGCCAGCCAAAGAGAAGCGTTTTGAGGAGATGGTCAATACCGCTGAGCAGATGAAGCGTGCCATCAATACCAATGATTGGGTTAGTCTACTAGAGAAGTTCGACAAGATCAACAAGCAGCTTGAGAAAGTTACGAGGATCGCAGAGTCTGTGAAGAAGGCTCCAGTCTTGTACATCAAAACCCTTGTCACGTTGGAAGACTTCTTGAATGAGACTCTGGCGGCAAAGGAGAAGATGAGCCACATTAACTCCAAGGCCTTGAACTCAATGAGACAGAGTTTGAAGAAGAACAATAAGACGTACCAAGAAGAGATTAACAAGTATAGAGAGTCTCCGGATCAAACAGAGGAAGTGAAGAATATGGAGAAGTTGTGTAGGAAGGATCCTAAAGAGATCACATGGGAATGGATCAACCAAAAACTCAAAGAAGTTGTGTCTACACGTGGCAAGAAAGGAACTGCTCCATCTGAACTGGTTGATCAGCTCACACACCTGATGAGAATAGCTAAAACTCCAGCGCAGAAACTCGAGATCTTGTTCAGTGTTGTTTCCGCGCAGTTCGATGTGAGCGGCTGACACATGCCTACTAACGCCTGGAAGAAGTGTGTGAACAACATGTTTACGATACTTAACGTTCTTGTCAAGCACGATAACATCGTTGTCGAGCCTAACGAGAATGAAACTTCAAATTATGATGGGAAAACTCATGTCTGGGGGAACCTTGTTGCGTTCTTGGAGAGGATCGACGCTGAGTTTTTCAAGAGTTTACAGAGTATAGATCCTCATACGCGTGAGTATGTGGAGAGGTTGAGAGATGAGCCGATGGTTTTAGCTCTTGCTCAAAACATACAAAACTACTTTGAGCGGTGTGGTGATTTTAAATCTGCCGCAAAGGTGGCGTTAAGACGTGTTGAGTCAGTTTACTACAAGCCTCAGGAAGTTTATGATGCTATGAGGAAACTAGCTGAAGAAACTGGACCTTCTCCTCGTAAGCCTACCTTTCCAGAGAGTAGTCGAGCTATGATGGACGCTCTCGTCTCGCTTATTTACAAACACGGAGATGAAAGGACTAAAGCACGTGCCATGTTATGTGACATCTACCACCATTCTTTAATGGACGAGTTCGGAACTGCTAGGGACTTGTTGCTGATGAGTCATCTTCAGGACAATGTTCAGCGTATGGACATCTCGACGCAGATTCTCTTTAACAGATCAATGGCGCAGCTTGGTCTCTGCGCGTTCCGAGTTGGAATTATTACCGAGGCTCACGGCTGCCTCTCTGAGCTGTGTTCTGGTCAAAGGGTGAGGGAATTGCTTGCTCAAGGTGTCTCCCAAAGTAGATACCACGAGAAGACTCCTGAACAGGTACATATTTTTTTATTTGTAATACACAATATTTTCTGTTGCATCTAAAGTTCATATAAATCTTAAGACCTTAGATGTAGCCTAATGCTTCTCTTTGGTCCTGGTATGTTTCTTGTTGTGGTTATGATCTAAATTTTAGCTTATAGTTTATATTAATAATCTTTTTTACTAGGCATAAGCATATAGGTATGTGCATTCGGTTTTCAGTTCTGTTTCAGTTGTTTTAGTTTTTTCGTTTCTAAAGAAACCGTTCAATTATTTACAATTGATTTTGGTTCAGTTATTTTGGCTTTCGGTTCGGCTTGGGTAACAAAGTTGGAAACCGGCTAATGGCCAAAACAATTTCATATCTAATTTAGTTCTGGTTTTGTTCTGGTTTTTTGTGCAATTTCGAATAATATGAGCAGAAGTGTCGGATAATTATGGGTTTTCATGCGACATATTGGATAATTCGATTGTTCAGATAAAAATATTGAATTTGGATAATGTCAAATATTTTGGTGAATGTAAACAGTTAGCTCCAATATAAATATCAAACTGAAATTATATCATCAACCTGTTTGCATGGAGTTCTCCTAGTTTTTACCTTACAGATCTTCATTATTCATATCAGAGTGCTCCATTGTTGGCATATATTATAATTTCATTTTGATATTTATGTTGGAACCAACTGTTTACATCCTTTTGATCCTACCAGGAAAGATTGGAGAGGACACGTCAGATGCCATATCACATGCACATCAACCTTGAGCTTCTTGAAGCTGTTCATCTCATCTGCTCCATGCTACTAGAAGTCCCTAACATGGCAGCCAATTCTCACGATGCCAAACGCAAGGTGATTAGCAAGAGTTTCCGTCGCCTGTTCGAGATCAGCGAGAGGCAAGCATTCACTGCTCCTCCTGAGAACGTCCGTGACCATGTCATGGCAGCAACACGAGCTCTCACCAAAGGAGACTTCGAGAAGGCTTTTTTGGTTTTGAACTCTCTTGGTATCTGGAAACTGCTCAAGAATCGGGACACCGTTCTTGATATGGTGAAGGCTATGATCAAAGAGGCGGCATTGAGGACTCACCTCTTAACTTACTCGGTCTCTTACGAGTCCTTAAGTCTAGATCATCTTGCTAAGATGTTTGATCTCTCTGAGAACCAAGTCCATTGCATCGTGAGCAAGATGATGATCAGTGAAGAACTCCATGCATACTGGGACCAACCTACACGTTGCATTTTCTTCCACGATGTCCAGCATAACAGGTTGCAAACCTTGGCTTTCCAGTTAGTAGAGAAACTTTCTGTTCTTGCAGAGAGCAACGAAAGATCAATGGAGGCTAGGACCGGTGGTGGCGGTCTGGAGTATGCAGGAGGAGCAGGTGGTGGAAAGTGGCAAGATAACATGTCGTACAGAGGAATGCAGATGGATGGCACTAGCCGTATGGTAAGTCTCAGCCGAGGTGTTCGTGTGTAGGCAAATTTACTTTGATTCAATCACTTGAAAGCTTTGTTTGAAGACCAGGAAATCATTGTTGTTCTACTTTTTGTTCTGTTTTTGGTTTTAAAAAGATTTTGATATCTATGATTGAACCAATAATACTATATGTTGTCCCTTCTCTTCTACGTAACATTTTTTTTTGTCTTTTCCCTCGCTATCCTCTTACATTAACTTGTAGTAACAGTTTTCATTGGCGGGTAATATAGAATTTTACGTGCAACTGTTTATCATTGACTAGTCTCCATTGTTGTGGCTTTAAGGAACTTATGTACGCCACGATTGTATTAAAACGGTGTAAAAGCAGAAACTGAAGGGAAGAATAACATGAAATTAAATCAAAATAATACTACATTTGTTCCACGAAGATTATAGTTTTTTTTTTCCCCACGAAAATCAATCTTGCACCATATGAACATGTGTGATTCATCCATTCATCCTGTGACGCCTTTTTTAAATTGTTTATTTAATAGGGTCACGGCACATAACGAGCTTCTTGATAGGCACGGCACCGAAGGAGTAATTAGGGATGCCGATTATGATTATTATTTTTTTTAAACAATCAATCTTGCACCATATGAACATGTGTGATTCATTCATCCTGTGATTCTGTGAAGCCCTTTTTGTGCGTTAAATTGTTTATTTATTAGGGGCACGGCACATAATGGGCTCTTGATAGGCACGGTACCGAAGGAGTAATCGATTACTGTGTTGTTTACTTGTTGCAGTGCCCGAGATATGAGTAGATTGATTGGTTCCTTCGATATTCCCTTACATTAACCTGTGACCTAGATCGCATGGAAGCTTCGTCGAACGTCCGCTTCCTGCTTCGGAACCAGAATCGGAATCGGAAGCTTGTGGAAGTTCTCGGAATCTCGCTTCCAATGCACTTCCAAAAATACATCTTTAAAAACACGTTGGAAGCTTACGATTTCATTTTGGAATCACGCTTCTATTTTTTAAAAAAATACAATGTCACAAATAAATAAAAATATAGAAAATATTGTTTTTGTTTTTATATAATAGTGAAATAGAGAATATAAATATACAAGCATTAAAACTGATATTATATATTATCTTTATGCATTGAAGGCTTATTAGAGATATTCCGTCTATATTCAAATATATTGTGTTAATTATTTACGAAATATTAAAAATAATTAGTATAATAATATCTTATAAACTTAGTTTATGTATAGTTTTACGGTTTTAACATAAAATTATTTAAAATTATTATAAATGAATAAATATTTTATTTTAATTTGAATCATATATTTTAATCATATTTGTAATTTTTAATATATATATATATATATACATATATAAATATACGCTTCCGATACGTTTCCGCTTCTTAATTTTTTAAAAAATTTCGCTTCTACGCTTCCACTTCCGCGTATCCACTTCCGTTTCCATGTAACATAGCTTGTGACAACAGTTTTTATTGTCTTGCAATATAAAAATCTTAAATGCCACTGTTTATTACTGACCAGTCTCCGTTGTTTGTATCAAAACAGAGTAAAAGCGGAAACTGAAGGAAAGAATAACATGAAATTAAGTCAAAATAATATCTCACAAGAAATAGATTCTGATGCAGAAGGTAGCTGAATAAGTTCAGCCAAAACACAAATATTCATAAGGGTTTTTATAGTTCATTGACCTCATTGCCTATATTACACTATTCCAAGGGAGAAGGCTTAAACGATTTTTAAAGAGAGAAGCACAATGCATTGCCATATGGAATAAGCAGAGATTTTCAAAAACCAGCAACCGGAATTTGCAGCTGAGAGGAAGTGACTTTTGTTTATAGGAAGTAGTCAGGTGTCCTTCGGGTCACATCTGGTTCTCCTCTCCTCGGAGCTGGTTCAAACTGTTTCACAATTTAGACTTTGTTAGTCTTATGCAGATTGCAGAGGTAGAAGATGAAGGTTTCTAGCCATAGTTTTGCGAGATACCTGAATGAAGGTGTGGTTCCTGCAGTCATCGACCTCGAGAATAGAGGCCATGTTTCCACAGCGATAGCAATAGTTTGGTGCACTGAAGATAGTAACCACCTTTTGCTCCTGTCAATAGAAATATATTTGTAACACAGTGAGCAAAGATTCTCAGGTTTGGCTATAGTCTATGCATGGGATAAAAGTTTTTACGTGTGCCCAGTTGTATCCATCCATAACCAGCTGATGCGCTCGAGCGATAAGTTTCAAGCTGTTGCTGTGGTTGAATTGTTCGGAGATGTCCTATGGAAACAAAAAAATGAAAACAGACAGTCAATTACACACTTATCTGGAACAAAATCAAAGAAAAAATGAGATTCAGGGCAGCTTCTGAAACTGAGGCTATGTGATTCAATACCTGACCAAATGTATACCCAGCACCACGGGGAGAAATTCCCCAGCCACATCTGTCATCAGGATCAGACCATAGTAAGTCACACATGGGTCCTTCATGTGGAACTTCTTGAACTCTATCAAAGTTCCTAATGTTGTCAAGGGTCTCAATAGACGGTGACAAACCACCGTGAAGGCAGAATATTTCCGACTCCACCTACAAACAGGACATATAACATGAGATGGATAGCCTCCTTATTTGTTGGAACCAAAACTCTTAGAAACACCATCACATCAATCAAACACTTTATTTCTATCTCTCGTTCACAGCATTACAGAATAGAAACATATCAAACTGATGTACACTAACACACGCACACACATGCATTAAAAAAAACAGATCTTTTCAATGTATCGAATACTAACCAAAGCTGTCAGTGGGAAATAGTCAAAGAGGTCTGTAAATATCTTCCAAACGTTAGCATTGCCATACCTGAAAGTACAAGGAAGCTTTGTTAACCAAACTGCAAACGAAACAATCCAAAAGATTTTCGTACAGGCGTAGAAGGAGAGTCACATGTCTTTGATTAAGAACAATGAGAAGAGTCAGATAAGTAAAGCAGTATCATTTTGGAATATTATAAGAAACTAGCCAGGACTTGTAAAGAAAGAAAGGAAAATAAATATTCTCCCATGAAAAAAACATGAGAGCAACAACTGAAAGTAAAGCGACGTGCAGACTAGCAAAAAAAGAAGTATCATGACATGAGCAAAGTGAGTTAGCAGAAACGATAGGGATGTTGGAGACTCACTTTCGCAGGCATTCATCGTAAAATCCATAAACCTGAGTAATCTGCCAGATCGAAGAAGTGTAAATAAACCATGAGTGAGATAAAAAGTTGGAGGACAGAAAAGTACAGCAAACAAAACATAGGAAAGCCTTAACTGCATGTAAATGTATGTAGCATAGACATGCCTAAAAAATTGTAACTATGAATGAGTCTAGTCTAAGATTTCAGTGACACAAGACAGTAAAAAAATATGTCAATGAAGGATACTTCAGAGAGTGAATGTACAAGTAGAGAGACAAAAATTAGTTTACCTGACGACTTTCATGGTTTCCTCTAAGAATAGTGATCCGCTGAGGATACCGTACTTTCAAGCCAACTAACAGCTGGAAATGGAATTAAAATGAAAGAATAGTATCAGCATCGTAAATCTAATAGACATACATAACCTCAGGAATAGAGAATATCCAGTGTAGACATATGATATATAACAAGACATAACAAGACATAAGATGTCCATTTTTTTACTTGGATATCAGATCATTATTATTACTGAACAGAAAGGAAATCTGGAGATAGAATAAACTCAGTACCGTAACAGTTTCGACAGAATAATATCCACGGTCGACATAATCTCCCATAAATAGATAGTTGGTATCAGGGCACTGCAAAAGAGTGTAAGATGAACATTCATCAGACAACAAAAAAAAAATAGAACCAGAAAAAAAAAAACTAAGCACTACTTTCAAATTTTTATTCTCCAAATAATTCAGTAAGAATCTACTCGGAATTTCATTAGACAGCCAGAACTAACAATGTTTAGAAAAGATGGATGCCGGATAAAAACAAAAAAACTTTCATTCTTTACGCATCTCAGTAAGTGTTATAGATCATTACCATTCCTCCAATACGGAAAAGCTCTGCAAGATCATGGAACTGACCATGAATATCACCACAGATTGTCACCGGGCTTTTGACAGGCTGCATTCAGGTAATACATAATATTAACTCTAATCAAAATGAATACATGCTAATAATGAATTCAGGCTGGTTACACAATTGGGATTCTGGGAAAACAAGAGATGCAAGATCGAGAACAAACCTGAACATTGCTTTCATCCATCAAGATCTCTTTAGCTTTCTCACATAATGCTCTAACCTAAACAAAACAAAACAACACGTGGTAAGTTCATCTTTTTAACCTCCTATCCTTACTAAAGACACACACGAGAAACAGTTATACCCAAAAAAATCGAAAACATAACATGACAAATGATAAAAAAAATGCAAGGCAGCTGATAAGTCGTTATTTAGAGCCAAAAAAAAACTTTCTTCAGATATTGATCAGTTATCACACGTATCATCTCAAAGTGGTCTTTTTTATCAACTTGTAACGTCTCTCTACACTAACGAAAACTGTTTTTCATTGTTTCCCCCCAAATTGTAAAATCAAAGTAACGCATCTAACTGATGAAATTTAGTCATTGTAAATAGCCTAATCAAAAACAATATTTTTATCCAACCCAAATTCACATACTTCGACCTCTACCTTTCCCAGAAGATCTTTTCAACAAATCACACATCAAATCACAAAAAAAATCTGAGATCCAATCAATCGATGGTGTACGGATCCAATTTAAACCGATGAGAAACGAAAAAGAACGGCTACAGGAATCTGATTTTGGAAGAGAATCGGAGGAGGCACCTGTTGCTCGGAGAGAGGCTTGCACTGCATGAGCTGAGAGATCTGCTCATCGAGATCGATGGTTGCATCCGTCGGAGCCGAATTCGCGCCCATTACTGCGATCTTCTGATCAGATCGGGAAAAACAGATCAGAAACCAAGGACAAGGCTTGGATTGGATTCTGCGTCTTCTTCTTCTTCGCCTTTTCGCTCTCTCTCGCAGAGTGAGAGGCAATCGAAAAAGGAATGAGAGGGGCGCGTGAGGTAAGTGGCGAGTGGGCGTTTGTAGTAGCTTTCGAGCCATGTCCTGAATTTACCTTAATACCCTTAATGTTTTAGAAAAATCTGTTAATTGATTTTTTTCTATATGTATACTGGAGACCTTGAATTATTATCCGGGATCCGGATTCGATCCGAGATCCGCTCTGAAAATCCGGATATCCGGAGAGGCCGAATCTGGATCCGGATAGTAAAATATTAGTTCCGTCAAAATCGAATCCGGATCCGGATATCTAATTTTTTTAGTCCGGATATCCGGATCCGTGATTTTTATTAATAATTATTTTTAAAATAGTAATATATGTATATAAAAACTAATTTTATTTATCATAATTTCATTTTATTAATAGTATATATAAAATTTATATACAATTTGTAATAGCATACATACAAATAATTAAAAACATTGTATACATTTTATTTTTAAATTATTGTTAATATTTTATATATTTTAATATTATTATTTTTATTTATTTTAAGGTTCCAAATCCGGATCCAGATATCCACCGGATATTACAATTTTTAGAAGGATATCCGACACCCGGATATCGGAAAACTCCGGATACGGATAAAAATAGTAAAATCATGGATCCGAACACCTCAAAATTCCCTCGGATATCCGATCCGTTCCACCCCTAATCTATAGTGTACTCTCTCGATTTAAAAAAAAAAAAAAAATCAGTGGGGGTCATTATGTGAAGGATTAAAAGAAGAGGGGTAAAACATGTAATTATATCGCGTTGCGTTGTGTCCGATCTAAAACAAGGGTTTTATTATCTCTCTCTCTCTCTCCCGAGCTTCGCCGTTGGGTTAACGACTACCGTTGAATTGATATCTTCGTCTCGTTTCCGATTCGATTCGATTCTCTCTCCCGATTTTTTAGGTTATCTCTCTCCCTATCTCTCGATCTCATTTTATCAGATGGCTAGATTTGGTTTCTCTTCTAATTTCGTCGTCTTGAGTTGTTTCATAGATTTGATTTAGGTTCCCCCCCCTTAGCTCATCTGCTAACTTAGACCTTTATGTATTTTTGAATTTTTCCAGGTTCGCTGATAAGAAAGTCACTCTCTTTCGTTGTTTCTGCTTGGAAAGTTGCAAGCTTTTTTAGGAACATTCAAAGTTATGAGTACATCATGGGCAGATGTGGCTGATTCAGACAACGCAGCTTCCAGGGGGAAGCCTGCTTACGTTCCCCCTCATCTAAGGAACAGACAATCCGAGCCTGTTGCTGCTCCTTCGCCAGGAAATGACCGTGGTGGATACGGTGGTCAACCCTCTCGCTGGGCTCCTGGAGGTGGAAGTGGAGGTGGAGGTGGTTACAGGGCTGATGCTGGGCGTACCGGCTATGGTTACGGTGGACGAGGAAGTACTGGTGGTGGTTGGAACAACAGCAGAGGTGGTGGAGGAGGATGGGACCGTGAAGTGAATCCTTTCGGAGATGATGTTGATGATGAGCCAGCTTTTACAGAGCAGGAGAACACCGGGATTAACTTTGACGCCTACGAGGATATCCCCATTGAGACCAGCGGAGGTGACGTGCCTCCTCCGGTTAACACGTTCGCGGAGATTGATCTTGGGGAGGCGCTGAATCTCAATATCAGGAGGTGCAAGTACGTGAGGCCGACGCCAGTGCAGAGGCACGCGATTCCCATACTGCTTGCTCAGAGGGATTTGATGGCGTGTGCTCAGACGGGGTCTGGGAAGACCGCTGCGTTTTGCTTTCCGATCATTAGTGGGATCCTGAGGGATCAGAATCCGCAGAGGCCTCGTGGTTCGCGGACTGTTTACCCTCTTGCTGTCATCCTCTCGCCAACAAGGGAGCTGGCAAGCCAGGTAATGTTGAGAGTATCTTAAAAACATTATGTGTATGATATGATATACTTACGCTTCTCACTCTTTGTTTTTTTTTTCTGGCAGATTCATGATGAAGCCAAAAAATTCTCTTACCAAACTGGTGTGAAGGTTGTTGTTGCTTATGGAGGAACACCTATTAACCAGCAGGTAATTATCCTACACAGATAATCGCTTCATGATTATACCGCTGTGTCTGTTTTATAGCACACTTATTGTTTTGGGTGCTGCTAGCTCTGTGCTTCCTTATGCAAGTCTCATTTGTTGAAAATGTGTTTTGATTTTTAAGTCAGCAAATGCATCATAAATCTTACAAACTTATCATATGCTAGCTAACATTGCCATTTCGCTTGAATCATCTTTGTGTAATAAGCAGAAGCATTGGAGTTGATCCTAGTTACATGTGTTAGGCAATTAATTTTGCAAGAGTTCGATTTGTTGATCTCATATTATATTTGCATCTACAGCTCCGGGAACTGGAGAGGGGAGTTGATATCCTTGTGGCAACTCCTGGCCGGTTAAATGATTTGCTAGAGAGAGCTAGAGTCTCAATGCAGATGATTAAGTTCTTAGCTCTCGATGAGGCGGACAGGATGCTGGACATGGGTTTTGAACCACAAATTAGAAAGATCGTTGAAGAGATGGACATGCCTCCACGTGGAATGAGACAAACAATGCTGTTTAGTGCTACGTTTCCTAGGGAGATCCAGGTTGGCTTCACATAATATTCAGCACAAGAAGGTTTGGTTCCTTATGGTTATATTAATACCTGCATGTTTGTTTCTTGTACAGAGACTCGCAGCCGATTTTCTGGCGAACTATATATTTTTGGCTGTGGGAAGGGTCGGTTCAAGCACTGATTTAATTGCTCAAAGGGTTGAGTTCGTCCACGAGTCTGACAAGAAAAGCCATCTCATGGACCTGCTACACGCCCAGAGAGAGACTGGCAACCATGACAAGGTAATGATATAGTTACCATCTGTTTACTTAGCCCCTGACTAACACTGGCTTTGCTGTTCTTTTTATACACAGCAATCATTGACATTGGTTTTCGTGGAGACGAAGAGGGGAGCCGACTCATTGGAAAACTGGTTGTGCATGAATGACTTTCCAGCAACCACCATTCACGGTGACAGAACACAACAGGTTCGTTGACTTGATTGAATGATGAGGGTTTTGTTATCTGTTTGGCTAAATCTGACTTACTTCTTTTATGTTTATTATGCATTGAAGGAAAGAGAAGTGGCGCTGAAGTCCTTCAAAAGTGGGAGGACACCCATTCTGGTTGCAACAGACGTGGCAGCACGTGGTCTTGACATTCCTCATGTGGCTCATGTGGTGAACTTTGATCTACCAAATGACATTGACGACTATGTTCACCGCATTGGCCGAACAGGACGTGCAGGGAAATCCGGCATAGCAACCGCTTTCTTTAATGAGAAAAATGCACAGCTGGCTAGACAGCTCGCTGAGCTGATGCAAGAGGCCAATCAAGAGGTGCCTGAGTGGCTCACGCGATATGCTTCGCGTGCTTCCTTTGGCGGGGGTAAGAAACGGTCTGGTGGTCGGTTTGGTGGCCGTGACTTCAGAAGGGAAGGCTCTTATGGCGGTGGTAGGGGAGGAGGTGGCGGTGGCGGTGGCAATGACTACTATGGAGGAGGAGGAGGTGGAGGCTATGGTGGCGGTGGATACGGTGGTGCTTCAAGTGGTGGATACGGTGGTGCTCCAAGTGGTGGCTATGGTGGACAAGTGACCAGTGCTTGGGATTAGCCAATTAAGAAGGCTTCCCAAATTTTCATCCTTTTAACTTTTGACTTTTTTATTTCTTCTCTTCTATATTCCCAAGAGAGCCACATGTATTACTCATCTAGGTGAGTCTCTGTTTTTGGTTTCAGGCTATAGACAGTAGTGTTTTCCGAATTTTGATCTTGTTCTTGGTTTCTTCTAACAAATTCATTTGTTGGTTTGAAATCCAATTTGTTCTTGTTGACAATCTTTCTTTCTTGGTGAAATACAATCTCTTTTTATATCCTTTGAGAAGTTTATGCTTACATAGATTAGATCAAACTCAACTTCCATTGCTCAAGATAAAATGTAGGTTACTGTGTGCAAATAAGGATACAAGTCTACAACATATGAATTGAACAACAATTGCTATTCATCTTCTGAATCTTCTTCAAGTTCACTTCCTTCCACAATCTCTTCTTCTTCAGAATCTCCTTCCTCAGGGCCATCATCATCTACTTTATCAAGCAAAAGTTCCTCTTTAGAGACCATGCCCAACCCTCTAGCCCGGTAAAGAAACCCTGTTCTCATCACATGATAGAACTTATCTCTAAGACGAGTGAGAGGATGCGGGTCCACTAGCTTGCCACGACGATACCCTTCTTTGAGGATCACAGTTGTTGTCTTACACTTCAACGAGAGGTAGAAGATCCCAGGGTACCGCGTGAAGAGACGAGTGAACTTATGAGGAATGTTGAGCTCTGCCCTCATGCTTCTCAAGTAGTTCCTCTTGGTTTTCTTGTGGATAGTCAAGCTCAAGAGCTCGTGCAATACTCCCACTGCTCGCTTCTCCATGAGATCGCTTTCAGGGTCAATGTTACTCGCGTCGTCGTAAGGAGATATGTAAGGAAGTTTCTGAAACTCATCCATCCACGCCTTGACCTTCTTCTGAGCTCCATACCCTCTAGGAAAACTCATAGGGAATGTCAACGCAGACTGTCCTCTCTTGAACTCGCGGTAAAGACCATCCTCCCCTGTAACAGCAGCATCCCTCTCGTTTCGCTTCTGCAGAGCAGAGAAGGCGAACTCGTCACGCCAAGTCACGAGCTTTAGACAAGGGTTTCCATTAGCGGCCTTGACGAAGCAGAAGTGATCAGGGTATCTCGTGACCAGCGTCTTCTCGTAGTTGTCTGGTAACCCGAGATCGAACTTGAGAGAGTGGAGCGATCTGAGAGAGACGGTTCTTGTTCTCATCATCATCAGAAGTCTACATAGCCTCTCCACTGTATCAGCCTCGTGGCTTTGGTGAATGATCTCTTCCTGTGAGTCAAGCATTAGTGCTGTCTCCGTTAGCTTGAAACAGGGCAAGCTTGCGTAACGAGCATGAGGAAACTCGTGAAACAGAGTCGGATACCTATAAAAATACATAGTAAGATACCTTCAAAAGCAGAGTAGGATACCTACAAAAACAGAGTCTAATACCTTCCAAAACAGAGTCTAGTACCTTAAAAACAGAGTCTAATACCTATGAAACAGAGTCTAATACCTTCAAAAACAGAGTCTAATACCCCTTCAAAAACAGAGTCTAATACCTTCAAAAACAGAGCTTCAATAAATTCCGTAAAGATTCAATTTTTATTCAACCAGAAGAGATTGAAGGATGATGGATTGATACCTGCGTAAGAAGCGAAGAACAGGGACGGTGAGACCGAGGAGCTTTTGCCAATCAGCTACGGATTTCGCGGTGAGGAAACCGGTGGGAGAGCGTTTGATGGCGTCCTTGAGAATGCAAGCTGCTTTGAGATCGGTCTCTGTGTCAATGATGTGATCGAGGTTCTTGTTCTTCACCCATTTCAATCTCACCTTCGCCATTGCTCCCATTCCTCGCCACTGTTGATGATGATGATGATGATGAAACAGCTTGCTCATTGAAAAGAGAAAGCTTTGCGATTTGGCGAACATCTTTATGGAACGTTTCAAGTATCAGATGACGCAAATGTGGAAACGGGTTTAGGGTTTATCTCAGAGTTTGCTTATGTTAATGGAAGGATAGTGAGATGCGAGGGGAAGAGTATAGCAGACAAAGTGTTCGACGAAATTACTGAATGGATCTGAAATCGAGATTTTTTTTGACTTCTAAGTTTTTTTTTTTTATCAAAGTTTAGTAGGCCAACATTTAACTATTGTTGCCATTCACTGGGAACCGGAGCGAACCGGAATACCGAACCGGAATTTTTTGTTTAACATCCGGTTGAAACTATAAACCGTCGAGGTTTTCTGATCGATCCGGCAATAAAAAACCGATCTGTTTAGGCATAACAACCAAAAAGCTCCAATGAACGAAAAAAAAAAATCAAAATAAACTGAATTGTATACATTCAATTTTTGGTTTTCTACTAAATTAACTGAATAAACAGATGATATATAAATCGATTTTGGTTTAATTCGAAATAAATAATAACAACTAAAACTAAACCGAAAACCCCGTGCTTTAACCGGACCAAAATTTAGTTCGGTTTGTTTTGACATTTTTTCTAAATCGAAAAATTCGAAAACCGAAAAATAAACCGATCCGAAAAAACCGTTTAACCGATGCTCAGCTCTACTTTTTTAAGTTTTAACTAACTGGATATTTTTTCGACCAAAAAAAACTAACTGGATATTTTTTACAGACAGAACCTAAACAAGTTCCGACCTTTTGTCGGCGGTGAAACCAAATTCGCAGAAAACAATCAAGTTCCAACGCGTCGAGACACGACTCGCTCTAAGATTTGACTCTAGTCTCGAAGCTGTTTGGTTGAAAATTTAGCTGAACTTGGATTGGAGAATCATGGAATCCAAGAAAGTGATGGAAGAGGAGGAAGAAGAGATGTGGAGGAGAGAGATAGTAACAAGCGTGATGAGGATAGTGAGCACCAGATTGCCACAGAGAGATTTGATTTCTCTCCTCCTCGTTAGCCCTTGGCTCTATCGCACCCTCGTCTCTTACCCTTCCAGCTGGCTGGTAAAACAAAAGTTTGACACTTTCTTCTTTCTATGGTCTTTCCAAGTTTTCAATTTTCACCACATGTATAAGTGTTGATTGCTTCTTCTCTTTCAGAACATTGATTTGCGTGAGAGGACCAATGCAGGGGACAGGCTTTTAGCTGCTCTGTCTTTGGTTAGTTGAAACTAAAAGTTTGATACTTTGATACTTGATTGTACTTGAATTCATAGGATTATAATGTTCACTGTGTTTTGACTTTTGCAGCCAAGATATGGTCAAGTGAAGCATATCAATCTTGAATTTTCCCAGGGTGTTGAGGACAGTCATCTTCAACTTGTGAAAAGCCAGGTAACTTTTTTGTGCAAATTACATATGTTTTCTGGATATTTGTTTCCAGCTGTTTGAATTTACTCACAATGTTGTGTGTTTATGTGTTGTGTGAACATTTTAGTGTCATAATGCGCTTTCAAGCTTAGAATGCTTGAATCTTAATGGGTGCCAAAAGATATCGGACAGTGGAATAGAAGCTATAACTAGCATATGTCCCAAGTTAAAAGTTATCTCTATCTACTGGAACGTGAGGTAATATTATGTCACACTTCCTTGATTTTACCTTATCGGACGAGCCTAATTCTAGGTTTTATTTCACAGGGTGACTGATGATTGCATTAGACATCTAGTGAAGAATTGCAGAAACATCATTGATTTGAACCTTAGTGGCTGCAAGGTATCTTAATCTATATTCTTTGGAGTTCTATTTCTGATGAGCAGGTGTAATTATATCAATGGTTTACACGCATGGATACCTCTCTCGCTTCGATGTTAATTGTATGGGATGAAGGATTTGAATTCTATGTGTACTAATTGCTGCAGAGCGTAACCGACAAAGGTATGCAACTAGTAGCTGAAAGTTATCAAGACTTGGTGTCACTGAACATCACTAGGTAAGTTAAATGTTGCTTAACTCTGTGGCCATTTAATTTGTGATGATTAAATAATCCGGAACATTACTGAATAAAGTTCATTATCGATTGTTTATAAAAATGGAAGTGTGATGTGTCAGTTATTTGAATACTTCTGGTGTTTGATCCTGAAGGTGTGTTAAGATCACAGATGATGGATTACTTCAAGTGCTACAGAAGTGTTCCTCTCTGCAGACCTTAAACCTCTATGCTCTTTCAGGGTATATTAAGAAGCAGAGTTTTATATTTTTCTGGCTATATTGAAAATCTAGCTCGAACTTATATTGCAATTCTTGCAGATTCACAGACAAAGCTTACAAGAAGATATCTCTTTTGGCTGACCTAAGGTTCTTAGATCTTTGTGGTGCTCAGGTATTAGTTGGTGCCTTTTTCTTATCTTCAATATAACTTTGTAACTAAGAGTGCGACTTTGTTTTATCAGAATTTATCTGATGAAGGGCTTGGTGATATAGCTAAGTGCAACAAGCTAGAGTCTCTCAACTTGACATGGTAAGCTAAGTCTTCTCCTAATGAGCAAAAAAGCTGCGTCTTCCTTCCACATGCTATTAATGAAAATGCTTCTTTAAACTGGCAGGTGTGTGCGTATCACAGATGCAGGTGTGATTACCATTGCTAATAGTTGTACCTCCCTCGAATTTCTCAGGTTAGTAAATCCAATTCCAGAACTGTTTGCTTCATTTTCTTTTATGATGACACCATTCAGTGAAAACAAAAAATAAAACGGATTGCAGCTTGTTTGGAATAGTTGGGGTTACTGATAAATGCCTGGAGGCTCTCTCGCAGACCTGCTCTGCTACACTCACTACTCTTGATGTCAATGGCTGCATCGGCATTAAGGTGTGCACTATGAAGATTTTCAATTTTCTTTTCTCTTTATCATCCTCTCCAATATACTTTGTCGTGATGCTCCGGTACCTTATGTTAACGGCATGATTAATTGTGCAGAGAAGAAGCCGTGAAGAATTGCTTCAGATGTTCCCTCGTCTGACATGCTTCAAAGTACACAGCTAGTTTGCTCTTAGCTCCAGGACTCTCAACAGTATCTAGCCTCGTTCGAAAGGCAAGTGAGTCCATATGAGGATTCTCTTCAGTTATATAGCATAACAATTACATAATATCTTAAGCAGATGCTAAGTGTTTTCAAGATACTCTAGATAAGATTTAGGTATGAAATTTCTCACCTGGGCGCTGTGAGATATTTGCAGGGACATGACAAGTGGAAGGGAGGCTCATTGCAACTTTGATCCCTAAACCAGGATCATCCCTGTCTTTGACAAGAGTACAGAGACATCTCCTGGTCTGCCCCTTTGTCTTTTTTTTTTCCTTGAGTGTGGTGCAACATGTTGAGTCTGGAGCTTTAAGCTTTGTTTGTAACAAAAGAAAGACAAGAGTAGAGATTAAGCATGTAATCTTGACGTTCCTGATTATATTCTTATCTCACACCAAGAAACATTATTGCTACTGTTATCTATAAAGACCGCATCTTTTAGACTCCATAAATACAACCTTGTTGGAGTACATGTTTGTACCATCTTGGCGGCAATACCTCAGAATACAGTTGTGTGTGAAGATCCAAGGCTGTAATCGTTAGGTTATTATCAGCCGATCCATTTACATATATGGATGTTTTATCATTTGGTAAGTTGATTGTAAACAATGGGATGACAAAATGTATGTTCGTTCGCCATTGTCAAGGTTAAAGACTTTGGTCTGATCAAAGTGATACTACAATTACGTTCGTAGAAATAAGAGAAAACTAATGAAAGCAGAGGCGAGAAGGAGGTTTGTAGCATCATAAGAAAAAATAAAACAGAGCAATAGACTGATCCCCTGCGCAACAACAGATCCCTTGATATTAAGGCTGGGCATTTTACCCGAACCGTATCCGAAAAATCCGAACCCGAACGGATATTGAATTAGAAGAGATTGAATATCCGAATCCGGTAATACCCGAATGGATATCCGAAAATAATCAAACATATGTATCTTTAACCTTATATTCCTAGTTTACTTCTCTAATTTTATTCAAATTATTTATATTGATCATGATGTTTCAAAATTAGAAAATATACGTATAATTGCAAGAAAAGTAAATTTTAATTCATTTAAAATACTTAGAGTGCATGTCAAAATTTTTATTTCGTATATTTACAAAAGTTACATCCAAAATTTAAAAATAATAATCAAATTAGTACACAAAACTACAGCAGCCTTTAATTGAAGAGTGTTGTTCGAGTTTATAATAAGGTCCTTTACGTAAGCATCATCTATATAAAAAGCGATATAGAAATCGAACATGGTTTTTTATTTAGACTCTGACAAACAAGAAACCCATAAACTAGTAAGACATTCATTAATTTTGAGAGACGAAATAACATATTATATTATGTTCTTGTTTGGATGCAAGAACCATGCACATGCAATGAACACGAAACTAGATCAAAGCAGCCAAATCCTTCGTACACAATGCGGTGCCCCCATTCTCGTAAATACCGTAACAAGTCAAAACACCAATCATCCAATAAGGATGGTCAAAACACTCCTTACTAAAAGCAGAATCTGAAAGAAACTTCTCCCACTTGACACTCGAACCTTCTTGTTGCAAGCCCCATATGACTACATCTGATAAATCTTCCACTTCACATAGGCACAAGCGATCTCTTAGGCTCCATAAATACACTTTGTTGGAGTATTTGGTGAAGCAACTTGGTGGCAATACCTCATAAAACAGTTCTGTATGAAGATCCAGTGCCGTAATGGTTAGGTTGTTATTCAGCCAATAAAGAGATCCGTTCGCAAATACGGATATTTTATCAATGTTAAATTGATTGTAAACATAGGGAAGATAAATGCATGTTCGCTCGCCGTTGCTGAGGTTAAAGACGTGGGTCTTGATAAGAGTCTTGGTAGCAATGCGGTCGTATAAATACATCAGAACGACTTTGTATGCTCCTGTAACGATGTCTTTCCCAAATCCTACATTGATTGGTGACCTTGACCGACCTAAAGTAAAATACAAAACAACATTATTCTGAATATGATTATTTTCATTATTTTGAGTCATTTTAGTGTGTATATATATATATATATTTATTTATTTATTTATACATATATGGTAACGTATTGTTAAGAGTTTGATTAGCACATTCACGGTCGGTTTAACTTTTGTTATGGATTTAGGATGTTTTTTTCTGTAAACCTTTAATATTTATTTTTAAAATGTCTACTAATTTTTTAAACAAATGTATAATATTTTAGGTTCTTTTAATCTAATTTTATTAAAGTTAAAATTTATGTATATATATAACTAAATTTTAATAATTAAGACATGTAAACATGTTGCCAAAAAAAAGACATGGAAACATAAGGTCAGGTTATGGAGAACTCATATCTTCTGTCACCTTAGGTGGCCATGAGCACACCAAGACTCACTGAATTAAAGAGTGTTAAGTACCTGATAAGAATGTGTAGTTTCGTAAAAAATTAGGAGAAAGTATCCGGAATTTTCTAATTGTGATTTCATAGTGTTTAGTCCACTTATCTAAACAGTTTATGAAATTAAACTAAATTAATTGTTAAAAATTAGAATGATGTAAGTGTACTTTGAAAGATAGTTTAGAATACATTAATAAAAATTTATAATGTGGTTAAATATTTTTAAACAACACTAAAGAGTATATAGGGTGTTAACCTACAAATTTTGAGTGAAATTCAAAAAATATGACAATATTGTTTTATTGCATAGTTGCATCCTCCACTTACATATTATGATGGTCAAAGAGGTTAGGAACCTTTGTTGTCTCCGTTTCGTAAGGTAATAGTGATTTCATAGTGTTTAGTCCACTTATTTAAGTAGTTTATGAAATTAAACTAAATTAATTGTTAAAATTAGAATTATGTAAGTGTACCTTGAAAGATAGTTTAGAATACATTAATAAAATGTATAATGTGGTTATATATTTTAAACAACACTAAAGAGTATAAGCTCCAGTTAACGAAAAACTCAACATTTTCGTAGGGGTTAACCTACAAATTTTGAGTGAAATTCAAAAATATGACAATATTGTTTTATTGCATAGTTTCATCCTCCACTTACATATTATGATGGTCAAAAGGTTAGAAACCTTTGTTGTCTCCGTTTTAAGGTAATAGTGATTTCATAGTGTTTAGTCCACTTATTTAAGCATTTATGAAATTAAACTAAATTAATTGTTAAAAATTAGAATGATGTAAGTGTACCTTGAAAGATAGTTTAGAATACATTAATAAAAATTTATAATGTGGTTAAATATTTTTAAACAACACTAAAAGTATAAGCTCCAGTTAACTAAAACTCAATATTTTCGTAGGGGTTAACCTACAAATTTTGAGTGAAATTCAAAAATATGAAAATATTGTTTTATTGCATAGTTGCATCCTCCACTTACATATTATGAGGGTCAAAGAGGTTAGGAACCTTTGATGTCTCCGTTTCAGTAAGGTAATAGTGATTTCATAGTGTTTAGTCCACTTATTTAAGCATTTATGAAATTAAACTAAATTAATTGTTAAAAATTAGAATGATGTAAGTGTACCTTGAAAGATAGTTTAGAATACATTAATAAAAATTTATAATGTGGTTAAATATTTTTAAACAACACTAAAGAGTATAAGCTCAGTTAACTAAAAACTCAATATTTTCAGTAGGGTTAGTTAACCTACAAATTTTGAGTGAAATTCAAAAATTATGACAATATTGTTTTATTGCATATTTGCATCCTCCACTTAAATATTATGATGGTCAAAGAGGTTAGGAACCTTTGTTGTCTCCGTTTAAGGTAATAGTGATTTCATAGTGTTTAGTCCACTTATTTAAGTAGTTTATGAAATTAAACTAAATTAATTGTTAAAAATTAGAATGATGTAAGTGTACCTTGAAAGATAGTTTAGAATACATTAATAAAAATTTATAATGTGGTTAAATATTTTTAAACAACACTAAAGTGTATAAGCTCAGTTAACGAAAACTCAATATTTTCGTAGGGGTTAACCAACAAATTTTGAGTGAAATTCAAAAATTATGACAATATTGTTTTATTGCATAGTTGCATCCTCCACTTACATATTATGATGGTCAAAGAGGTTAGGAACCTTTGTTGTCTCCGTTTCAGTAAAGTAATAGTGATTTCATAGTGTTTAGTCCACTTATTAAAGCAGTTTATGAAATTAAACTAAATTAATTATTAAAAATTAGAATGATGTAAGTGTACCTTGAAAGATAGTTTAGAATACATTAATAAAAATTTATAATGTGGTTAAATATTTTTAAACAACACTAAAGTGTATAAGCTCCAGTTAACGAAAAACTCAATATTTTCGTAGGGGTTAACCAACAAATTTTGAGTGAAATTCAAAAATTATGACAATATTGTTTTATTGCATAGTTGCATCCTCCACTTACATATTATGATGTTCAAAGAGGTTAGGAACCTTTGTTGTCTCCGTTTCAGTAAAGTAATAGTGATTTCATAGTGTTTAGTCCACTTATTTAAGCAGTTTATGAAATTAAACTAAATTAATTATTAAAAATTAGAATGATGTAAGTGTACCTTGAAAGATAGTTTAGAATACATTAATAAAAATTTATAATGTGGTTAAATATTTTTAAACAACACTAAAGAGTATAAGCTCCAGTTAACGAAAAACTCAATATTTTCGTAGGGGTTAACCTACAAATTTTGAGTGAAATTCAAAAAATATGACAATATTGTTTTATTGCATAGTTGCATCCTCCACTTACATATTATGATGGTCAAAGAGGTTAGGAACCTTTGTTGTCTCCGTTTCGTAAGGTAATAGTGATTTCATAGTGTTTAGTCCACTTATTTAAGCAGTTTATGAAATTAAACTAAATTAATTGTTAAAATTTAGAATGATGTAAGTGTACCTTGAAAGATAGTTTAGAATACATTAATAAAAATTTATAATGTGGTTAAATATTTTTAAACAACACTAAAGAGTATAAGCTCCAGTTAACGAAAAACTCAATATTTTCGTAGGGGTTAACCTACAAATTTTGAGTGAAATTCAAAAATATGACAATATTGTTTTATTGCATAGTTGCATCCTCCACTTACATATTATGATGGTCAAAGAGGTTAGGAACCTTTGTTGTCTCCGTTTCGTAAGGTAATAGTGATTTCATAGTGTTTAGTCCACTTATTTAAGCAGTTTATGAAATTAAACTAAATTAATTGTTAAAAATTAGAATGATGTAAGTGTACCTTGAAAGATAGTTTAGAATACATTAATAAAATTTATAATGTGGTTAAATATTTTTAAACAACACTAAAGAGTATAAGCTCCAGTTAACGAAAAACTCAATATTTTCGTAGGGTTAACCTACAAATTTTGAGTGAAATTCAAAAAATATGACAATATTGTTTTATTGCATAGTTGCATCCTCCACTTACATATTATGATGGTCAAAGAGGTTAAGAACCTTTGTTGTCACCGTTTCAGTAAAGTAATAGTGATTTCATAGTGTTTAGTCCACTTATTTAAGCAGTTTATGAAATTAAACTAAATTAATTGTTAAAAATTAGAATGATGTAAGTGTACCTTGAAAGATAGTTTAGAATACATTAATAAAAATTTATAATGTGGTTATATATTTTTAAACAACACTAAAGAGTATAAGCTCCAGTTAACGAAAAACTCAATATTTTCGTAGGGTTAACCCACAATTGAGTGAAATTAAAAAAATATGACAATATTGTTTTATTGCATAGTTGCATCCTCCACTTACATATTATGATGGTCAAAGAGGTTAGGAACCTTTGTTGTCTCCGTTTCGTAAAGTAATAGTGATTTCATAGTGTTTAGTCCACTTATTTAAGCAGTTTATGAAATTAAACTAAATTAATTGTTAAAAATTAGAATGATGTAAGTGTACCTTGAAAGATAGTTTAGAATACATTAATAAAAATTTATAATGTGGTTAAATATTTTTAAACAACACTAAAGAGTATAAGCTCCAGTTAACGAAAAACTCAATATTTTCGTAGGGTTAACCTACAAATTTTGAGTGAAATTCAAAAAATATGACAATATTGTTTTATTGCATAGTTGCATCCTCCACTTACATATTATGATGGTCAAAGAGGTTAGGAACCTTTGTTGTCTTCGTTTCGTAAGGTAATAGTGATTTCATAGTGTTTAGTCCACTTATTTAAACAGTTTATGAAATTAAACTAAATTAATTGTTAAAATTTAGAATGATGTAAGTGTACCTTGAAAGATAGTTTAGAATACATTAATAAAATTTATAATGTGGTTAAATATTTTTAAACAACACTAAAGAGTATAAGCTCAGTTAACGAAAACTCAATATTTTCGTAGGGGTTAACCTACAAATTTTGAGTGAAATTCAAAAATATGACAATATTGTTTTATTGCATAGTTGCATCCTCCACTTACATATTATGATGGTCAAAGAGGTTAGGAACCTTTGTTGTCTCCGTTTGTAAGGTAATAGTGATTTCATAGTGTTTAGTCCACTTATTTAAGCAGTTAATGAAATTAAACTAAATTAATTGTTAAAATTAGAATGATGTAAGTGTACCTTGAAAGATAGTTTAGAATACATTAATAAAAATTTATAATGTGGTTAAATATTTTAAACAACACTAAAGAGTATAAGCTCAGTTAACTAAAAACTCAATATTTTCGTAGGGTTAACCTACAAATTTTGAGTGAAATTCAAAAATATGACAATATTGTTTTATTGCATAGTTGCATCCTCCACTTACATATTATGATGGTCAAAGAGGTTAGGAACCTTTGTTGTCTCCGCTTTAAGGTAATAGTGATTTCATAGTGTTTAGTCCACTTATTTAAGCATTTATGAAATTAAACTAAATTAATTGTTAAAAATTAGAATGATGTAAGTGTACCTTGAAAGATAGTTTAGAATACATTAATAAAATTTATAATGTGGTTAAATATTTTAAACAACACTAAAGAGTATAAGCTCCAGTTAACGAAAAACTCAATATTTTCGTAGGGGTTAACCTACAAATTTTGAGTGAAATTCAAAAATATGACAATATTGTTTTATTGCATAGTTGCATCCTCCACTTACATATTATGATGGTCAAAGAGGTTAGGAACCTTTGTTGTCTCCGTTTCGTAAGGTAATAGTGATTTCATAGTGTTTAGTCCACTTATTTAAGCAGTTTATGAAATTAAACTAAATTAATTGTTAAAAATTAGAATGATGTAAGTGTACCTTGAAAGATAGTTTAGAATACATTAATAAAAATGTATAATGTGGTTATATATTTTTAAACAACACTAAAGAGTATAAGCTCCAGTTAACGAAAAATAAACATTTTCGTAGGGGTTAACCTACAAATTTTGAGTGAAATTCAAAAAATATGAAAATATTGTTTTATTGCATAGTTGCATCCTCCACTTACATATTATGATGGTCAAAGAGGTTAGAAACCTTTGTTGTCTCCGTTTCGTAAGGTAATAGTGATTTCATAGTGTTTAGTCCACTTATTTAAGCAGTTTATGAAATTAAACTAAATTAATTGTTAAAAATTAGAATGATGTAAGTATACCTTGAAAGATAGTTTATAATACATTAATAAAAATTTATAATGTGGTTAAATATTTTTTAACAACACTAAAAAATATAAGCTCCAGTTAACGAAAAACTCAATATTTTCGTAGGGGTTAACCTACAAATTTTGAGTGAAATTCAAAACATATGACAATATTGTTTTATTGCATAGTTACATCCTCCACTTACATATTATGATGGTCAAAGAGGTTAGGAACCTTTGATGTCTCCGATTCGTAAGGTAATAGTGATTTCATAGTGTTTAGTCCACTTATTTAAGCATTTATGAAATTAAACTAAATTAATTGTTAAAAATTAGAATGATGTAAGTGTACCTTGAAAGATAGTTTAGAATACATTAATAAAAATGTATAATGTGGTTATATATTTTTAAACAACACTAAAGAGTATAAGCTCCAGTTAACGAACAACTCAACATTTTCGTAGGGGTTAACCTACAAATTTTGAGTGAGATTCAAAAAATATGACAATATTGTTTTATTGCATAGTTGCATCCTCCACTTACATATTATGATGGTCAAAGAGGTTAGAAACCTTTGTTGTCTCCGTTTCGTAAGGTAATAGTGATTTCATAGTGTTTAGTCCACTTATTTAAGCAGTTTATGAAATTAAACTAAATTAATTGTTAAAAATTAGAATAATGTAAGTATACCTTGAAAGATAGTTTATAATACATTAATAAAAATTTATAATGTGGTTAAATATTTTTTAACAACACTAAAAAATATAAGCTCCAGTTAACGAAAAACTCAATATTTTCGTAGGGGTTAACCTACAAATTTTGAGTGAAATTCAAAACATATGACAATATTGTTTTATTGCATAGTTGCATCCTCCACTTACATATTATGATGGTCAAAGAGGTTAGGAACCTTTGATGTCTCCGTTTCGTAAGGTAATAGTGATTTCATAGTGTTTAGTCCACTTATTTAAGCAGTTTATGAAATTAAACTAAATTAATTGTTAAAAATTAGAATGATGTAAGTGTACCTTGAAAGATAGTTTAGAATACATTAATAAAAATGTATAATGTGGTTATATATTTTTAAACAACACTAAAGAGTATAAGCTCCAGTTAACGAACAACTCAACATTTTCGTAGGGGTTAACCTACAAATTTTGAGTGAGATTCAAAAAATATGACAATATTGTTTTATTGCATAGTTGCATCCTCCACTTACATATTATGATGGTCAAAGGTTAGGAACCTTTGTTGTCTCCGTTTCGTAAGGTAATAGTGATTTCATAGTGTTTAGTCCACTTATTTAAGCTTTATGAAATTAAACTAAATTAATTGTTAAAAATTAGAATGATGTAAGTATACCTTGAAAGATAGTTTATAATACATTAATAAAAATTTATAATGTGGTTAAATATTTTTAACAACACTAAAAATATAAGCTCAGTTAACGAAAAACTCAATATTTTCGTAGGGGTTTACCTATGGTTTAGGAATGCAAAACCGACATATTGTTTAGCAGACGGACAAAGACCAAACCGGACGGTCCATCCCTTTCCATTGGCCATTTCTGTTATGATTTATGATTATCTCCGGATTCTCCCATTGTATAACCACTTAGATATCGATTAGATCTATAATGATCGATATATATATATGCTGTATCTTCCCATAATAATAATAAGAACAAGTTTACACAAACCTTAAGGATAGGCCGATCTCTCTCTAACCTTGTTCTCTCTTGATCTTGTTAAACCTCAGAAGAACACTCAAATTACAACACTCAATTACAAGGGGTTAACCTACAAATTTTGAGTGAAATTCAAAAAATATGACAATATTGTTTTATTGCATAGTTGCATCCTCCACTTACATATTATGATGGTCAAAGAGGTTAGGAACCTTTGTTGTCTCCGTTTCGTAAGGTAATAGTGATTTCATAGTGTTTAGTCCACTTATTTAAGCAGTTTATGAAATTAAACTAAATTAATTGTTAAAAATTAGAATGATGTAAGTGTACCTTGAAAGATAGTTTAGAATACATTAATAAAAATGTATAATGTGGTTATATATTTTTAAACAACACTAAAGAGTATAAGCTCCAGTTAACGAAAAACTCAACATTTTCGTAGGGGTTAACCTACAAATTTTGAGTGAGATTCAAAAAATATGACAATATTGTTTTATTGCATAGTTGCATCCTCCACTTACATATTATGATGGTCAACAAGGTTAGGAACCTTTGTTGTCTCCGTTTCGTAAGGTAATAGTGATTTCATAGTGTTTAGTCCACTTATTTAAGCATTTATGAAATTAAACTAAATTAATTGTTATAATTAGAATGATGTAAGTGTACCTTGAAAGATAGTTTAGAATACATTAATAAAAATTTCTAATGTTGTTAAATATTTTTAAACAACACTAAAGAGTATAAGCTCCAGTTAACGAAAAACTCAATATTTTCGTAGGGGTTAACCTACAAATTTTGAGTGAAATTCAAAAAATATGACAATATTGTTTTATTGCATAGTTGCATCCTCCACTTACATATTATGATGGTCAAAGAGGTTAGGAACCTTTGTTGTCTCCGTTTCGTAAGGTAATAGTGATTTCATAGTGTTTAGTCCACTTATTTAAGCAGTTTATGAAATTAAACTAAATTAATTGTTATAATTAGAATGATGTAAGTGTACCTTGAAAGATAGTTTAGAATACATTAATAAAAATGTATAATGTGGTTATATATTTTTAAACAACACTAAAGAGTATAAGCTCCAGTTAACGAAAACTCAACATTTTCGTAGGGTTAACCTACAAATTTTGAGTGAAATTCAAAAATATGACAATATTGTTTTATTGCATAGTTGCATCCTCCACTTACATATTATGATGGTCAAAGAGGTTAGGAACCTTTGTTGTCTCCGTTTAAGTAAGGTAATAGTGATTTCATAGTGTTTAGTCCACTTATTTAAGCAGTTTATGAAATTAAACTAAATTAATTGTTAAAAATTAGAATGATGTAAGTGTACCTTGAAAGATAGTTTAGAATACATTAATAAAATTTATAATGTGGTTAAATATTTTAAACAACACTAAAGAGTATAAGCTCAGTTAACGAAAAACTCAATATTTTCGTAGGGTTAACCTACAAATTTTGAGTGAAATTCAAAAATATGACAATATTGTTTTATTGCATAGTTGCATCCTCCACTTACATATTATGATGGTCAAAAGGTTAGGAACCTTTGTTGTCTCCGTTTAATAAGGTAATAGTGATTTCATAGTGTTTAGTCCACTTATTTAAGCATTTATGAAATTAAACTAAATTAATTGTTAAAATTAGAATGATGTAAGTGTACCTTGAAAGATAGTTTAGAATACATTAATAAAATTTATAATGTGGTTAAATATTTTTAAACAACACTAAAGAGTATAAGCTCCAGTTAACGAAAAACTCAATATTTTCGTAGGGGTTAACCTACAAATTTTGAGTGAAATTCAAAAATATGACAATATTGTTTTATTGCATAGTTGCATCCTCCACTTACATATTATGATGGTCAAAGAGGTTAGGAACCTTTGTTGTCTCCGTTTCGTAAGATAATAGTGATTTCATAGTGTTTAGTCCACTAATTTAAGCAGTTTATGAAATTAAACTAAATTAATTGTTAAAAATTAGAATGATGTAAGTGTACCTTGAAAGATAGTTTAGAATACATTAATAAAAATGTATAATGTGGTTATATATTTTTAAACAACACTAAAGAGTATAAGCTCAGGTTAACTAAAAATAAACATTTTCAGGGTTAACCTACAAATTTTGAGTGAAATTCAAAAATATGAAAATATTGTTTTATTGCATAGTTGCATCCTCCACTTACATATTATGATGGTCAAAGAGGTTAGAAACCTTTGTTGCCCCGTTTCGTAAGGTAATAGTGATTTCATAGTGTTTAGTCCACTTATTTAAGCAGTTTATGAAATTAAACTAAATTAATTGTTAAAAATTAGAATGATGTAAGTGTACCTTGAAAGATAGTTTAGAATACATTAATAAAAATTTATAATGTGGTTATTTATTTTTAAACAACACTAAAGAGTATAAGCTCCAGTTAACGAAAAACTCAACATTTTTGTAGGGGTTAAACCTACAAATTTTGAGTGAGATTCAAAAAATATGACAATATTGTTTTATTGCATAGTTGCATCCTCCACTTACATATTATGATGGTCAAAGAGGTTAGGAACCTTTGTTGTCTCCGTTTCGTAAGGTAATAGTGATTTCATAGTGTTTAGTCCACTTATTTAAGCAGTTTATGAAATTAAACTAAATTAATTGTTAAAAATTAGAATGATGTAAGTGTACCTTGAAAGATAGTTTAGAATACATTAATAAAAATGTATAATGTGGTTATATATTTTTAAACAACACTAAAGAGTATAAGCTCCAGTTAACGAAAAATAAACATTTTAGTAGGGTTAACCTACAAATTTTGAGTGAAATTCAAAAAATATGACAATATTGTTTTATTGCATAGTTGCATCCTCCACTTACATATTATGATGGTCAAAGAGGTTAGGAACCTTTGTTGTCTCCGTTTCGTAAGGTAATAGTGATTTCATAGTGTTTAGTCCACTTATTTAAGCATTTATGAAATTAAACTAAATTAATTGTTAAAAATTAGAATGATGTAAGTATACCTTGAAAGATAGTTTATAATACATTAATAAAAATTTATAATGTGGTTAAATATTTTTTAACAACACTAAAAATATAAGCTCAGTTAACGAAAAACTCAATATTTTCGTAGGGTTAACCTACAAATTTTGAGTGAAATTCAAAAATATGACAATATTGTTTTATTGCATAGTTGCATCCTCCACTTACATATTATGATGGTCAAAGAGGTTAGGAACCTTTGTTGTCTCCGTTTCTAAGGTAATAGTGATTTCATAGTGTTTAGTCCACTTATTTAAGCAGTTTATGAAATTAAACTAAATTAATTGTTATAATTAGAATGATGTAAGTGTACCTTGAAAGCTAGTTTAGAATACATTAATAAAATGTATAATGTGGTTATATATTTTAAACAACACTAAAGAGTATAAGCTCAGGTTATCGAAAAACTCAACATTTTCGTAGGGTTAACCTACAAATTTTGAGTGAAATTCAAAAATATGACAATATTGTTTTATTGCATAGTTGCATCCTCCACTTACATATTATGATGGTCAAAGAGGTTAGGAACCTTTGTTGTCTCCGTTTAAAGGTAATAGTGATTTCATAGTGTTTAGTCCACTTATTTAAGCAGTTTATGAAATTAAACTAAATTAATTGTTAAAAATTAGAATGATGTAAGTGTACCTTGAAAGATAGTTTAGAATACATTAATAAAAATTTATAATGTGGTTAAATATTTTAAACAACACTAAAATATAAGCTCCATTAACTTAAAAACTCAATATTTTCTAGGGGTTAACCTACAAATTTTGAGTGAAATTCAAAAATATGACAATATTGTTTTATTGCATAGTTGCATCCTCCACTTACATATTATGATGGTCAAAGAGGTTAGGAACCTTTGTTGTCTCCGTTTTAAGGTAATAGTGATTTCATAGTGTTTAGTCCACTTATTTAAGCAGTTTATGAAATTAAACTAAATTAATTGTTATAATTAGAATGATGTAAGTGTACCTTGAAAGATAGTTTAGAATACATTAATAAAAATTTATAATGTGGTTAAATATTTTTAAACAACACTAAAGAGTATAAGCTCCAGTTAACGAAAAACTCAATATTTTCGTAGGGGTTAACCTACAAATTTTGAGTGAGATTCAAAAAATATGACAATATTGTTTTATTGCATAGTTGCATCCTCCACTTACATATTATGATGGTCAAAGAGGTTAGGAACCTTTGTTGCCCCGTTTCGTAAGGTAATAGTGATTTCATAGTGTTTAGTCCACTTATTTAAGCAGTTTATGAAATTAAACTAAATTAATTGTTAAAAATTAGAATGATGTAAGTGTACCTTGAAAGATAGTTTAGAATACATTAATAAAAATGTATAATGTGGTTATATATTTTTAAACAACACTAAAGAGTATAAGCTCCAGTTAACGAAAAACTCAACATTTTCGTAGGGTTAACCTACAAATTTTGAGTGAGATTCAAAAAATATGACAATATTGTTTTATTGCATAGTTGCATCCTCCACTTACATATTATGATGGTCAACAAGGTTAGGAACATTTGTTGTCTCCGTTTCGTAAGGTAATAGTGATTTCATAGTGTTTAGTCCACTTATTTAAGCATTTATGAAATTAAACTAAATTAATTGTTAAAAATTAGAATGATGTAAGTGTACCTTGAAAGATAGTTTAGAATACATTAATAAAAATTTATAATGTGGTTAAATATTTTTAAACAACACTAAAGAGTATAAGCTCCACTTAACGAAAAACTCAATATTTTCGTAGGGGTTAACCTACAAATTTTGAGTGAAATTCAAAAAATATGACAATATTGTTTTATTGCATAGTTGCATCCTCCACTTACATATTATGATGGTCAAAGAGGTTAGGAACCTTTGTTGTCTCCGTTTCGTAAGGTAATAGTGATTTCATAGTGTTTAGTCCACTTATTTAAGCAGTTTATGAAATTAAACTAAATTAATTGTTAAAAATTAGAATGATGTAAGTGTACCTTGAAAGATAGTTTAGAATACATTAATAAAAATGTATAATGTGGTTAAATATTTTAAACAACACTAAAGAGTATAAGCTCCAGTTAACTAAAAATCAATATTTTCGTAGGGTTAACCTACAAATTTTGAGTGAAATTCAAAAATATGACAATATTGTTTTATTGCATAGTTGCATCCTCCACTTACATATTATGATGGTCAAAGAGGTTAGGAACCTTTGTTGTCTCCGTTTAAGTAGGTAATAGTGATTTCATAGTGTTTAGTCCACTTATTTAAGCATTTATGAAATTAAACTAAATTAATTGTTATAATTAGAATGATGTAAGTGTACCTTGAAAGATAGTTTAGAATACATTAATAAAAATTTATAATGTGGTTAAATATTTTTAACAACACTAAAAAGTATAAGCTCCAGTTAACTAAAACTCAATATTTTTTAGTAGGGTTAACCTACAAATTTTGAGTGAAATTCAAAAATATGACAATATTGTTTTATTGCATAGTTGCATCCTCCACTTACATATTATGATGGTCAAAGAGGTTAGGAACCTTTGTTGTCTCCGTTTCGTAAGGTAATAGTGATTTCATAGTGTTTAGTCCACTTATTTAAGCAGTTTATGAAATTAAACTAAATTAATTGTTAAAAATTAGAATGATGTAAGTGTACCTTGAAAGATAGTTTAGAATACATTAATAAAAATTTATAATGTGGTTAAATATTTTTAAACAACACTAAAGAGTATAAGCTCCAGTTAACGAAAACTCAATATTTTCGTAGGGGTTAACCTACAAATTTTGAGTGAAATTCAAAAATATGACAATATTGTTTTATTGCATAGTTGCATCCTCCACTTACATATTATGATGGTCAAAGAGGTTAGGAACCTTTGTTGTCTCCGTTTCGTAAGGTAATAGTGATTTCATAGTGTTTAGTCCACTTATTTAAGCAGTTTATGAAATTAAACTAAATTAATTGTTAAAAATTAGAATGATGTAAGTGTACCTTGAAAGATAGTTTAGAATACATTAATAAAAATTTATAATGTGGTTAAATATTTTTTAACAACACTAAAAAATATAAGCTCCAGTTA
This sequence comes from Brassica nigra, assembly GCA_016432835.1. Classification (NCBI taxonomy): domain Eukaryota; kingdom Viridiplantae; phylum Streptophyta; class Magnoliopsida; order Brassicales; family Brassicaceae; genus Brassica; species Brassica nigra. The sequence continues at coordinate 67,937,893 of CM028244.1, forward strand.
ACGAAAAACTCAATATTTTCGTAGGGGTTAACCTACAAATTTTGAGTGACATTCAAAAAAAATGACAATATTTCTTTATTGCATAGTTGCATCCTCCACTTACATATTATGATGGTCAAAGAGGTTAGGAACCTTTGTTGTCTCCGTTTCTAAGGTAATAGTGATTTCATAGTGTTTAGTCCACTTATTTAAGCGTTTATGAAATTAAACTAAATTAATTGTTATAATTAGAATGATGTAAGTGTACCTTGAAATATAGTTTAGAATACATTAATAAAAATTTATAATGCGGTTAAATATTTTTAACAACACTAAAGAGTATAAGCTCAGTTAACGAAAACTCAATATTTTCGTAGGGTTAACCTACAAATTTTGAGTGAAATTCAAAAATATGACAATATTGTTTTATTGCATAGTTGCATCCTCCACTTACATATTATGATGGTCAAAGAGGTTAGGAACCTTTGTTGTCTCCGTTTCAGTAAGGTAATAGTGATTTCATAGTGTTTAGTCCACTTATTTAAGCAGTTTATGAAATTAAACTAAATTAATTGTTAAAAATTAGAATGATGTAAGTGTACCTTGAAAGATAGTTTAGAATACATTAATAAAATGTATAATGTGGTTAAATATTTTAAACAACACTAAAAAGTATAAGCTCAGTTAACGAAAAACTCAATATTTTCGTAGGGGTTAACCTACAAATTTTGAGTGAAATTCAAAAAATATGACAATATTGTTTTATTGCATAGTTGCATCCTCCACTTACATATTATGATGGTCAAAGAGGTTAGGAACCTTTGTTGTCTCCGTTTGTCAAGGTAATAGTGATTTCATAGTGTTTAGTCCACTTATTTAAGCAGTTTATGAAATTAAACTAAATTAATTGTTAAAAATTAGAATGATGTAAGTGTACCTTGAAAGATAGTTTAGAATACATTAATAAAAATTTAGAATGTGGTTAAATATTTTTAAACAACACTAAGAGTATAAGCTCCCGTTAACGAAAAACTCAATATTTTCGTAGGGGTTAACCTACAAATTTTGAGTGAAATTCAAAAAATATGACAATATTGTTTTATTGCATAGTTGCATCCTCCACTTACATATTATGATGGTCAAAGAGGTTAGGAACCTTTGTCTCCGTTTAAGTAAGGTAATAGTGATTTCATAGTGTTTAGTCCACTTATTTAAGCAGTTTATGAAATTAAACTAAATTAATTGTTATAATTAGAATGATGTAAGTGTACCTTGAAAGATAGTTTAGAATACATTAATAAAAATTTATAATGTGGTTAAATATTTTTAAACAACACTAAAGAGTATAAGCTCAGTTAACGAAAAACTCATATTTTAGTAGGGGTTAACTACAAATTTTGAGTGAAATTCAAAAATATGACAATATTGTTTTATTGCATAGTTGCATCCTCCACTTACATATTATGATGGTCAAAGAGGTTAGGAACCTTTGTTGTCTCCGTTTCGTAAGGTAATAGTGATTTCATAGTGTTTAGTCCACTTATTTAAGCAGTTTATGAAATTAAACTAAATTAATTGTTAAAAATTAGAATGATGTAAGTGTACCTTGAAAGATAGTTTAGAATACATTAATAAAATGTATAATGTGGTTATATATTTTAAACAACACAAAGAGTATAAGCTCAGTTAACGAAAAACTCAACATTTTAAGTAGGGTTAACCTACAAATTTTGAGTGAAATTCAAAAATATGACAATATTGTTTTATTGCATAGTTGCATCCTCCACTTACATATTATGATGGTCAAGAGGTTAGGAACCTTTGTTGTCTCCGTTTAAGTAAGGTAATAGTGATTTCATAGTGTTTAGTCCACTTATTTAAGCAGTTTATGAAATTAAACTAAATTAATTGTTATAATTAGAATGATGTAAGTGTACCTTGAAAGATAGTTTAGAATACATTAAAAATTTATAATGTGGTTAAATATTTTTAACAACACTAAAATATAAGCTCAGAGTTAACGAAAAACTCAATATTTTAAGTAGGGGTTAACTACAAATTTTGAGTGAAATTCAAAAATATGACAATATTGTTTTATGCATAGTTGCATCCTCCACTTACATATTATGATGGTCAAAGAGGTTAGGAACCTTTGTTGTCTCCGTTTAAGTAGGTAATAGTGATTTCATAGTGTTTAGTCCACTTATTTAAGCAGTTTATGAAATTAAACTAAATTAATTGTTATAATTAGAATGATGTAAGTGTACCTTGAAATATAGTTTAGAATACATTAATAAAATTTATAATGTGGTTATATATATTTTTAAACAACACTAAAAGTATAAGCTCAGTTAACGAAAATCAACATTTTAGTGGGGTTAACCTACAAATTTTGAGTGAAATTCAAAAATATGACAATATTGTTTTATTGCATAGTTGCATCCTCCACTTACATATTATGATGGTCAAGAGGTTAGGAACCTTTGTTGTCTCCGTTTATTAGGTAATAGTGATTTCATAGTGTTTAGTCCACTTATTTAAGTTTATGAAATTAAACTAAATTAATTGTTAAAAATTAGAATGATGTAAGTGTACCTTGAAAGATAGTTTAGAATACATTAATAAAAATTTATAATGTGGTTAAATATTTTTAACAACACTAAAAAGTATAAGCTCAGGTTAACGAACTCAATATTTTAGTAGGGTTAACCTACAAATTTTGAGTGAAATTCAAAAATATGACAATATTGTTTTATTGCATAGTTGCATCCTCCACTTACATATTATGATGAAAGAGGTTAGGAACCTTTGTTGTCTCCGTTTAGTAGGTAATAGTGATTTCATAGTGTTTAGTCCACTTATTTAAGCGGTTTATGAAATTAAACTAAATTAATTGTTAAAATTAGAATGATGTAAGTGTACCTTGAAAGATAGTTTAGAATACATTAATAAAATTTATAATGTGGTTAAATATTTTAAACAACACTAAAGAGTATAAGCTCAGGTTAACGAAAAACTCAACATTTTCAGTAGGGGTTAACCTACAAATTTTGAGTGAAATTCAAAAAATATGACAATATTGGTTTATTGCATAGTTGCATCCTCCACTTACATATTATGATGGTCAAAGGGTTAGGAACCTTTGTTGTCTCCGTTTAATAAGGTAATAGTGATTTCATAGTGTTTAGTCCACTTATTTAAGCAGTTTATGAAATTAAACTAAATTAATTGTTAAAAATTAGAATGATGTAAGTGTACCTTGAAAGATAGTTTAGAATACATTAATAAAATTTATAATGTGGTTAAATATTTTTAAACAACAAAAAGTATAAGCTCGGTTAACGAAAAACTCAATATTTTTGTAGGGGTTAACCTACAAATTTTGAGTGAAATTCAAAAAATATGACAATACTGGTTTATTGCATAGTTGCATCCTCCACTTACATATTATGATGGTCAAAGGTTAGGAACCTTTGTTGTCTCCGTTTAAGTAAGGTAATAGTGATTTCATAGTGTTTAGTCCACTTATTTAAGCATTTATGAAATTAAACTAAATTAATTGTTAAAATTAGAATGATGTAAGTGTACCTTGAAAGATAGTTTAGAATACATTAATAAAAATGTATAATGTGGTTAAATATTTTTAACAACACTAAAAGAGTATAAGCTCAGGTTAACGAAAAACTCAATATTTTCGTAGGGGTTAACCTACAAATTTTGAGTGAAATTCAAAAATATGACAATATTGGTTTATTGCATAGTTGAATCCTCCACTTACATATTATGATGGTCAAAGAGGTTAGGAACCTTTGTTGTCTCCGTTTAAATGAGTAATAGTGATTTCATAGTGTTTAGTCCACTTATTTAAGCAGTTTATGAAATTAAACTAAATTAATTGTTATAATTAGAATGATGTAAGTGTACCTTGAAAGATAGTTTAGAATACATTAATAAAATTTATAATGTGGTTAAATATTTTTAAACAACACTAAAGAGTATAAGCTCCATTAACGAAAACTCAATATTTTTAGTAGGGTTAACCTACAAATTTTGAGTGAAATTCAAAAATATGACAATATTGTTTTATTGCATAGTTGCATCCTCCACTTACATATTATGATGGTCAAAGGTTAGGAACCTTTGTTGTCTCCGTTTAAGTAGGTAATAGTGATTTCATAGTGTTTAGTCCACTTATTTAAGCAGTTTATGAAATTAAACTAAATTAATTGTTAAAATTAGAATGATGTAAGTGTACCTTGAAAGATAGTTTAGAATACATTAATAAAATTTATAATGTGGTTAATATATTTTAAACAACACTAAGAGTATAAGCTCAGGTTAACGAAACTAACATTTTTTAGTAGGGGTTAACCTACAAATTTTGAGTGAAATTCAAAAAATATGACAATATTGTTTTATTGCATAGTTGCATCCTCCACTTACATATTATGATGGTCAAAGGGTTAGGAACCTTTGTTGTCTCCGTTTAAAGGTAATAGTGATTTCATAGTGTTTAGTCCACTTATTTAAGCATTTATGAAATTAAACTAAATTAATTGTTAAAATTAGAATGATGTAAGTGTACCTTGAAAGATAGTTTAGAATACATTAATAAAATTTATAATGTGGTTAAATATTTTTAACAACACTAAAAAGTATAAGCTCAGTTAACGAAAAACTCAATATTTTGTGGGGTTAACCTACAAATTTTAGTGAAATTCAAAAATATGACAATATTGTTTTGCATAGTTGCATCCTCCACTTACATATTATGATGGTCAAAGAGGTTAGGAACCTTTGTTGTCTCCGTTTAAGTAAGGTAATAGTGATTTCATAGTGTTTAGTCCACTTATTTAAGCATTTATGAAATTAAACTAAATTAATTGTTAAAATTAGAATGATGTAAGTGTACCTTGAAAGATAGTTTAGAATACATTAATAAAATTTATAATGTGGTTAAATATTTTTAAACAACTAAAGAGTATAAGCTCAGGTTAACGAAAAACTCAACATTTTAAGTAGGGGTTAACACAAATTTTGAGTGAAATTCAAAAATATGACAATATTGTTTTATTGCATAGTTGCATCCTCCACTTACATATTATGATGGTCAAAGAGTTAGGAACCTTTGTTGTCTCCGTTTAAGTAAGGTAATAGTGATTTCATAGTGTTTAGTCCACTTATTTAAGCAGTTTATGAAATTAAACTAAATTAATTGTTAAAAATTAGAATGATGTAAGTGTACCTTGAAAGATAGTTTAGAATACATTAATAAAATTTATAATGTGGTTAAATATTTTTTAACAACACTAAAAAGTATAAGCTCAGTTAACGAAAAACTCAATATTTTATGAGGGGTTAACCACAAATTTTGAGTGAAATTCAAAAATATGACAATATTGTTTTATTGCATAGTTACATCCTCCACTTACATATTATGATGGTCAAAGAGGTTAGGAACCTTTGTTGTCTCCGTTTAAGTAAGGTAATAGTGATTTCATAGTGTTTAGTCCACTTATTTAAGCGGTTTGAAATTAAACTAAATTAATTGTTAAAAATTAGAATGATGTAAGTGTACCTTGAAAGATAGTTTAGAATACATTAATAAAAATGTATAATGTGGTTATATATTTTTAAACAACACTAAAGAGTATAAGCTCCAGTTAACGAAAAATAAACATTTTTTAGTAGGGTTAACCTACAAATTTTGAGTGAAATTCAAAAAAAATATGAAAATATTGTTTTAT